>JARYHS010008074.1:90117663-90407250 GCA_031002005.1 Vandiemenella viatica | reverse complement strand
CACCATATCTACCATAGTAACACAGTTTCTGAAATTCGGCCGCTGTTGTGATCGAAAGGTGACTCTGTGCTACTACTACACACAAACGCCAGTTATCTGTGATCTATAGTTTTCGCTGAAAAGTGATACACCATGACACTTTTGTCTTTGGCAGAAGTATGAAATTGCCACAGGTCGATCACTTTCAACCCGCATATCTCCCACACCCCCATAGCTACCGACATCTAACAACCATAGTGCACTACATGAGATACGATTCTACTACCAAACACAAACACCAATGCTCTATGCTATGTAGTTGAGGCAGAGAAGTGACATATGCAGAGACAGTCGAAATTCGAAAATATCCTTGGTTGGCCACTTACAACCACCATATCTACCACAGTAACACAGTTTCTAAAATTCGGCCGCTGTTGTGACCAAAAGGTGACTCTGTGCTACTACTACTCACAAACGCCAGTTATCTGTGATCTATAGTTTTCGCTGAAAAGTGATACACCATGACACTTTTGTCTTTGGCAGAAGTATGAAATTGCCACAGGTCGATCAATTTCAACCCGCATATCTCCCACACCCCCATAGCTACCGACATCTAAACACCATAGTGCATTACATGACATACGATTCTACTACCAAACACAAACACCAATGCTCTATGCTATGTAGTTGCGGCAGAAAAGTGACATATGCGGAGACAGTCGAAATACGAAAATATCCTTGGTCGGCCACTTACAACCACCATATCTACCACAGTACCACAGTTTCTGAAAATCGGCCGCTGTTGTGATTGAAAGGTGACTCTGTGCTACTACTACACACAAACGCCAGTTATCTGTGATCTATAGTTTTCGCTGAAAAGTGATACACCGTGACACTTTTGTCTTTGGCAGAAGTATGAAACTGCCACAGGTCGATCACTTTCAACCCCCATATCTCCCACACCCCCATAGCTACCGACATCTAACAACCATAGTGCACTACATGAGATACGATTCTACTACCAAACACAAACACCAATGCTCTATGCTATGTAGTTGCGGCAGAAAAGTGACATATGCGGAGACAGTCGAAATACGAAAATATCCTTGGTCGGCCACTTACAACCTACCATATCTACCACAGTAACACAGTTTCTGAAATTCGGCCGCTGTTGTGACCGAAAGGTGACTCTGTGCTACTACTACACACAAACGCCAGTTATCTGTGATCTATAGTTTTCGCTGAAAAGTGATACACCATGACACTTTTGTCTTTGGCAGAAGTATGAAATTGCCACAGGTCGATCAATTTCAACCCGCATATCTCCCACACCCCCATAGCTACCGACATCTAACAACCATAGTGCACTACATGAGATACGATTCTACTACCAAACACAAACACCAATGCTCTATGCTATGTAGTTGCGGCAGAAAAGTGACATATGCGGAGACAGTCGAAATACGAAAATATCCTTGGTCGGCCACTTACAACCACCATATCTACCACAGTACCACAGTTTCTGAAAATCGGCCGCTGTTGTGATCGAAAGGTGACTCTGTGCTACTACTACACACAAACGCCAGTTATCTGTGATCTATAGTTTTCGCTGAAAAGTGATACACCATGACACTTTTGTCTTTGGCAGAAGTATGAAATTGCCACAGGTCGATCACTTTCAACCCGCATATCTCCCACACCCCCATAGCTACCGACATCTAACAACCATAGTGCACTACATGAGATACGATTCTACTACCAAACACAAACACCAGTGCTCTATGCTATGTAGTTGCGGCAGAAAAGTGACATATGCGGAGACAGTCGAAATACGAAAATATCCTTGGTCGGCCACTTACAACCACCATATCTACCACAGTACCACAGTTTCTGAAAATCGGCCGCTGTTGTGATCGAAAGGTGACTCTGTGCTACTACTACACACAAACACCAGTTATATGTGATCTGTAGTTTTCGCTTAAAAGTGATACACCATGACACTTTTGTCTTTGGCAGAAGTATGAAATTGCCACAGGTCGATCACTTTCAACCCCCATATCTCCCACACCCCCATAGCTACCGACATCTAACAACCATAGTGCACTACATGAGATACGATTCTACTACCAAACACAAACACCAATGCTCTATGCTATGTAGTTGTGAAAGAAAAGTGACATATGCGGAGACAGTCGAAATACGAAAATATCCTTGGTCGGCCACTTACAACCACTATATCTACCACAGTACCACAGTTTCTGAAAATCGGCCTCTGTTGTGATCGAAAGGTGACTCTGTGCTACTACTACACACAAACACCAGTTATCTGTGATCTATAGTTTTCGCTGAAAAGTGATACACCATGACACTTTTGTCTTTGGCAGAAGTATGAAATTGCCACAGGTCGATCACTTTCAACCCCCATATCTCCCACACCCCCATAGCTACCGACATCTAACAACCATAGTGCACGACAGGAAAGACGATTCTACTACCACACACAAATACCAATGGTCTATGTTATGTAGTTGTGGCAGGAAAGAGAAGTATACGGAGATACGAATTTTTGGTCGAAATATGAAAACGCCCTGCACTGACCAACTTTAATCATTATATCTCCCACATCCCCACAGCTATCGGCATTCTGCCAACGTTGTGCACGACAGGAAACTCCATGCTACTTCCATCAACAAACATCAGTGATCTGTGCAAGGTAGTGGTGGCTGAAAAGTGAAATATAGGAAAAAACACGTCTATTTTTATATATATATAAGATTTCACTGATGTTGTTGCCATTCGCTAGGAAGTCACAGAAATGAGTATCATTATTTGTAAAAATCTTATAGGAAATTAGAATGGAAGCCGAAACATCATTTCTCTTATTTTTACGTAAGTTTGACAGATAATGCTCTTTAATATGAAATATTTGGAAGTTGAAGGAGTAGTAACTTTCTGCCATCGCATGTGGAAGGACCTGGGTTCGAATCCCCGTCCGGCCATCTAGATTTGGTTTTCCAAGGTTTCCCGAAATCACTCCAGGTGGGTGCCTGGATGGTTTCTTCAAAAGGCCAAGGCTGAATTCCTTCCCGTTCCATGCACCAGTCCTTTCCCGCCTCTAATAATCACGACGTGGACGAGACATTAAGCTGTAAGCAGAAAAAAAGCAATTCTATGATAGTCAACTTGTATCATAATTTGAGTTTTTGCTTACCGTTAATGTCAATCGATGACCGGTAACGTAACACTTCTAATTTGAATGGCTATGGTCGACGATTTGGCCCGGTAGTCCAGAATTCGGGTTTCTCCTGCTTTTCCGCAGTAGATATAAGTAATTGTCTCTCTGCTTTTGGTTATTGATGCTTGGTCGGCTGTAATAGTTCAGCCGTAACCTTCGAATGCAACTGGAAACATAATTAGGAAACAACTGCGTTTTCAAGACTGCATGGCATTTCATCGCAGCGTTATGTTATGGAGAATGTCACGAGATGTTTATATTTGATTTTTACCTAGAGAAAATGTTTGTGTTGAATGCCTGTCGATACTGCAGGTATTTACTGGCTGATGCAGTCTCTTGTAACGCGAGTCTCTGGTATGCGTCAGGAATGCGGTAGCGACCTGAGCGAGAGTGCACAGCTCCATTGCCAGGAAGTCTTGATTCGCCTCACTGTTGTCAGAGCAGGTCATGTTGATGAGCATCTCGTTAATTACTATTTCTTGCTGTTTAGCCACTACAAGCATTTGGTTGCGGGAAATAACTATTCCGAAAATTCACTTTTCATGTAGGCTTATTTTTTTCCGAGAGCTCTATAATAACATTACACAGTGCACACAGCATAGGAACCGACTCGACCAAAGATACTATACAGAATCACACAATTATTCCAGCGATTCTAACTTTTAATTAATTTCCAATCTCTGCTCAACTAACTACGCCACTTGCTTAAACAGACGCTACAAAAAGATCCAGAATAACACAGAGAAACCCGACCGATATTTCTCGAACGAAGACAATACAGCCAATAATCAAAACCACATTAAAACAATCAGAATTAATACAAAATCATTCAAAATCATCATGAAACAAACGTAAATAAAAATTAATTATATTTACAGGTATTAACTAACAAAATTATCTACATAAGCCAGCCCAAACAGCTGAGAATTGGCCTCCAAACATTGTGGCTCACATCAACACTCACAATTCCGAAATTTTAGTTATTGTTTTACGCATAATACTGTCCTTAAACAAATTACATAGCATTTACATAATTTCGCTACATAAAAAAATGTTCATTTACACAAATTCACAATTAATTACACTGAAAATATACAAAACCACAATTTATTAACTCCCAGCTTGCTAGACACAATTCATTTTTTTTTTTAGCTAATGGCTTTTCGTCTCGTCGACGTCGGGGTCATTAGAGGCGGGTTGGGACTGTGGACAAGGAACGGAAAGGAATTCGGCCATGGGCTATTGAAGGAAGCATCCCGGCATTCGCCTGGAGTTATTTGGGGAAACCATGGAAAACCCAAATCTGGATGGCCGGATTCGAACCGGCGTCCTCCCGAATGCGAGGCCAGAGCGTTAACCACTCATCCACCACGCTCGGTGCACAATTCTTAAAATACAATTTCATTATAGGGCTGGATCTGTGGGCTGTTATAACGTGGAAACAGATTTGTTGGTAAAATTATTGATAAGATCTAAGAATTCTGAACCAATCCTCACTTTTTCACGTAAGGTAGAAATAGAAATTTGTGCGGTATGTTATATCGATATAATCAGACGTTAGTTCTCACTATGATAAATAAAGATATCAAATCTCGAATTCCCTTCATTGTTTAACAGTACAATTTTTATAGACTGCAAGAATATCGCTCAGTTTCACCAAAAATATTCGACAATAATTCGTGGTAGACGTCGCGAGTGACACACGTAAAATGAAGTCGCTACTGTCGATTTTCCGGATTCAACAGGTATATATAGAAAGGACCGGGCCATATCTCAGAGACTAATTATCCGATCCGAAACAACCAAGTGTTGCTTTGAAGAAGAGTGTATGTGTTATAACTTATTCTGGGTTCAAGTGTTTATCTCAACAGCACAAAAATACGCGAGGGTAAGATACTGGAACAGTTTGAAATTTCTAGATTTTCTTAAATTGATGTGATATACTAGCGCAAAGGACAAAATGAGTATGACACCGAAAACATCAGGACCGAAACAAAGACCAGCGCGCAGTACTGCAGGGAATATAGGCAACGCATGTGCGCTCTAGATAATTCAAACGGCATGTGACTAGTCAGGATCGAGTATGAAAACGGACACTACTGATAACCAGCAGCGACTGCGATGTCGTGGCTCAGTGGTTCAGGCGCCTGACTGGCGATTGAAAGGTCTCCGGTTCGAATCCCTGTCTCAGCGGGAATTTTCAAATGTCCTTAATCCGACGCTCACCTCCAGCCCAACTTGCTGCGGAATGCGAAATACGCAAGACCGCTTTCGTTGTTCGGATTTCACGTTAAACTGCACTTTCCCTTTACTCGGCAGGTTTATGGGGTTAGGTCAGGTAAAAATTAAAGGAACCGGCCACCCAGCCTGCCATACCTGGCTAAGTATATCTCCTTCGGGAGAATATGACCAACTTTCGTGTTGATGACAGGCTAAGCTTAAAGATGGAGAGAGCACTGGAGGTTGACGTAGATCCATTGGACCCACTTTTAATTTTAATTTACTATACGCTATTGACATTTTCACGAAATATGGCGGCAGTGCCCGACGCTGTGTAACCTGATAATCTACTATTTTTCCTTGTACATGAAAATAAATTTAGTACTGAAGAAATGGCTTCATAAAGAAACGGTTAGACCTCATGAACAAGAGAACAGGAGGAAAAATTCAAAATGTAGCTTCGATGCAATCTGAGCAATACTTGTTTTCCGGTAAACCAGCTCAGCCTTGAAATTTTTTTTTTTTTTTTTAATGACATTTGGCAACGAAGGCCATACAGCCAGCTCAATGTAATTTTGTAGACTTTCAGTGTATATTGTATTTTCCAATGTATGGACGCCACAGGACGGACAGGACATTCACACAGACACACAACACTTAAACATCCATGCCCGTGGCCGGATTCGAACTGGCGGCCTTCAGCACGCGGAGCTAGCACTCTAGCCCCTACGCTACCGAGGCCGTCCGGGCGAAAGCAGCGCCACCTGACGAAGAATGACTGCTAGTCCGACACACTGTGCATTTAGTATCAGTGAACGTGCTAACTGTGTTTAGAATGGGGTAGGTGCGCGATCTATCCGAGTCTGACCGAGGGCAGATTGTGATAGCCCGGAGATTCGGCACGAGCATTTCGGAAACTGCACGACTTGTCGGGTGTTCGAGGAGTGCTATGATGAGTGTCTTCAACTAATGGCGAAACCAAGGTGAAACCATGTCCAAACGTCGAAGGGTTTGGCGGCCTCCCCTACTTACATTATGTCGGACGTCGTAGGCTGGACTGATTGGTAAAACAAGACAGGCTGCGAACTGTGGTGGAACTAACATCAGGCTTTAATGCTGGACAGAGTACAAGTGTGTCTGAACAAGCAGTGCACCGAACACTCCTAACGACGGGCTTCCGCTGCCGACGACCAGTGCCTGTGCCAATATTAACATCACGACATCGGCAACTACGACTGAAAAGGGCATATGACCATCGTCACTGGACGTTGGTGCTGTGGCAGAGCGTTTCATGGTCTGAGTAATCCCGATACCTTCTTAATCATGCCAATGCGAGGGTGCGAATCCGTCGTTTTCCAGGGGAACAGCTTGTTGACACCTGTTCTGTGGGACGGAGATAAGCTGGCGACAACTCAATAATGCTTTGGGGAACATTCCCGTGGTCATCCATCGGTCCAGTGGAACTGGTGCAAGGCACCTTGACGGCCAGTAAGTATCGTACACTGGTTACAGACCACGTACACCCTTTCATGACGACCATGTTTCCCAACGGCAGTGGCATTTTTCAGCAAGATAATGCACCATGTTATAAGGACAGGAGTGTGATGGAGTGGTTCGAGGAACACAGTGGCGTATTGCAATTGAAGTGCTGGCCCTCCAACTAGCCAGATCTGAACCCTATCAATCACATCTGGGTTGTGATCGAACGTGGCGTCATAGCTCATCGCCCCCCACTCGCCGGAATTTACTGAAATTAGGTGATTTGTGTGCCAACTCCCTCCAGCGACCTGTCAAGGACTCATTTGCTTCCATGCCAAGACGCGTCACCGCTGTTATCCGTGCCAAAGGTGTGGACATGCCGGGTATTAAGTAGGTGGTCATAATGTTATAGCTGATGAGTGTATATAAGGCAGGTGCTAAACAGGCGGTGTTTTAAGACAGCCGAGTATCTGACAAGACATGTGTATTGGGTGGTATGTGGCGGATTTGAGGGTAGACTAACAAGAATGCGGCGTGACAAGACGTGGTTCTAATAAGCGGCGTAGCGTGGCTGGTGTCGTCCCGTGATTTAGTGTGGCCTGGCCTCCAAGGTAATGGGAAGGCCTCATTAGTCGGCAGCATCCCCCACAGGCAGATGTTCCGAGGACCCGACCAGACGATGGGGCGCCAACGCATATGGCGCTTCCTGCTACCTCCCTGCAAAAAATGCTAATAATTACGTTATTAGGCACGCTGCATTTTTGTGCTAAAACATGCGGCATCTTAAGCTAAACTTGCTAATTATTCGACAAAATTTTTTGTGTTAAGTCACCAAAATACATCGTTGACATTTTAACGTTTTTACAAAAAAAAAAAAAAAAAAAAAACCTCCACCTTTTCACGCTTAATATAAAATAGAGTAAAATAATGCTGCAAAAATTCTTGGTTAAATTCTATTTTTTATGATGAATTACGCATTAATAATAACACTTTAGAAGGAATTTTGTTTTTACCTTCTCGGTGCCGTAATTGTAGCTACATAACATTTGGAGGCAAACAACTATACTTGCACTGTTGACTTGGTGGGCGTAACACTGTTGAGGTTTTTCTTTGGGGGTGTACTTTGGGTTGCCAGATACAGGCTTATAATTTCAGGGGCATTCCTGGGATTAAAAAGTATTGGAGTGGTATGTTTAAAGAGTGAACAAAAATGAAAATTAATTAAAAAATGTGTTTTAGGTAAAAACTATGCTATCTAACACACACACACACACACACACACACACACATATATATATATATATCACCTCTTTTAGTTTATTAATTAAACTTTAGTTGAAAATCAATTAAATTCTAATTAAAAATCAACATCAGGTATTATGAATCAAAAGGAAAACTATTAAACTTAAAATAAAAATCGAGCACCTCTTTTAGGCTTTTTTATACTCGTACTTCGGTAGAATATCAACAACGGGTATTAGCAATCAAAACCTCAAAAATATTAAACTTAAACAAAAATTTAATTAAACTTATGTAGAAAATCAACTTATGATATTATCAATAAATTTAAAAAATGATCATCTATCTTTGGCTAAATCAAAATGATTTTTAATCAACTAACTTTTTTTAAATATTTAATACTAGATTTTGTCTTTTTCACAAGTTTTCTCTCCGTTACTGCTTTGCAAAACTGATAAATTTTCTGAGCAAGACTCTTCAAAATTGATTGAGTTTGCAGTTCAACCTTGATCAAATCCATAGACATTCTGTTACGCTCTTTAATCCCTAAATTGTTCAACGGGCTAAAACTTCTCTCGTTGCATGTTGGAACTGGCAGAACAAAAACAACTATTTTCTTTAAACTTACAAAATCATTAGAACTATTTGTTCTAAAGAAATTGTCCCAGATTTTATCGTTTTGAAAGTCTTTCGGAAGGACCTCAAAAACACCTTTCAGACATGTGAACTCTCTATAAAAATAATCAATGTTAACTGCATTTTCAAAATCCCAGGAAATTCAAAATTTTCCTGTCAATTTCAATTTTTCAATTTTTAGGCATGCGGGGTGAATTGAGTTTGAGAAAAAACTAGTATACGGGAATTCCTGGACAGTAATGCATAATTACTGGACATGGGACAAAAACAAAATTCCAGGACATTCCCGGCCATCTGGCCACCCTAGGTGTACTTCCTTAACCTTTCAAGCTCCCTCTTCGTCACAAGGCAAAACCGGTCAGTTATTGGAAGCTGCTCAAGATGATGGTGATGACTAAATCATTTATTTTTCAAAATTCTGAATTTATATATATGTTTACATTTACAAGAAGGTACACGTTTAAAAATTTCTAACTTAGATGATAGCTGTAAGCTTCATAACAAAGATAGTACATAAGAAATCTTTCTGGAATAATGTGTCTAGTAATCATGAGGTTATTTTAATAATATGTCATGTTTACCGAGTTATTTCCGTATTTTCTTTCTGATTAAATTTGTTGTGCATGGCTTTATTGCTTTCACTTACTGACTAATTGAGTTTCACCGTATTTATTTTAGTAGTGTGTGGTTGACTGCCTAATGCAGTGTTTCCCAACGTGGGGCCCACGCCCCACAGGGGGGCAATTTGGTTTTTTTAGGGGGGCAATTTAGAAATTGACTTGATACGACTTTACCGCTTTCTCTTCGGGTTATTTAAATGCAGTGGTAGATATAGGTACAAAATACAGCAAAAAAGCAAATTCTTAAAAGGATCACATTAAATTGCCATAATAAATCTTTATTAAAAATCTTTTGAATTTGAATTTTAGTATTTAATTATATTTTTTTAATTTACTTACTGTGTTTTATGACAATATTAAAGCTTTTTCTTTCAAAAACCATCCTATATGAGTTTCTTTAATAACAAATAATTGTTTTATTAAAAATTATGTATAGGGGGCAAAAAAATTTAAAAGTGGGACATGACCCAAAAAAGGTTGGGAAACACTGGCCTAATGTATCACAACTGAAGTTCAGAATGGCTTAGGCGTCACCATAACCTAAAATTTCTAATGGCAACTTGAAAATAATTATTTTAATCAATAATATTTAACTAATTCTAGAAAGTACTACACAACGATTCTAATTGACAGCTCTTTCAGATATTAGCAGAATTAGAAAATGGAATTTATAAAGGTAGCATAAATAAGTAGGTTAAATAAATGGCGCATTGAATTTGGAGATTTGCGGCGTGTAGGAATTAAATTCTGCCGTCAGCTCACCAAACATTATGGGAAAGGTTTCTGCGGTTTTGTGTAATAATCGGAGCCAAAGGTCGTATATCCAATACACTATGTCAGTACTTACATTTAGAAAAAGTTATTGCTTTTACCTTTAAAGTTGTCCTTTATGTAGTCTTTACATCGAATCCAGTATTAAACTTTCCTGGAAATGCAGTTCCTAACGTCGAATTTTCCCCAGTAGAATTATGGCTATTAGTTAGAGCGACAGAAAGACACGTGCTGGGCCCAAGAGCAGTGAACACCGATGATAAAGAGCCAGTAACGTAAAGCTTTATGGATAGTGATGGCACCGGAAACATGGCGAAATTATAAGAGTCCATATTTGCTAATTTGAGTGGGGAATCCTAAAAATAAGCGCTGAAGATAAACATTTGCCCCAGAACAGAAAAACACTGATTCAGATTTTTTTTTGCTCGATCAGAGAACGATCTGTAGTTAGATTAAAACATCGGATTCCATGTAGTTTAAAAATTAAAAAGTTAACGAACTTAGCCTACACATCTCACGTAACAAACAAATAGACCTATTTCATTCTCTGGTCCTCTCTTGTACCGTTTTTGGAAGATAATAACAGATACATATATTAAAATGAAATATAGTGCGCATTTTTCTGAAGCACATTGGTGCATGTTTGGACAATTCGCTAACTTCTAACGAGATTTCAAAAGTTAAGAATAAGACAGTAGACATAGAGATTGTGCTCAAAATTTGTGGTAACGGTAACTCGTTTGCTTTCGATATGTGTTCAGATTTCAAAATTTTACGATCCAGTTTCAGAGATTCGACAAACTGCGTAAAAGTCGTTGCCAGTTGGTTATGTGCTAACATCATTACTTTTAAAATGATCCATGGAAATTCCGTAAAATATTTGACATCCATCATTCTATCTTAAGCCATTGTCTAATGAAGTTATGTTGTTGTGTTGAGAGTTTAAGATTGATGGCTTGGTGTAAATCAAAAGAAATCTTATACTGAACATCAGCAATCATATTTGGGTAAATAGTAATATTTACGTTCTTTTCAGGTTTACTTCTCGTTGACGTCGAGGTCCTTATACTGTATACTGAAGGGAACTGGGGAAAACGTGATATGAAAGCACTCAGTCTTAAAAAATTCCTTCAAAGTCAATCAAAGTTGAGTTTTGTTTTGTTGGAGGCAGTCTATTAGTTACATGAACTGATCGGAGGAACAACATTTATTTTGATGTCATGTATAAGTTTTTACATCATCAAAATAATATTTACAAAAATTTTATGAATGGTTAAATGTGAATATATTTAAAAAAAATTCAGATTGTACATTAATGAAATCGAAAAGCCGAGCCTGAATCTTTTAAAAAGCCCACAAAAAATAAATAGCATTCTTTTTTCCATTAAATTACATCCTACTGAAGGCACACTAACTGAAGTGTGTTAAAACTTATTTGTACCGAAAGTAACCTTCGAATGCTAACCTTTGCCGTTAAGAACAGTCATGTTTGTAATTTTACCAAATAATTTAAATTTGTTGCGAAGACTCGAGGGTCAACGTGGAGCAGTTTATCTAAGCGTTTCAAGTATTTCTCGGCGCACTAAAACTTTACACACTTTTGAGATTCAAGCATTTGGCAATCTGTCTGTTGTATTCAGAAACTTTATCCCGTCGAAGCAGGCTCAACCGATTTCCCTCTTGAAAGCAACCAGGGTTTTAACGGAGGTCATCTGTGCAGATGCGAATGCGGTTGTTAAGTGCTTGCGGAAGTGTATGCGGAGGTGGAAAAATAAATGTATAATTATTTAGAGTTTAATATTTTATCAAAAATAAAATTAAAATCAAAATTAGTACATATTTTATTCCAAGGTCTATTTTATGTCTACTTCCATATAATACTGATTTATTTTTTTGCCTCATCTTTCAACAACAAAAAACTTAGGATTAATTCAAAAGTGAATTAAATGATTTACACAACTACGCATGTCAACAAAACATTCTTTGTCATATGAACTTTGCGGAGTTCGTGGTGCGACTAATTCAAGCGTCAAGCACAAGGGCATTCCACCGCATATCACCGTGCTCGCTTCTTTTTTTTGCTTATGGCTATACGTCTCGTCGACGTCGAGGTCATTAGAGGCGGGTAAGTATGGGGGCTAGGAACGGGAAGGAATTCGGCCATGGTCTTTTAAATGAAGCATTCGCTTTGAGGATTTGGGGAAACAATGGAAAACCTAAATCTGGATGTCCGGCCGGGGATTCGAACCCGCGTCATCCCGAATGGGAGGCCAGAGCGTTACTGCCCACCCACAATGCTTGGTTACGTGCTCGCCACCCGCCTTCCCAACACTCTAGGGGCACATTCACAGTACAACTTGTAAGACCTACGATGATCCGATTTTCGATAATGAGCTCTTGATGGTCTATATCAGGGGTGGCCAAGCTCCTTGATAGTCCTAGCCATTTTTCAAAATTTGAAATATTTCGCGAGCCGCAATTAAATACGTATTTAAAAGGTATGCAAAAAAGACATTAAATTTTTTTTACAAAAATTATATTTATTGATAAAATATGAATAAAAGTACAAAATATGTGTATTGAATTTAAATATTAAAAATTAAACACATTTATTTTATTTCTCTTTATAATTCTTTAAAATTTGGTGAATAATTGGTGACAGCACTTCTAAGTAATTCTTTGAGTGCTGGTTAGTTAATACTGATCGGTGTTTGGATTTCCGAAATTTAAATGGAATAAAATGATTCACATAAGTACGTTGTTCCGAATATTGAAATAATTCGACAAGCAGCCTTTTTTAATTCAGGATACTTCGATTCTGGTACAAATTTCAAAAATTCGGTGATCGGCGTCGACTTATATTTTAATTTTAGAGCTTGATCTTCTTGCATCTCTATTAATTCTAATTCTCCAGATGCTTTTTGGGTCATAATTACATTGGAAATTGAAAACTCACTTTGAATTATGTAAATTTCAAATGGATTTACAAAAAAATCAAGAGACGATTTAAAATATTTCAAGTCTTGAAATCTATTTTGGAATTCCGTCAATATTCCTTCTGGGTTTTTTATATACTCGTTGAGTTTTTCTTGTTTAATATTGGAACAATTTTTTTTAATTCGAGGAACATGACAAAATGTTTTATTTTTAATGTCCTTTTGAAAAAGTTTTAATTTACTTTGAAAACTAAATATACCCTGTGAGAGGTCAGATATTATTCTATCTTTCCCCTGCAATTGTAAATTCAGTGTTTGCAAATGTTCCATAACATCAATCAAAAACATTAAGTCTTGCAACCACTCGTCATCGTCTAATTTTGAATAGGTTATTTCCTTTTCTTTTAGAAATGCAGTTATCGGATCAAACAAATCTACAAATCGATTTAATACGTTGTAGCTAGATAACCATCTAACAATACAAAAGACTCTATATGTAGGATGTGTTGGTTGTCGTTGACTCCCACGCAACCGCAACGGGTCCCTGGTGTCCAGTGAGCTGTGGATAGTCTATTGTAGGCATCTTTTGAAGGAAACATCCTACGAGTGTGCGATAAGGACACATAGTGTGCCGCGAGAAAGTATGAGTGGAAAGGATTGCTTGTCACATTTTGTTGGAACACCTCTATTAGCGTGAATGGGTGTGTGCATCCTGCGGTATTTCTACACGGATGTCCTGTAAGTTGGACCGTGAATAAGGCCTCTTTACTTTACATGCAAGTTCAAACTTTTCAATTCGTCGCTTAGATAATAACACCGTTCAGTCATTGTTACTTTTATTGCAAGATCGTCAGAAAATAACAACCACTTTGTTCTTAACAAAGCTACTTGGGCACAATCTCATATACAAAGAAAATAATAATATATATTGCAGTGTAAACAAAGCGGATGTAGGATTTCACGCGAAAGTTCCGCACTTGCGGATGCGGATATCCGTTACATCCCTCATTTCAACCATTAGTTTCAATGAGTGCTTTAAGGCGTACACACACTAAATCCGTAAGTGTACTGCCTATTTGGCTTCAAAACTTGTGATTGGTACGCATTTTAAACACATGCCGTTGCGGATTTTTTGATTTCTGCTGTGATTCTTTCCTTTCACAGAAAGTGGCTTAATGTACACAGTAAAACATAGAAGGAATTTATACGAAACCACGAGCTTACATTGACGGTGAAACACTTATCTCTCTATGCATATGTTATATCTGTATATGTCAGTAGAAACGACCCATTGCAAAAATATAGTCAAGCACTAAGTACAAAGAACGTTGAAAGACGCAGTCCTTGGACCATTGGTTATCGCCGAATTGCAAGATATTTTGAAACTGGAAAATCCAACGATTAACGAATACTGAATCTCATAACGCTTTTAAAGCAAGATAGTTCCCGTCGGTACCGACCAAAGAGAAGCGAAATCTTGTTTCTCGCGCACTTTTCTGAAGACAAGTGTGTTCTAGTGATATGAAAACGTGATCATGAGCATCTGACGAGCGTAATGAGTAAATTATCGGATAGTTCATTATTCGAGAAGTATATCAGCAATGAGATACACCTTTAATTTTCAAATTACCGAAGGACTGACTGCAAAAGGTATTTGAAATAACTGTAACCTGACGCGAACTTATTACCGGGTGAGGGGAAGCATGTTTTCACCTCTGAATCGGTGCGATTACGAGTTTGCTGTTTTTAGATGGTACTCCACTGGCATTGCATTTCAAACAAGAAGATGGCGAGCAAGGTGTACATCAAATTTAACAGACTGTCAAATTGTTGTTAGAAAAGCGCTAGTTTAATAATCTGCTCCTGACTTCCCAGCGTTTGCTTTCTCTGTATACAATGAGAAATCATTGTTGAATTGTGCAACATCCCATTTTCAATTAATCTCTGCGTATTACTGCCTTGTTAATACAAGGGGTGATCAAATGAAAAGGTACGAAACGACACGGTGGGTACAAATGTAGACTTTATTCAAAATATACACCATAGGCCTGAGCACAACGATCCCACTGATGAACAAGCCGCAGGATTCCTTGTTCCCAGAATTCCTGTGGCAGTGACGAGCGAGACCAAGTCCTTCAGAGCGTCCTTGAGTACGTCGTCCGAGTTGAAGCGCTTCCCTTTCAGCTGTTTCTTCAGTGGACCAAACACATGGAAATCGCAGGGTGACATGTACGTACTGTAGGGCGGATGGTCCAACGTCTACCACTTGAACTTGGCCAGTTCCATGTGTGTGACTCTGGAGACGTGTGGGCGCGCGTTATCATGGATCAGAACTACACCCTCCGTGAGCAGCCCCGGTCTTTTGTTCTTGATGGACCTGCGTAGGCGTCGGAGTGTCTCACAGTACACATCCCCCACCTGTACGCCACCCTGTCCTCATACGGACTGCCGCATCATTTGGACGCCACTTTTGATAAGAGTCTCTGCTCTCTACTGCGCATGCGGGCGCCCGCGCATGCTCCGATCCCAGTCAGAGACTCCAATCGCATCCCGAGATGTCTCGCTACGTTCTCCCATGGCGGAATATGCAAATATTTAACTGTTAAGTTTTTACATCGTTTTGTACCTATTCATTTGATCACCCCTTGTAGTTTATTTTATCAGAAAAATGGATGGCAATGGAACACATATTATTTATTGGACAGGGATCTGTAAAGGGCATAACTTTTTTTTAAAAAAAGAAATACTCACCAGCTGTTAGATTTCCAGTGAATACAAACTATGGGCCGCATGGAACGCTTTTTTAAACGCCAACAACGCTTGGTGCCCTAAATAACGAGTTATCTACTGCAAACCAGCAATCACGTAATAAGTTGAAGAAGGAGCGAGGATTGGTTGCGGGTATTCTCTTGTTCTTTTGGTGGGAAATGATCAGTCAAAAACTATCAATGGCGAAGGGATATAGAAGGCAATAGCAAACCACAGCATTAAGTGCCCAGCCCCATTGAAATGCGTTATAATGGAATTTTTCTCTATATAAAATTCGAGGACTCCGTCTATAGGACATGCCTGTACGTGCAACTCAGTAGAGAATGGTCATAAATAAAACTGAAAGAAACATTTTAGTAATTGAAATTTGGAATATTCGAACTTGGGGTGGATTAGAGAAAGTAAAGGTGCAGAATGATTAGATTAAAGAAGATAAAAAAAAAGAACGGGAAGCATTTGTGGACTATAGACTAATCAATGCGCAAGCTACCAATGTGGGTGATGGTGCGGGACTTACAGTAAACAGCAAAAGAGTAAAAAGGGTGAGTTGTTATGAGCAGTTTAGCGAAAGAATCGGTTCAAAATTGGCGAAGATATCGCTGAACATACATAAAACAAAACAAACAAACAAAAACAAAAAATACAGACGAATTGAGAACCTCCTCCTTTTTTTGAATTCCGTTAAAACACATTAGTTCATGCTCGTACGTCTGTTTCGTACGTATATTATGATGAAACTAACAAAAAGAATCCGATTGTTCAGAAATACGAGTTAAACAATACAGTTATTGATATGGTCGATTCTATTAAATATTTGGGAGTAACAGTACAAAGGAACATGAAATGGGACATACACATTAATTCTTTAGTAGGTAGAGCAAATTCTAGGCTGCGATTCATAGGTAGAATCTTGAAAAATTGTAATGAACAAACAAAGGAGATAGCGTACAAATCTCTTGTGCGTCCACATTTGGATTATTGTTGTGCCATTTGGGACCCGTTTCGTAAGGGATTGATCGAAAGTATAGAGAAAGTACAGAGAAGAGCCGCTCGATTCGTGACCGCTTGCTACAGTCCTTATGAAAGCGTCACAGAACTGATTAGTAGATTAGGTTGGGAGTCTCTGGTAGATAGACGACACACGTTTCGTTTAAACTCATTGGAAAACATGCGTACTCCAACTTTCACTCATGAGTGTAGTGAAATACTTCTTCCACCAACCTATTTGAGTCGGAAGAACAGGAAAGATAAAATTAGAGAAATAAGGTGCCGGACTGATTCTTATATGAATTCTTTTTTCCCTCGTACCATTAGGGATTGGAATGCACAGCAAAGAGATTAGCTTTGGTGCTGAGCACCCTCTGCCACCCACAATTTTGTGAATTGCAGAGTATATATGTAGATGTAGATTTAGAAATACGAAAAATACTGTATAGTGAAATAGATGAATGACCTGATTAACTCTTTGCTGGATGAAAAAGTGTAATCGTTTGTAGCTAATTTCTGTATAAGAGAGAATTTAACAAGGAATTTTTTTATAGAGGAAAATTCCATTATAATGCGTTTTAATGGGACTGGGTACTTAATGCAGTAGTTTGCTATTGCCTTCTATATCCCTTCGCCATTGAATTGTACTATTACAATTCTCCTAGAATTGTGATAGTACAAGCAATTATAACCATCAATAACAAACCGAAATTTCGAGATGACGCTGCTTAAATAGAAATTGACAAACCAGTTGCGTGCTGTAAACCATACTATGACCATAATGTAGCAGTAAGTAGAGCCTATTAATAAATAATAACAGAGTTCTTTTACCTCCTGCGCAATCCGCCTTCTGTCGTAGTCTCCTACTGAAAAGCAGTAATCCTGCCGAGTATAGAGGACCCAGAGGTTTACAGTATAGAGGACCCAGAGGTTTACAGTATAGAGGATCCAGAGGTTTACAGTATAGAGGACCCAGAGGTTTACAGTATAGAGGACCCAGAGGTTTACAGTATAGAGGACCCAGAGGTTTACAGTATAGAGGACCCAGAGGTTTACAGTATAGAGGATCCAGAGGTTTACAGTATAGAGGACCCAGAGGTTTACAGTATAGAGGACCCAGAGGTTTACAGTATAGAGGATCCAGAGGTTTACAGTATAGAGGACCCAGAGGTTTACAGTATAGAGGATCCAGAGGTTTACAGTATAGTGGATCCAGAGGTTTACAGTATAGAGGACCCAGAGGTTTACAGTATAGAGGATCCAGAGGTTTACAGTATAGAGGACCCAGAGGTTTACAGTATAGAGGACCCAGAGGTTTACAGTATAGAGGACCCAGAGGTTTACAGTATAGAGGACCCAGAGGTTTACAGTATAGAGGACCCAGAGGTTTACATGGAATCTGAACTGCGGAAACGTTCTGGCGTACTTCACAAACACAAAGGAAGCTTTGCCAAGGGTGAGGTACGGATTAACAGCCGGGAGATATTCCGATCTCCAATAAGATTCCATAGCCACTGACTCACTAAATCGCACTTTGTGATAGTAAAGAAGTGCAAATCTGAACGGAAGAGAGTAAGGACGTGACATTGGTGAAAGAGGAATTAAACAGAAATTTACAGGATGTAAATGTGAGTATAACACTGACGTGCATTCACCTGATAATATACAATATTCTTGGATGAAGGAAGATATATGGAAACTGATAGATCAAATGAGAGGGCACAAAATTGTAGGATCTTTTTGAAGTAAACTAAACAGCAATTACAAGAAAACCAAATAAACTCATTTCACCAACCATCTTTTGCATAAACATACATAAAAATTCACTTCAGTTTCCTTATTTAAAACTAGCCCAAAAGTCCATCAAAAATTACCGGTTTAAAGGAGTGTTATGGTAATTTATTTCTCTGCCGTTGCTTAACTAAATAGAATTGTTATAAAATAAAGCTAATTGTAATTTATCATCCCTTGCGCTGTAGCAATAAGCTTCTGTTGTCCACTTCGTCGTGGTTTCCTTTCAGCCTAACCACAATCTCCGCTAATATTGCCGTTAGAGATGCAAAGCTTCAATCACACGCGAATTAATACATTCTCCTATCGTATGTCAGTGTCATCAGTCAGCGCGATGTAAACTTGTTCCCAAATCTTACCTTCCTTTCTTATTACCTGTGATGAAGATTGATGTTTTAACGGTGACACAACTTACATCAGCTGAAATAATGACCCGAATTAAAACAAAGGATGCTAAAAATAAATCATAACAACTTACGCTATGCCACATAATATTTAATTGTGGTTTAGGCCATATATAACGCGATCAATTTGGAACTTCTTTCATCTAAGCCATGTAATGATTCTAGTAAAAAAAAAAAAATCACTGATAATTAACATGATGATTTAAACGAAATACATACTTTTCTTTCAGTGTTATGACAATTCATTTCTTAGCAATAGCTTAACTAAATATAACTGTTATAAAATAAAATTCAATGCAGTTGCTCGTGCCTTGCGCTGTAGCCAAAGGTTTCCATTTCCATCCGGGTCCAGGTTGCATTTCAACTTAACCGCATACTACACAAAATTTGCCCACCAGTAAAACAATACTTCAATGTCACGCATATTGATACATGTACAGTATCGCATTTTAGTGGCAATAATGCATCGCGATATAAATTTTATCAAAAATTTTCAAGGGTTTTTACACCTTTCTTTGTTGTTATCCGTGATTCAGACCGATATTACAACGTTTGAATGGCTGACACAGCTACGTGTTGTGAAATAATAGCCTCAGTAATATTGCTCAATGAACGCAATGCAAATTTAAAAAAAAAAAATCTTATAAACTTACATTATGCCACGTAATATTTGTTTCAATTGTAGTGTAGACTGCACAGATCCGATCAGTGTGCAACTATTTCCGTTCAAACGATTTCATAATTTCAATAATAGGACACAGTTTAAATTATTTTGAATAAAAAAATACAATACAGCTAAATTATTCGCCCCCTCTGCTGTAACGTCAAATGCCAGCTGTAATTATGATCCATGCTAAATAACAATGTAATCAGACCTTTCACTAACGTTGATGCTCGAAAATGAAAGCTTATATCTTGCATATCTATGGACAAAGAATTTAAGGAATACTGCTATTTACCAAAAGAATAACACGTAAATATAAGCATCTAATGATTATATGTCGATTTAAACGCAATACATACTTTTATTTCGGTGTTCTGACTATTAATTTATTCACGGATGCTTAGAAATATTATTAAAGTACTAGCGGAGTTCCCGGCTTTGCCCGGTATAGTTGGCGTAGATTTAACCGTACCCTATTTTTATTCCCGCAAAACATTTCTACAAAGTTTTCATAAAATACGCGCCAACTTTTTCGGAATTAAAGCAATATTCACCCGCCCCCTACCAAGAAACTGGTGGACTGAAGTTTATTTGCACGTATACTATTTTCATTCCTCCGAAAAGATTGATGTATATCAAGCTTACTACATTACTGAACAACTCTAGATTATGTTAAAAACTCACATTTGATTCAATTGCGAAGTGAATGGATATACTTGTGGCTCGGAACTCCAGATCCTTTAACTCTGCAGATAAAATATCAAAAGTGAATCCGGAATAATATTATCGTAAACAGACGACTAATGCTGAAGGCCAGAGATATTGTCCAAAGATCGTGCTTAAAGAAAATCTCTGTTGTTTTTACGGCTATCTACGTCGTTTAAAAAATTGATATCCCGAATTAAAGGAAAGA
This sequence comes from Vandiemenella viatica, assembly GCA_031002005.1. NCBI lineage: Eukaryota > Metazoa > Arthropoda > Insecta > Orthoptera > Morabidae > Vandiemenella > Vandiemenella viatica. Next base: position 90,386,607 of record JARYHS010008074.1, on the reverse strand, counting down.
ATACTTCAAGCTATGGCTTTTAAAAATTGAATATATCGAATTAAAAGAAAGAATTTGTTTAGTGTGCAAAATAGTTATTACTGTAAGTTATCTTATTGCTTTAATTAAAGGCTGTGGTCAGAGACATTGTGTTGTGCGTTTAGTGCGGAGTTTGCGGCATCTAGTAATTCCTCCTGTGGAATTTATCACCATACGTTCAGAATTTCATTTAATGCTCCTACATTATTTAACGTTGAAATGTAAGATATGCCAGACAAGTGAATTAAGATTATAAGCTTTAAAACTGTGAAAACTCCATCGAAATCCGCCCCGTAGTTTCCGAGATTTTATATGACCAATATTTCCGGTTTTCGTTTTATAGATATAGAATAACATGGATAACGTAGTACAAAGGCGTAAAGTGTGACATCATAGCGCGACGTCATAAAGTGATGTCATGGCGTGACAGATGACGTCTCAAATGACCAGAACTTGCGTTTTATAAATATAGATGTTTTCTGTCCAGGATCGATAGCTGCAAGCTTCACTCCCATACCCACATAGGTTCAAGAGTTATATTTGGGTCCTGGGTCAATCTATGACAAGCAGGGATACAGATCCTAAAATGATACGCAACGATAAGCATCAGTGATCCTAATTTTATCCTTAATCCGTAAGGGACGAATACTGGTGAGAAATAACTGATTCCAGTTTAACTTTTAATAAAAATTTCATTCTGGCATTCTATATTCACCTGAGTTTTTCGGTTTAGAGAAACAATTTTGTCCACTACAACTTCCATGAAAAACGTAAAAAGCTGAATTTTCAACTTTTATTTTACATCCTGTTTCTTAACCTTCAGAAAAATGTAGGATTATATATACAGGACTATACACATCACTGAAAATTTGAAACCTGAAAACTGATTAAAAGTTTTATAAAGCCTTATGAGAAAGGCTTCCGTTTTTTCGTGTTTTTTATATTGTTCTTTTATTTAATATGTTTGTCATTTTATTAAGTTCAACACGCAATTTTGCTGACTGCTCCGACATTTCTTGATGACGTTACCAATTAGATTTCTCAGATAACCTGAACATTTATTCTCAAACTATCTTTTTAAATGCTATCATAATATAATACACCATAAAATTTAGTAAATAAATTGTTACATTTCATGACCACTTTGCCCTGATCACGGTGATTATTAATATCACTGTAACACTATTTTCTACGTTAGTAGACACATCTAATTGTAGGTCACGTATAAAGCTGTAAGAGACCTAACCGATGCCATTATCCATGCATATTTGAACCGAGTAATTAACACATTCCGCACAATTACTGCGTTGAGCCGTTTAATATTCACTAACCATTTCTGTGTGACTTGTTGCTGTACTGCTTATTCGTGTTCAGTCCTCCTCCAACCTTGTTTAAACTTTTTGAGCCACTCAAGACACACGAAAAATATTCAACCATTTACAACGAACCGTGAGCAGTAAAGCGATTCAACAAATGCATCCTATAACGTCGAGATATATAAGCAAGTGATGTTTTCGATATAATGGTACAAGAATTTGTAAGCTATAGGTAATTTTTCTCTCCCCCTCACTTTCATTCTAAGAAATCTTTGTTGTGTTGAGGTTTTAACCTTCTCTTCGGAAGCTACATCTCTACGCAACACTATATATAACTGCTAACCGTATATCATTTACCATGTCTTAACCAATTCAAAATTATGCTACTTTAACTTTTTGTATCTTCTTCAGTAACTTCCTCGCAGGATGAAAAACATTCTTTGCCATCTTTTAGACATAGGTATAGCTCTCCGGTTCATCATCATACTCAACAGTTTCCAGCCACTGGCCGGGTCTGCTTCATGCACAAGCCTCTCCATTTCCTTCTTTCTTCCCACCACCTCTCTGTCACCACCTTGTTCCAGTCCTCTCCTCTCCTCTCTTCCGTACACTCTCCTCCACTCATTTCAGCCATCCATCTCTTGGATAGCTCTCCGGTTATAGTTATAACTAGTCCGTACCCGCGACTTCGTACGTGTGGATTAAGAAATTTTTTTGCCAGAATTAAATATAGAAAGTTGCTAACGAAGGATTGGTCCCAAACAATATCGAGTAGGAATAATATGACAAAATAAGCTATCACTATATCACTGTATCGTCGAACCTGTCTCTTGAAGAGAATCAATTTCCAACATATTTCTGTCACCATTCGATAAGGGCTCAAAATTTCGTGAGTACAACTGTTAATCATACTGTAAAAAATATCCTGTGCGGCTGTGCCCTTCATACAGATTTCCTTATAAAATTCCATCACAACGATATAGCCATTTAGTCGTCAAAACGTAACAAAAAGACAGAGACTTACTTCCGTATTTATAATAATATTACTGTGGTTCACACTCACACACTGACTGCGAACAACACCTGAGGGACCAATATAACGTAAAAAAAGTGTACACCTACAACATTGCAAACCTACCTACGATTTTCCTCGCATTGCACCCCAAACTTTATAATATCTACAGTTTAACATTCAATTCGAATAACCTACTGCCCAGGCCTGACTCTTTCGATGAAAAATAATTTTTAAAAATCTTAGCCTCCACGGAGATTTGAACCGGAGACCATGACTTAAGCAAGCAAGCGCTTTAACCACTAAGCTGCCAGTCCACTACACGGAAACACGGTACGGAGACGACCATATCCAACGTGTCTGTCTATCGCCGTATTTCGAAGTTATGAAACAACATATGTTATTTATACAGATAATTTTTCAACCAAATGTAGACAGTATTTTTCTCCTTGTTTCAAAGGATAAGTGTGCAAAGTTTCATCGAGATCGGATGAAAACTGTGGATTTGCATGAAGAATTACTGTGGTTCGCACTCACACATTGGCTGCGAACACCACCTGAGGGATCATTATAACGAATAAAGTGCATTTACTATATATATATATATATATATATCTGAACGGTTAGTAATATTTTGTCAATTTCACGTCATATTTACCCGTTTTAAGGTTATATTTGCATGCATATTTCTCTGTTTCCAACCACTGGCCGGGTCTTCAAAAAAATCCAAACCGTGACTATCAGTTATATAACAGCAATTATCCAAGTTTAACTTAACACACTTTTGTTCCATAGTTTCTCAGATATTACAAATTACTCAACATATCTTTTACATATGCATATCTTTTATACAAATAATTTTTCACTTAAGATCCAATTATTTCCATAACTTAAGCAGCTTTTTTTCTAGCTGTTTCCGTATCATCAAACCATCTTATTGATTCTTCTCCTTATCCAGTTCTTATCATGTAAATCGTTTTCTCGTTAGTCTAGGATCTCCAGCGCCCGGTTTATTCTTTACTCCCAAAGATGCTCCCAAACGGCCATTAGTATATGATATTCGCGAACCGTATTTTACGTAATTAACCACTTTTTTATACATTGATAGTTTGGCGTTACGTATGACGGCTACAAAGTGAAAAGGACAAAATATGATTTCTAGTTAATACCACGTAATGTAATTTTGTTTTTATCTCTGATGAACATTAACTAGTGACTGACGCGTAATATTATGATACCATTAATTTACGTCTAAAATTGTGTATTTATATTTCAGTCAAGTTGTCCATAGCAGCATATTAACTGAACTAAGCCTACAAGTAACAACGAATAATTAATTAACTGCCAACGTTTACAGTTCAGAATTTTGTGCTCTTGCAAAGACCTATGAAATATGATTTGTGTTCTTACTATGAAACATGATTTGTGTTCTTACCTCGACTCTGTACGGACTTGGATGAACGTATTATTCAGCAAATCACTGTGAAAGACAGTTTACACTGATACTAAGTTCCTAGTGTAAGTGCAAATTTTCAGTAGGCCTACTCTCTTCCTCAAACAGTTGTTTCTCAGATGTTATCGAAGGCACGACAGCATTTCTCTACAGACTACCGTTTCACTACAATACGATTATAATACTTTTAATACAGTTGAACTACCCAAATTTTCAAAATGAAAACTGGAACTGCAGTTGTATTTTTACCCTTGTAAATCCTCAAAACATCTTCCGTAGTGCAAGATTACCATTGAAAACTGTGTAACGAAGGTGTTTCTTTGGAACCATTGTTTTTCGATATAAACGATGAAGTACAGTTACAGTGAAACAATTTTATTTAGCATAGTAAGCTAGATACTATAACACCTTATAATTCCTTTAATTTTTCGTAGAGACTTTCCAATAGGTAACTTTATAAAATTCCTGGTGCATAGATAAAAGTGGATGTTATTAAATTTAATACCAGGTTATTTCTGAAAACTTTTTATACACGTAGTGACTAAAAACGAAGATTGATTGTATTATTTACTGTGAACAGGATTAAGTATATATACAAGGTAACTTTGTTATTTGTTCGCAACGAGAATTTTGCTAATATATAAAGAACATCTGGAGGAATTAAACTGCGAAAGGTGCAATTCAATAAAAATATGCGGCGGTAGCCTCAGAAGTTCTGAAAGGTTTTTCTGGGTTCTTCCAGCTATTTGTGTTATAATGATCAGTAAGTTTGCATAACACTGTAATAAATTTATGTTTGAAGAGTAATAATCATCGAATCTTCCTTAGATTTAATGATTTAGCTAACATTGCCGACGATCATAATTTTTTCAAACCATCCTGGTTAATTTCAAATGGTACCTGCTGGCCATAACTTGAAGGTTTTTCCACTAGTGTCATCCTTATTGATCTGGAATCGAAGCAGCATCTATCAGGATTTATATGATACTTTTTTCCGCGATAATTAGGCTACCAAGTGACAGACTTTCGATTCGCCGCACATTCTTCGTCTGTCGTGGTCTCTGGCCTCGCATTCTGGAGGACGCTGGTTTGAATCCCAGTCCGGGCATCCAGATTTGGGTTTTCCATGGTTTCCCAAAATCATTCTAGGCGAATGCCGGGATGCTTCTTTCAAATCCAGCCTCTAATGATCTCGACGTCGACAAGACGTAAAATCATAAATAAAAAAAAATATTCGTGGGTGAACCTACAATTTAACGTAGAATTCGGACAACGGAACGTCCAGGTGTACTAATATGACTGAAACAAAACCCATGAAAATTCATAAACCCAGTGAACTGAAACCGGGTCCCTCAGGTTATCGAAGCTAGCGCCTTAACCATTTACATGTGAATTGCTACAACGGAGGCAGATAGCCCATCAATAAGAAACAACCGTCACCTGGTCCTTAAGACCACACGAAATAACCATGCAGGGGAGACATCCATAATAATGCTTCAGGATAATTTAAGACTATGAAAACAAATTTGTTTAATTTTCGGAATTTCTCTTTTGCATTATACTTTAACTGGGACGTGGCATTCATCAGATCTTTAAAACAGGCGCTTTCGCAGTCATGATATTGAGAAGCGGCCAAAGGTTGGGAAGATTCTTATCAGCAGATTAGGAAAATTTGCAGAATCTGACTATAGCGTTTGGGAAGAATGATTGCATCGTATCAGATGGAATCACTCACGGTCATATTGTCATACTGTACGAGTATACTGACGGAAGAAGAAAAACCATGAAAATCAAAACTACCTACGGCTCTTTTCCGCTTATTCTCTCATCATTTCATCTGTTCCTGTTTCATTCTATTTCAATTAACTTTATAGAAAAATATTAAGATTCGAATTTTATGCGATAGTACTACTCTTTAATACATTAAAGAAATACACCTCTTCTTTGAAGATACAACCGGTTTTAAAGCACTTCGTTCCTCTGTACCGAGGAAGCACCAATTATTTTGGGTCACTAAATTATTCACGTGACGTGATTCAATATTGCGTTCGTCAATTATACAGTATGCGTACCAGGGTGTATGTATTGGCCATCCTGTATTAAAAAGCTCTGATCTGAAACGCCAGAGGTGGAATTCTGAAATGAATATACGGACCATCAGCTCATGAATTTAAAATGCAGTGGTTTTGTGAACGCAAAGCTATGCACGCTGTTTTTTTTTTTATATCCATCGCTATGAATACTAATTACTGCCTGTACCCAATAATTAAAAAGCGATGCACAGATCAAAAGTTTTCATTAATTGAAATTCGTTTTTTCCCCTTTTTTTGTAATTCATTTTTAATTTCTGCCCCGCGGTGTGTAGTCTTTACTTTGACCCTTGGAATTATTGACGACGCGTAAAAGCTACCGAATAATGAAAACTGACCAGCTGACAGATAGGACGTAACATCGTGAACAAAAAGTGTAGATAGTGATTCCAGTTTAATGGGTTTTCAAGACTGGGAATAAAAGTGGAAAACTGTTTCTTAAGTTGTCAAGGAGCCGGACTGGCTAAATATTATTGGAATAAAAAATGTTACTTTGTCGTCAGTATTCATAACTTGAAGAGTGTATCCTTACCGTTAGTCTTGTGATTTGCAGAGCAAGTTAAAGGAAAGTAGGATATTTATTTTATTTTCAATTCTTGTTTCATAGATACCTATTAAGAAAAGACATATCTAACGTGACTGTTGATATAAGTAACGCCTAATTATACTGGAAACTGAAGTTTTTAGAATAAGGTTTAGAAATCTTCAAATGTTATATGAAGTCACATCAAGCACAATCAAGGGATGTGTACAAACTCTTCGAGTGAGGTTTCCGTAACATAATTTCCCAGTTTATTTATTTTTTAAATTTATGTTTATGTCTAAAAACAGTTTTATTAGACAAACACACTTTCGTATAAATGATAATAGATAATACATTATTTTTTTGTCGTATTGAATTGGTACACATGGGAATCTGGTTTAAGCAATATGAAGAATATCTTTTTTAAGATTTGTTGTAGGCCATGTTCCGCAGTTGTTGCATAAATATTTTTTAATAAAAATCCGTCTTCTAACAACTGGTTTTATTTTTAACTTTCATCTACCAGACGCGTTTCGCCCTTCTGGAGTGGGGCATCGTCAGTGGTAAAAATTGTAGTGGCTAGCACATGTCAGTCCAGAACAGCACCTTCCGCATTTTTCTGCACCGTTGTGCCTTCCTACAGTTTACCATTATCTCCTTTAATATTGTTCACTTCACTTTATTTTATTTAATTTTCTGTTAAATTGCACTTTTAACTACACCAAAATAGTTATTGTGTCTAAAGCGATTTGTTTGTTTTTTCTGGTAGATGAAAGTTAAAATAAAACCAGTTGTTAGAAGACGGATTTTTATTAAAAAATATCTTTTTTAAGATTTGCCTGGTAAAATTTCTATGTTTTAGGCTGTACAGCATACCAATAATTCTTTTCTGAGTTATGAATATTATTTACTTCCTGATTAGTTTTCCCATGTCAGGCCGATAGGCTAAAGAAGTCAAGATTTCTGATGATTTATAAATATTATTTTACTATTACTTAGTTATGTCTCTTTGGCAGATATACACCTTGTCTAAAATATCACAATTGCTTAGAGTAACCAATATTAAATAATTCGGGTCAAAATTTAAGAATCTAATCAACTGTGGGGAATACGTATTTTAAAAATTGCACTTTCCATACGCTATAGAATAGGTAAAGTATTGGCGGGAATTTTCTATTAAATATTTCAACAGATCTTAAAAAATCAGTAAGAAGCAATGGAAAATAGATGATTGTTACGAATTTTAGCATACATGGTTAAAGATTATTGGCACATTTTATGAAAAAGAATTATCTGCCAACAATTTTAAAGGAAACGTCAGAAATAAACATGTAATCAGTTAACGACGTAATGAATAGAATCTCGTGTAATTTCGGTGAACACGAGTAACTCAAACAACTATAATGATTAGATTTTCGGGAAGAGCAATAGCGGTATCATCATTATTTTTAGTATCATTGTTCCGCAGTTTCAGCCGTTCATCCAGGCTTAAAATTTTGTTCCTTCTGTTTATCCGACATTCAGACCAGACTGCAATAAATATGTCCCTGCCGTATTGGAATACCCGCATAAAACTCACCATGCGAATTTCCGGACAGTATCCTAGGACAGGATGTCTGATTAGGGAGGTTGCGCTTTCTTTCTGATAGGGCTTTACGGCTCGTCGACATCGAGGTAGTTACAACTTGGTGCCTTTTGAAGGAACCATCCCAGCAAAGGCTGGAGCGATTTCGAAACATTATGTAAACTCTAAACATGGATTCCCGAAGCGGGCATCGAACTCACGACCTCCAAAATGCCAATCCCTATCGTTAATCATTCATCTAATAGACTCGGTGGCGTGTGATGAGGTGGGATGAGCTTTCATATCATCTGACCTAGTCGAGATTTGTGCGCTGGAGTTCGTTTCTTTGATCTACTATCTGAGCTGAAAACAACTACAAAATGTAACAGCAGTACAAATAACACATTACAGAAATGCTTAAAAAAAATATGTGGTAAATATAAAGACTCAAAAGTGGAAATTATAATTAATGGTGAAACATTGAAGGATGTGCAAGAATTCTGTTACCTAGGAAGCAAAATTATAAAAGATAGAAGAAGCAAGATAGAGAGGATTCCTTAAGCAAAAATAGCGTTCGACAAAAATAAACGAATAATTATAACAATTAACATCAGCTGGATGACCAGAAAGAGATTACTAAAAATTACTAAATGCTTGGAGTATTGTCCTGTACGGATGTGAAACCTCGACCGTTGGCAAAGAAGAGAAAAGAAGATTTATTTCATTCGAGTGCTACAGAAGGATGTTTGGGATTAGTGGAAAGCACAATGTTACTAATGAAGAAGTTTTTCAGAGGGATGGAGAATATAACACTATATGGAATAATATAAAAGGTGGAGGACAATAATAATTAGACATATACTGGAGGAAATATTAGAAGGAAAGAGATACCGATGAAGACCGCGGTTAAAATACATCCAACAGATAATTGAAGATGTTGGCTGCGGGAGATATGTTGATATGAAAACAAGGCAGAGAATAGAGCTGAATGGAAGAACTGCCCCACACAATCCAAAGATCGACCACCGAAGACGTAGAAAAGCTACATTCACAAATTGTAGTGTATTTCACCTTTGACATCAATTAACGTAACACAGTGAACATATATGGATGGAGTACGTCTAAAACAAAATTATGATTCACAGATTTTTAGCATAGTTAACATGAAATTGACTAAATTTTCTCATAGGTTATGGCCTAGAAACATGCAGATCGGTACTGCAACCACGGATTCATCATATGATTCAGTTAAAACCCTACTCTTAAAAAAACTTCGTCCAAAACCGGAGGTTGGTTGTATCCTCCCGAAGGAGGCATACTAAGGCATTGAGTGCCGGCCTCGGTAGCGTAGGGGCTATAGTGTTAGCTCCACGTGCCGAAGGTCGCCGGTTCGAGTCCGGCCGCGGGCATGGGTGTTTAGTGTAGTTGTTGTGTGTGTACATGTCGTGTCCGCCCTGTTGTGTCTAGAGCCACTTGGATAATAATACACTATGGAGAAATGGAAAACATTTGATGATTCGAAATACAATTGAGCTGGCTGTATGGCCTTGAAGCCAAATGCCATTAAAAATAAAAATAAAAGGCATTGAGTAAGAGGTAGGATGGCCGGATCCTTTCCTCCAGAACCTACAGTTTAACGTGGATTCTGAACCACGGAACTACCTGGCATAGCTCATAATTTAAGGCCCGGATTCTTAGATTTGAACCTATTTAGTTCCTCCGCATTATTCTCGAAATTTTGATTTTCTTTTTCGTCTTTTGTATGAACTAATAATATTCGTAAATGTAATAGAACCTAAAAGAACCTAATTTCTTTTTTATGACCTAAAATGACCTATTTCGATTTTCGGAGCCTAAAAGAACCTAATTCGATGTACTGACCAAGTCCAATTTTGATTTTATTACTTAAATAAAACAAATGACCGACGAGATTAGCTCAGTGGTACGAGCCGTAGGCTAGTAATCTGGACTCTGAAGACGCCATGGGTTCGAACTCCGCCGTAGGCTTTACTGAAATGGTTTTCCGTAGCTTTCCTTTTCAACTCCAGCCAAATTCAGAAACAGTACCTTACTGAGCCGCCACCGAACGCTTTCGGGAGGACGCCGGATCGAATCCAGTCCGGGAATCCAGATTTGGGTTTTCCATGATTTTCCAAAATCACTCGAGGCGAATGCCGGAATGCTTCCTTCAAAAGGCCATGGCCGAATTTCTTCCCGTTCCTTGTTCCCACTCCCATCCCGCCTCTAATGACCTCTACATCGACAAGGCGTAAAGCCATAAGTAAAAAAAAAAAGAAACGCCACGACCTCTTCCTTTCCCCCTTTCTCAAAAATGTCCGACATCGATTCACGTTAATGTCACCTCGGTGATCCGGCCAGGCACCATTCCCAGTTCTATCTGTGACAGTGCCATGTTCGAAGTTTTAAATGAGTAGTTTTAATTTCACAATAAAGACACTGTATTGAACACAATTGTGGCATGTTGCGTGTTTTAATGTAAACGAGCAATGTGATGTTTAAGGATTGCAATCCCGCAGTGTTTTTAGTCCCGCGGGATCCGCGCGGGATTTGCGCCAGTCCCGCGGGATCCGTGCGGGATTGGTACAAACAGTTTTTTAACGCATATATTTAAAACATAGTTACTTAAAACGTTAATAAATCGAATAATAATTAAATTAATAAATAATTTTTAATGTTAAATGATAAAAATTAACAGTTAACAATATTTTGATTGGCAAAATTAAATTAAAACTTTTTAGCGTGTTTTAAGTGTATTTCGAGGTTTTACATTTTTGTTTTTTAATCTAAACCAATTTTTAAATAAATAATAAAAATGGAAAATATTGAGTCTTAAGTAATATTATGTGCCTTACAATACATCATATAAGTTTAAAAATATGATTTGCTTAATGGCCAAGTTACCAGAGTTTTCTTTTTTTTATTCTAAATAAACGTTCCGTAACACCGAGAAAAGCATTCCATTTCACAAAGTGAAGCGAATATACTCTGTAAAGTGTAGACTTGGCTCAGAACAAGATCTCATAACTTTTTGCTACTGCAGAAGTACGAGACTTGGCCTTTTTTTTGCGTGATACATTATTATATCTCCTGATTCTTTGATTGATATTACACTTGATTCAGTTTTATTAAAAGAAACTACTCACCAACACGTAAACTGTCAAGTATTTCAGATTTACTTATGTGGCGTAACGACGTTTTTAGAGTGGAAATTATTATTTCTTAGTAAGAAAGGAGACTTTCTCGGCGAATGATTGCAGTGAAGTCCTCATAGGTTGTACCTCCGGATTTCATTCCAAACACACGAAATTACACACGTGAGGAAGACGGCGTAGGCAGCCGTCGAAGTATGGTGTTCCTACAACACAATTCGTCGATATACCCGTGAATATTTCATTACAACTTTTTTTTACCTTTAGTCGAAATAATAACAAGGAGAAGAGGGATTAATCGAAAGCCTGAGCGGCACATGTAAGCAGGTGGCTTTCGTCAAAGAAACGCACTGAGGCAGCGGTCAAAACAACAATAAGTCAAACGATATACAATTTCCTTTTGATAGCTGCTAAATAAATAGGTACGCGATCGTTAGAATTACGATAACATTAGTTTCATATCAACGAATAATCAAATTTTCAGCCCCAAATTAGGAAATTGTCGTAATTACTTTATCTGCAAATACAGAAAATGGGAATAATGAAACCGTGAATAAAAAGCTGTATCCGTGTAGTTCAGATAACGTGTGCGACACTTAAAAAATAATTATATTGTTAGAAAACCGTAATAAATACGCACCATATCTCAAATTACAGAATTGTGTACTCGAAACAAACGTAAGTTTTGATGAATACGTAAAAGTGTATTTATTTACTTATGAATGACGAAGGTTGACAAAAACAAACGCTTGTTCACATGAGTCAAATGCCAACTGGAAGGGTACAGGCAAACAGTGCAAAATATCCGACAGAGACCGAGTGGGGCAGCGAGTCACGCAGACTGACACGCGTTTCCGCCGAATTTTGCGGATTGCGGATCCGCTTAATTTTGTGCGGGATCCCGCTTTGCTGGATTGCAATCCCTAGTGATGTTGCAAGTTTTAAAGGAGTACTTGACATTGTATTATAAAGCCACAATGTTTACATACATATTTATATATTGCGTGTTTTTAAACTTTATTTCCCTTAAAAATGCGTAAATTCCTAGCTAGAATTTTAAAGACCTATAAAAACCTAAAACGTGAATTGAATAAACCTAAATTTAGATTTTTAGATCCTAAAAATCCGGGGCTTTCATAATATCAAACACTATTCTTAATAACTCCTGGCCCCCACGGGGATTTTAACACCGAACTACTGAAAGCAAGAGCCTCAATCACTGAGCTTCCAGACCGCTCTATCCTACGCTCAACGCAACAAAAAGTTACAGGATGCTGGCATAGTTGTGGAGAGGAAATTCGAGGAACGGTGTGAGATTGTCAGGCTAGCTGTGCTGTGGTGTCTCGCGCCTCAGCCGCCATCCAGCTGGACGGAAGAGCGCGTCACGCCGTCTCGTCCGTAGACGACGCATATTATTCACGGACCCACAATGCCCGCCTCAATGCACGCTCGCTGAATGGGAAGCCGCGATGACAGATAAACCGCGCCGCCTCATTCACAGCATTCCTCGGCCGCTAATTGCTGGCCCATTGGGGCCCGCATTCCTCAGGGATGTCCTGGGAACCGAGGGGTCGCTCGCTGCCAACTCCCGCGATCGCGCAGATAGGCTCCACACTGTGCAGCAGGTGTCGGGATGTGGAGGTGTCCTCAACTTCTGGATAAGACAGAATAGTTAATTATAGCGCTTAAATCTGTTTAGAAATCTAATAATGCTTGTAGCAGAAATTCCTGAAAAATCATTGTTCGTATACGTATCTCCAACAGCACATACATGGGTTAAATCTTTAACCGTCTTACCACCAATCCTGATTGAGGATTGTGGATATTGGTTTTTCGAAATAAACTAGGCCGATATTACTCAAACTGTGGTCCACGAAGATGGTTCACGTGGTCCGCAGGCAGAATATTGTAATTTTTTCCTTATTTTTTATTTTTTTACTTATGTCTTTACGCCTCGTCGACGTAATTAGGGATGGGATGGGACTGGGGCCAAGGAACAGGAAGGAACTCGGCCATGGATTTTTGAAGAAAGCATCCCGGCATTCGCCTGGAGTGATTTGGGGAAACCATGGAAACCCCAAACCGGCGTCCTCCCGAATGCGAGGCCAGAGCGTTAACCACTCACCCACCACGTTCGGTATTGTAAAGTAAGGTATATTATTTGTACTATATTAGTATATAAGCGAAATTAGTTTATAAGCCCAACTTTTTAAGAGCCACGAATATTTCAATGACCAGGCATTTTCAAGATGAGAATACGACAACATTGTTGCTACAATAGTCTGTTCATTTCCAATTGGCATAAAAAAAACCGCCGTTCGTCTAAGGATTAAAAATGACGGTTTTCTGAGGGTCGTCTAGAGTAGGTGTGAGGGACGGTAGTATGCGGTAGGGTTAGTAACATAAGAGTTGTGAAGTAAACGAGAATAAAAAGTGTAAGGTCTAGTGTCTTATTTTATTTTATGTATATAGGTTGGTGGTATAGAGTAGTATCCAGCCTGTTGTACATTATTTTTCATTTGGTTACTAAATATCAAGAATCTAGCCAATACGTAACTTTTAATAGTTCATTTCCAGTTTCATAACTGTGTTTCCGCAGCTATCCAAATATGATTTTAGTTTTATTATGTTATAATGATGCAAAAAAAAACATGTCCCAGAAGTTAATAACATACACATAGGTAAAACATTTGGGCCATCTAAGTTAGTGGTCCCCAGCATTATTTTTTACAATTTATTGATCCTCAGATTGAAAAAGGTTGAGAATCGTTGACCTTGGCTAATGAAGGGACGGTATCTGCTCCCCACTTCAAAAACTAAACAGATTAATACGAACATACCTACTCTTCCTAACAGAAATTAAAATTGCTTGAAGATTCATCAATATGCTGAATATCATCCCCTAGATCGGATCACCCATGATGAACCCTGAAGAGTCAACAGTATGAAAACTCCCAATCTTGCAGTCACGATTTCTACTATTATTCTGCTTGTGAAACCTATGTTTTTTGGTGCTGGGAGTGAACATTCGTTCTAGATAAAGGAAGTAAATTGAGTAAAATCTTAATCACTGTGGCCTGTATAACAGTGGCAGGATTTAACATGAGTTGTTCTCACATCATCAAGTACCAATACGCCACCACAGTTGCGCCCTAACACACTCAGTTATTATGTAAGTTAACATAGTCATCAGCTGTAACAAAAACGTTCACCCAACACGTAAAACTTCCTCTAGGAATTGGTTCAAAATACTTCATTATTCCCCTCCCTGTATGATATTCCAGTGGTGTTCGGGCGCGTAATGACCCAGAGTTTTAATAGCTCGCATATTTCGCTTGTGCCGCGAGCATTATAATGACAGACAAATTGAAATGTCACATCTGTTTGTGAACGTGTAATCTGTATTCTATATGTTAACTGTATATTTTTCTTTGTTAAAACGTGTAATTTTTGAGGCGGAGATTGGGAACCGTCCCGGGGTTCGCCCAAAAACCACAGTCTGGACGGCCGGTACGCTGCTAGGTCCTCTATCTGAACCTGGGCCAGTTTCTCAATCGAGAGTATTGTCGATTTAACACACATGGCATCTGAAAATTTAGCTCTATGTGTGTAAGCCCATGCTGTGGCTTATACATCGCAAACTCACGTTTCCTTTTTGGAAGCCATCAGTCTTTGTTTTTGTTAATTTTTTATTTTTTTACTTATTGCTTGTGGTAGTAGGAGGGGTTTGCTGGGTAATTGTACTTATAGCATTCCTTTTACCATTTAATATTAATGATTTTTGTTGATCTCAACAATTTAATAATTTTAATTATTTCATTTTATCAAATAGGAAGAGGGTGCAAAGTGATGTTCTATCTTGCATTACTAATGTAAAGTCATAACCTGACAGATTTATTCAAATAAAACAATGAATGCCAATAGATGTCAATGAACTTTACAATTAATTTAAAACATGAAAATCCAATGTTCAAACAAAAATCAACACCGAGTCTTACAATTTGTGGCATAAGACGTTAATTCTAAGCAAACAATAACATATCCATGTGAAATTTATAAAGCTGTTCACAAATACAAGCTTATACAAAAAATGAAATAAAGGAGGGCGCCATTAAGTCTTGGACTTAAATAAAATAATATTTCCTGATTGATAGGAATTTATAACAGTATTCCCATATCAAATCAGATTGCTCACGGCTAGTAATGCGCTCAGAAAAATTGTCGGAAAGTGATGCTCAAGGACATTCACGGGTCGAGGAATGCGTAACACTGAGTTCTTTTTAATGGCTGAAGGTCTTTACCGTTTATTCAGCAGCTGTGGCACCAATGGTGGTAACACGCACACTTCCTTCTGGGAACAGCCACAGGTCCCGCAAGCCAGAAGTGGCTTAACCGTCCAGCTCTAAGTCTCGTCGTAATCGCAGACTCGGCGATGGCGTGACCTGTCTGTCCGCCCGACACCACCGGAAGACCCTCTTCTCTCACGATGTTGGATCGGAATCCCTTCCAACCCCGTCGAAAACCAATCCGTGGGCCCGTAGGAGATGTTGACCCAGAACACACCAAACAGCTCCTTATTATTTTGTAACATGCCAGTTCATTGGGAGTTCACAGCCACGTCATTCACACATGGAGCTGCCATAACTGCCTCACCCCGAGAATATCCGACTTTCTCCAAGTTTTGTTTCGGCCACCAAATTTTCCACTAGCGTACGGCACAATAGATGGTCCAGTCGAATAATCCACTTGACCGGAGAAGGGTCAGTTCGGCGATACCTGCTACAGATAAACGGGCTTTCCCTCTCAGTTGAGAGATATGTTGCTATCCCAGCTCAGGTGTGAAAGGGTCTCGATTCACCGTTACAAGTGTCTACCTCCAAGACTTAAAGCGAAAATACTTTCGAGCAAAATATTCCAGCCCTCCTATCAATATTAATTATTGTTGCTATTTAAAAAGTTGTACGGGTCTGACACAACAGTCTCGTTACATGCTTTTCGTCTCGTCGACGGCTAAGGTCAGTAGAGGCAGGATGGGACTGGGGACAAGGAACGGGAAGGAAATCGGCCATGGCATTTTTGAAGGAAGCATCCAGACAATCGCCTGGAGTGATTTGGGGAAACCAGGGAAAACCCAAATCTGGATGCCCGGAAGGGGATTCGAACCCGCGTCCTCCCGAATGCGAGGCCAGAACGCTAACCGTTCATCCACCACACTCGGTATCAGTCTTTGATGACATGTCTTTGATAGCATCAGGTTTGATACAATCCTCCATCTTCGGACTTATAACATTCCACACTCAGACTCATATAATGTCTGTATCCATTACGATAGCTCCACCCTGAGCAGTCCCTAATCAGAGATCCGATTTGCGCATTATTTTACCCCCGGAATATTTTTCCCAGGAAGAAGCCATCACGATATATGTAATTTTAGAGGATTACATTTCCCCAGAATATCCTCTGGGTCTTTAATGCAAATGCCTTCCGTTCACTACTGATTCATCCGCCTTTACTGGCTGTTTCGGGCAAGACGGTATCCAGGACCGCTCCCTGCTCTTCTGTCCTCCTTTCAGGAGGCCGTTGGCAAGCAGTGGGTGATTCTTATACCGGTAATCATTCAGTCGCCAGAGCCACGTATGTGTAAACGGGATGCACGACATGAGGTTGACATTTAGTTGGTAGAAGCTAATACAACATCTCCCAAACCCTTAATGTTGTCAGGGCCGGCGTTAGGAAGGAGTAAGCGGGGCAAAAGTACCCGAGGCCCGAGTTTCCAATGGGGGCCCGCCCGCCTGAATGCCTATCTAAATAGAAATCAAATGCAAGTTTTCAAATTTGCACCTATATTTCGAACATTTTTTAATTAAAATTTTCTGGATTTATATATAAGAAAACAAAGTTTGAATTAAAAACTTTTTTGGGGTTGGGACGGGGGGTGCCTAAGAACGCTTGCCCGGGGCCCGGGAATCCTGGCCCCGGCCCTGAATGTTGTTTGTAAATCAGTGGATTACAAAACTAATGACCCTTCCCCTGGTAATATGGACTAATCGTTTCTTACCGCTGCGTCGCTTGTTCCAAGTTTTTCCACTCGGAGCGGAGACTGGAGGGCAATTGAGCGGTGCGTGTTAGCAGGGAGCTTCCACCGTCCAAGTGGCATTGTTTACGGGGGATGTTTGACCCCAAGCTATCTCCGGTCAGGCTCTGTGTTTACGGGGCATTATCGCGCCATTTGCATAAGATTGCCAGCGCCAGTCGTTCCTAGCCACCTCACTGCCGCCGCTCCAGATGGCGCTTTAATTGGTTCCAAATTGCACCTAACTTTCAGGATATAAAAGTAAAGAGCCTTTTGACACGGAAGGTGACACCTCACCCGTATGTTGTAGGGGAAATACGCACTCAGGAGGTATAAACTTGGGGTGACGTATATATATATATGCTTATGGCTTTACGCTTAGTCGACATCATTAGATTGGAGACAAGGAACGGAAATGAATTCGGCCATGGCCTTTTGAAGGAAGCATCGCGGCACTCGCCTGGTGTGATTTTGGAAAACCATGGGAAATCAAAATCTGAATGCCCGGATGGGGATTAGAACCGGCGAACCTCCCGAATGCGAGGCCAGAGCGTCAACCACTCACCCACCACGGTGTTACACAGCGAAGGTATAAACTCAAAATAAACGGAAGCCAACGAGGAATAACTGTACCAAAGCGACTGAAAACGTGAAGAAAGCGTTGAAAGGAGATAGGATACATCTTATACAAGAAATTAATGGAATTTTGTGGTAGTGTAGAGACACATCATCATCAAAGCTACTGGTGGAAAACCTCTTTCAGACTTTGAAAAAAAGCTGATGGATGTAGGTAGTGCAGAGAAAGACTGCTTGATGGGGAACGAAAGAGAAAGGTACTAATTCTGATCACGAAGGAGAAGCCTTTACAATGAAAATCGGACACGCTTTGAATTAAATGTCTCTAAACAAAGGTATGGAAGGTAATATGATTACATCAGAACTTCATAAAATGTTTAGGAGGGAAAGAAATTCGAACAACAATAGCGTTTTTGAGATACCCATCGAATAGTCTAACATTTACTGCTTTTGCGCTCACTCACTTCACGGGAAACTGAGCCTTATTGCTGACTCTCTGCTAAGTGTCTTTAGCGTTTCAACGGGATTTGTAAGAGACTTTACATTTCGTTGATCCAAAATTTGTACCCAATGTCGACTATAATCTGTATATAAACAACAAATATTGGAAACCCTTATACAGTATATAACTAGCTGACCGGGCAATGATTTAAGCTACTGCCCGTCTTGAGGAAACGTATAGATTAAATGAACATATTTTGAAGTTTGTATTTTGTGTTTAGTTAAAATTTTAGTTAATGTTTCATTCAGGTTCATTGCAATGGTCTTGGATATGCAATATTTTTGGTGATTCCATTCGGCACACACACACAAAAACACCCTCGGTTTTCCTTCACGGGAGCGCACTACGTGTAATTTTCCCTTGAGGTAATTCTCCCCTTTTTCAATATCCAAAATTTTTATTGGAAGATGTTCTAAAGAAACAATTTAACACCCGTTTGCCGTCAATGAAAATTTATTAACATACTGTATCTCCCCTATTGTGATGTCTTTAAACATACTTTTAATTTCCCAGCTGATGTTTAACGTGAACAAGTAGTGTCTGTCGAAAATCACTTGCTAATAATATTAGGGCACCACTGAATGGGCGTTCATTTTCACGTAAATCTTACAATGTTCGATGCAATACTTCCCCCGTTTTTTTATGCGCCTTTGTGCTTTCGTCCAGTATTATTATATTGCATCGCTGGAGTATTTTACTTATTATCGATATTTTTGAAATGCTGCAATTAGGTATTTGACTGTTTCGTAATTCAATGACAATTAAAGTGCTGAATTAGGTGTTAGGCAACCATCCAAAAAGTAGGGGCAATTCCAGATGATGCGTTTATCAGTGCGATTTTATATTGTGCATGTATGGTTGCACTGAAATAAGGTTTTTCCTATGCCACCAGGCTTACACATACAACCAATTCTCCTTGTGAGTGAGTGAAGGTTTCATTTTTCTAGTCAGATCGAGGTTTCCAATAGCTTTAAACCTTCTCACGACGTTTTGAATAAAACCGCCCGTCAATCAGTCCAGTAGTTTTTTTAGTTTATAGACACATTCGAACATATATATGGATTCTTAAAATAAGGACGAAATTTTTTGCTGTTATTTTGTCCTATACTGATATAATTTTATCTAAAATGCTCTGAACACACAGTGGATTACATTCTGAAGGTACCTATGATAAATTTGTTTGTAAATAAACGCTAGCATTAGCAACGTGGGCGGCGACGTGGCGGAGGGGGGGGGGGGGCGTTTGAGAACCGTGGAACAGAATTCGCTACCTACAACCTAACCTCAAAACTGTTTTTTATGCCTAGCTACTGCCATCTGACCTACCACATGCGATGAATTTTACCGTCAGAGCACGCAACTCTAAAAACGTAAGATTATACTCTAACTTGTCCAGTTTTCTATTATTTTATATTTATTTATCAGCGAATAAAATGGAAAAACACGTCTTAGGTCTCTACCTGAAAAATTCGTGTCAAGATGCGCTTAAAATATTTATTTTTTCTATTCTCGTTTAACAAATGGAGCCGTCCAAGAATATGATTTAATAAAATTTTGAAGAGTATATTCGGTTTTAGTCAACGCAATGTGAAAGCTGAATTAACTAATAAAACATTTAGTACACAAACCTTATGTACAAAATTGGTATGCTGTTCGTCCTATTTACCGAAAATCTTCTTTTACCTAACGCAAAAAAAAAACCTCTAAGGGAATGTAATACTCGTATATTAATCTGTTATTTCCCTCACGATAAGCGAGAAATTAATGTTCAGTTACTGACAGATTTACTTAAAGAATGTAGTACTTTACTATTAATACATTAAATACATACATTAAATAGCAAAAAAAAACTTAGATTTTAATCTAAACTGCTAGTACGTTCCACACTTATGGTTACGTTCAAACTCAACTTGCTAACGAAGTGTCGTACATGGATCACGAAAGTAGCAACAATAGAACGAACAGAATATGCAGCTTGTAGTGTGTTGCTCAGCAACACCAAATAAAACTGTTTATTGCGGCGTGTAACAGGAAGAGAAATGAACGAATACTGAAAAGTGTGTCGCTGACGTTCAATTTCCAGGTCTGTTCCGTGACGTTCAGACGGAGAATTCGTGGTTATGCAGAGACAACGCACGTGAAGAACATCTAGGCTTCGGTTGGTATAGTGAAGGTATATGTTATATCCATTTACAGCGAAACCATTACCTTCTTTGAGTATGGGTAAGACATTCTTGGCTAAACCAAATTGCTGTTATTCATTCTCGAGAGTCCGACTTGATTCCATGAAGCTTGTTTCTGTTCCACTAATTGGATATTTTTCCCATGTCTCGTAGAGGTCGTTAGATAATTGTTTTCCTACTCGTTGACTTCGTGGCCATTAGAGGCGGGAAAGGAGTAGGATAAATGAACAGTAAAGAATTCGACTACGGCCTTTTGAAGGAATCATGTCGACAATCACTTGGAATATAGTGCGAGGCCCTATCGTTACTCCGCACCGACCAGGTTTGCCCTAGAAATGTTTGTGAGAAATATATGGTTTTAGTTTTGAGAAACTAGACGTCGGAATTGGTCTCCATTTTGATTCAAGTTCTTCTTTGTTGAGCAAAAAATAGTTCTTCTTTTGAAATCACGTCTCGAAACGCGCAAAATCTGAGGAGAATTTCTGATATTTTACTGATTTTTATCTTCAAATCAGTAACTGTATTTTCCGTTGCCATGAGTTCGAGACTTTTTTTTTTTTTTAAAAAAAAGTGAGCCTTGTGTAAGCAAACTGTGTCATTTGCCGAAAATTGCTTGACATCTTAGGGAACAAGCGTTAATATCTGTTAAGCTAAACTAAATATAACATGAAACATTTGTGGAAATACGTTTACTAGTCTAGTTTATTGACTAGAGGAGTGGGAATGTAAAGCGTTCTAAAAGCGTTGATATCTTATATGTAGGAAAGAAAATTAATCAAAATGGGGACACTATTTTGAATGTATAAAGTACAGTGTGTTGTTTCAAAAGAAAAATAACAACAGAAGCGAATCCGCTCGAAACGACTTAGTTGGTGAATGAGAGGTAGCGCTTATTCCTGGCGTTCTATTCCAGCCGTCCAGATTTTTGCTTTCCATGGTTTTCCGAAATCTCTTCAGGCGAATGGTTTCTTCAAAAGTCCATAGCTGAATTCCTCCCCGTTTCTTTACCTCCATCCCTTCCTAACTCTAGAAATAACAAACAAAACTTTCTAAATATAAGTACAAACCACCCCCCCCCCATCTGTTATTTTTTACTCGTATTTCCGTATAATATTATGTCAACATATATTTATTGCAATGTATCAGAGGTGAAATTTCGTCATATAATTTTATAAAATGTAGATAAGTCAAATAATATACCATTCTAAATGTCGTGACGGTATAAGTATCAGAAGAGATGATTGGTATCTGCTTATTTAATAAACATTTTTATCATACTTCGCATCAGGAATCTATAATTGTGTCGTTATTATGATTATATCGAAAAATCAATTCACTGTAGGTACACATTTTCGCTTCAGATGCGAGTACGACCACCTAGAAATACAATTAGACCAATTTTGTGAACAAAACAGGTAGAAACTAGGTAGTGTCGATCTCATCATAGATATATGTTTCCGATATGAAGAAAATCGTGTGTTGACAACGAACATTTAAAAATGTTGAGACGGGGAGCAAAGAAATACGACCATTATTAAATAGAAATCGCTGCCAAGATTTTTCGTTTTTGGGGATGCTCTTTGAGTTATGGAAGCTAATAAAATTCGTTACCAGGGAGCTCAATGAAGTAAGGTGAAAAATGTCTAATACGTACTATTAAAAAGCGCTCCCCGTGTCTTCATTTTCTCTTTAACGGGAGGGATGTCATGGAGTTTAGGGAATTCAGAAAGAATATACCATGCTCATCTTTCTTATTGCAGTTGAAATATTTAGCAGTTAGTGTCACTTCGCGTAAATGCTAATATCTCTGCTTTACGTTCCAAAGATGGATTATACGAGTTCAGCATATCGAATAGTTGGTTTTAACTAAATATTGTGTTGATATTTTGCTATGCAACTTATATTGCAATTAATGTTGCTAGAAGTGGCAATATATATATATATATATGTTGCTAGAAGTTGCAATATATATATATAAAAAGTCGCAGTAAACAAACTGTCCTCACGGTACAGCAATGTTGGCCCAAGTTATTTCTCAACTGAAAGCAACATTCTGTCCACATGGCGGTAGTGTTTTAAAGCACAACCGTTCAATTGAATTCTGACAACGTGGAAGAAAAATAGTTATTGGCTGCTGCGGTTTTTATAATTTTGGATAAACATTGTAGAAAACGAAAGCGTAAATGTGTGGTTCAATCTAGATATCATTTTAAGAAAAAAAAATAAATAAGATTATGGCGAATAAGAATCGTTATAAAACCTTAAACAAGATGACCTTCTTACTAGACGTACTTGGAGCTGATGGTTGCTTTAGGAATTTTCTTCACATGTGTAGCTAAGATATGGAATTATTGCTTCCGATAATTGCATCGTTAACAATAAAAGCAGATGTAAATTTCAGGAAAGCAACATCTGCCCAAAAACGATTAGCTGTTAAATTGCGCTTTCTGGCAACTGGAGATTCTTACAGCAGCTTGATATATTTATTTATAATTTTTAAACACTCTATTTCAAAGTTAGTACCAGAAGTGTGTGCTGCATTACTGAAATTACTTCAAGACCAAGTTAAGGTAAGAAAACTTTATTGTATTATTTTACAAATTTCGGACGTTTACATATTATTCGACATCACTCATTTGTAAATTTCTGCATGACAATAACTGAATGATGGGATAAAGTTAAAGAGTACCAGGTGTTGTACATTGATAACGGATGATAAATACAAAAAACTTGGGCTATGATTATAAAAATCACGTCACAGCCAAGTGCTTTGTAATTCTTTAAGAAGTGGATCCAGGCAAATCACGGGATGCTTCCTTCAAAAGGCCATTTCCGAATTCCTTCCCATTACTTGCTCCCAATCCTTCACTGTCTCTAAAGACCTCGCTGTTAGGGAGACGTTAGGCAGATAAAAAAAAAAATTAAGAAGTGATGAATATTTTAATGTTGCGTGCATAATTTCTCTCGTGCGTCCTGAAAGTTTATAATTGGGTTCATATTCCGGAACTCAAAAAATAAATCCCTGTAGGGAAATTTCATGTTGAAATGAAATCCTAAAATTTATCCAAAGTAGAGAGTGTTCCTTTATGCATTATCGTTATCTTTATGCCATATTATTAAATTGCATGTTATAATTACTTTAAATTGACGAACCGATTTTAGTTGACGAACCTCCATTGACTGAATATTATGAATACTGACTTCAAAACCCGTCAGAAATGACGGGTCGAACAGTGCTAGTCACTTCTTTTCAGTTACGTAACTAAACAGAATTGTTATAAAATAACGTACAATGCAATTCCACGTGCCTTAAGCAAAAAGTTTCAGTTGTCATCTTAGTCGAGGATTAATTTCAATCTAACTACAAACTCCACTAATATTGCTGCTACAAAATCAAAGCTTCTATCACACGCCGATTAAAACATTCACTGTAAAGCATGTTAGTGACATGCTTCGCGATGTAAACTTGACCCAAAATCTTCAGATCAGTATTACAACGTGTGAATGGTTGACACAGTTTGAACTATTTACATGCACCTGAAATAATAAGCGCAGTAAAATGACGTCAGTGAATCCAAATTAAATGTAGATCTTAACAAGTTGCATTATGCGGCGTTATAGTAGTTTTATTTGTGGCCTAGGACTATTAGATCACTGTCAATATAGGACCACTTTCATTCAAACGAAGTAATGATTTAAATAATCTGGCGCTCATAAAAACCATTAAAAATATTTTTGAGAATTTTTTTTTAAAAATTGCATCTTAACAACCATATTTTTGTCTAACAAAAAATGCCATTACCTATGTTATCACTTATGCGTGATCTTCGCCAGTGATTTGATTTCACGAATTTCTGTAACATATCATTTTAGTCACATTAATACGATAGCTCAGGACTTAAATTAGGATTTAACGAGATATATTGCAAATATTAAAAGAAAGAAATATACAAACCAAGTGGGTCAAACATATCAAAAATAAATTAAGTAGCATCATCATCTTCGTCAGTCTCAGCATTAAAACTGGTCGGTTGGAGGGGGGGTTTCTTGTCCTAAGATATTTCCTCCCTAGATGTTCTTTTGATTTGGTATGTCTTGGGGGGGGGGGCGAAATTTCACGAAACCTCACCAAGGGGGAGGGGAGAGGGGGGTCAACGGAAATCTCACGTGAGGTTTTGAAATTCTTATAGGATAGTAGACCTAAAAAAAAAGTCAGTCTATAAATGACGCGAAAGTCGACTTTACGGGAGGTATTTGGTCCTTTAGAAGCATGAGACCTAAAAAAAAGTCTCAAAAAGTTACGAGGTTGATTAGTAGGGGGGGGGGGTCGTCTCCGTCAAAAACTCACCTCATTTTATAGGGGGGGGGGGTCCCACCAGATTTCACGAAGTCTCACCAGAGGTAGAGGGGTCCGAAATTCGGAAAAACACCTCATGTAATTAATCGATGCCCACTAAACTCACCAAGTTTAAAAGCCCGCTTGGTGTCTGGTGTGCACACTAGATGGCAGCAGTGGCAGATGACTTGGTGGGGAAGTTTGTATTCCGCGACGTGGCGAATTTTGATCTGTCTGGAAAGGTGAATCGTCACAATGTGAGAGTGTGGGATGTTGAATTGCCTCATGCCCTTGTGGAGCTGGAAAGGGATTCGCCGCCACAAGTGAATGTCTTCCGTGCCATATAAAAGAGAAAGCTATATTGGCCCTTTTTTCTTCATCGAGAAGATGTTAACAGGACCAGTGTTCCTGCTTATGTTGCAGGTGTGGTTGTTTCCACTTACACCTTATAACAGGACGGGGCCCCAACTGACTGGAGTACAATTTCAGCGACTTTCTCAACAGAGAACTGCCACATCGCTGGATACGGCATGCTGGTCCGAGTGATGTTCCTCTGTTGTCATTGCCCCTCAGGATACCAGATCTGACCCCATGTGATCTTCATCTAAGATTTGTGAAGGACAAACTTTATGTACCCCCAATACCAACAACACTGAAGAATCACAGGAACGGATCATTGCTGCTGTGACGGACATTGATGGAAACATGCTATCGAACGTATGAATGGAACTGGATCACCGTTTGGATGTGTGCCGGGTGAACATTACAATATGTACCAGAAACTTGTTAAGATAACGTATCTTTCCATGTATCACTCGTCTTCTAGGTCTTTCACAGTATTTTGGATCTCGATGAATCATATAGGTTTACTGCGTATAGTAGAAATGGTGTGTCGTTTCTGAGCAATAGTAAGTCCGACATTCGTTCATTCCCTTAACTCTTATGATGAGCTTCAGTGATGGGTTGACTCTGAAGGTTGGAAAATAATTTGCACTTAGTTACTCAACTCCGCCTCGTCAGGGGACACCTCCAGTGCTTCATTTCTTTGCGTGGTATAAATTAAGTTCCGAGCAGTTTTTGACAGTTCCCGTATAAAGCATCGTTGTTGGAGCTTACCAGTGAGCTGGATTGTAATCCTGATGGTGTGCTCGTCCCTCGAGTGTCTGTAGTTTGGAGAAGCCAGCGGGCGGCGGGCGATGGGCAAACTCCCCGGTGAGAGCGTTACCGCCTATCCTCACGCACAGTAGTTGATAATTAACACGGAGGCCCCGGTAATCAAAGCGCTCCTCCCATCCCAGAGAGAGAGACAGTGCAGGAAGGACCGCGCGCCGCGCCCTACCGCTTGTAATCAAGATCGCAGATAGCGTAATTACCGCCACGACCGACCGAGAAAAACTAATTTCACGAGTCTTGTTCCTTGAAGAGCCCTAATGTTACGGAGGGGGCGGGATGGGGCGAGCTATTTCTAAACCCCCCTGCCACCCTCGCACTCGTGTTGCCTATCCCTCACCACGCAACGGAAATTAGAACAGGCACGGGCTAGCGGAATCCATTCTCCCTCGCTAAGGCTAAATTTACACCTGTTTGCGGAATTAAAATTCCTGTCAGGTTTATTAGTCTGATGAAGTTTTTGCACTTTTCATATGTACGGGTGCTGAATGAATCTGTACAACAGATATGCAAATGACATTCATGTTTCGGTTGTTCTAACCAGATAGCCTCAACGACAAGAAGGTAAATTTGTATAAAAAGTCTGCTGCAACATTTCAAAGCCGTTCACCGACTTCATCATAAGTTACGCGCTTCTCCAGTAGGAGACCCGAGAATTTTATGTGCAGGTGATACACCTGGAAAGCCTTCATCATTCATCCATTCATTCAAGACGGTAAATATTTAGCACATTTATTTCTCAACATACTATACTTTAAGAAAACATACCGACTGTGGTGAGTGAGCGGTTAACGCTCTGGCCTCGCATTTGGGAGGACGCCGGTTCGAATCCCATTCCGGGCATCCAGATTTAGGTTTTCCATGGTTTTCCCAAATAACTCCAGGCGAATGCCGGGATGCTTCCTTCAAATAGGCCATGGCCGAATTTCTTCCCGTTCCTTGTCCACGGTACCATCCCGCCTCTAATGACCTCGACGTCGACAAGGCGTAAAGCAATATGTAAAAAAAAAAAAAAAACCTGTAGGGAAAGTACCGTTTTATACCGATTTCTACATATCCCATATCAAAGGCCCTCAAGGTTAATCAACCACATTACATGTAGGCCTACATCAGTACTGATTTGACCGAGCGTGGTGGTGTAACGGATAGCGTTCTGGCCTCGCATTCGGGAGGACGGCGGTTCGAATCCCCGTCCGGGCATCCAGATTTGGGTTTTCCATGGTTTCCCCAAATCACTCCAGGCGAATGCCGGGATGCTTCCTTCAAAAGGCCATGGCCGAATTCCTTCCCATTCCTTGCCCCCATCCTTTCCCGTCTCTAAAGACCACGTTGTTAAAAAGGGACGTTAAACTGTTACAAAAAAAAAAAAAAAAAAAA
Source organism: Vandiemenella viatica (assembly GCA_031002005.1). Lineage (NCBI taxonomy): Eukaryota > Metazoa > Arthropoda > Insecta > Orthoptera > Morabidae > Vandiemenella > Vandiemenella viatica. The sequence goes on along the minus strand of JARYHS010008074.1, from coordinate 90,359,244 downwards.
AAAAGTACTGATTTGACATCTTGACCAAATTTTGCTATTTTCGCAGCCGTCATGCTGTTGTAAATATCTTGAGAAGATTACGTTACTTTAAAAACACGCTTCCTTCTTCCCGACGTTTCGCCAAAGCCTAGGTAGTCCCTACCATATCTTTGGTCTTTTCTTAAAAATTGGGAGTTACCTGCGCGATTTTCCAGTTGGAAGGTACTATGTAGTGAACTGAAGTACTGTATTCCTATAAGAAAATATATACAGAAATATTAAAACACAGACTCCGATTAATCAGTAAAATACAAAAAAGGAACATATAAATACCTCTGTTGCTAGTTATTATAAGTCATAAACTTATATAATACTGGACGTGTAAATAATTTTTTCCTGGAAATAAATCGAAATATCTTGGGTTTAACAAATATAAACACTACTATAAGATAAACAAAGCTCATAATTCTAATACGAGAAGTGTGGTAAAATAATTTCTGTTGATTTTTCCTAAGAATAACGATGTATTAATTCAAACGCATATTTATGTTTGATTATGGTTATGAACTTTTTATTTAGTTACAAAATGATACAAGATTTTAAACTGCGTTCAATTAGACGATTTATGTCGATTACAAGACTTAGCACTAAATGACTACGTAAGTTACTCTACCAATCGCAAATCAAATTCAGTTATTTGCTGCACAATGCTTTTAAGGACTACATTAATACATCAATGTTCGGAGAATATCATTCATCAGTGAATTAATCTGTGTTTTATGTTATTCTGCAACTAATAGTTTCTTTTTTACTTTGAGAATATCTGGATATTCACTCTATTATTCAGTATCGAATAACTATTTTCTTAAGACCCATTAATGGAGCACTATATCTATAAATTGTATAAATTGCTATTCCATCAGTTAATGTGTATAAAATACTCAGCTTGTTTTATCTTTTAAATATTTTTACTGATAGCATCGATCATGTCATAGCACGTGAATTTTTTTTTTCCCACGTCGATGTATATTGGAAATCCCGTACTGTTAGATGTCACGTTGGTATCAATCACAAGTATCTTTATAATGTGGCACTCCACCAGTCTCCAAGACCATCAACTAGTGCTCCCGACCTCAGATTTTTAACTATCCATCGCGTGTTCGGTTTCATCATTCAACAGAAGGAAACTGAGATTAGCACCGCTTAAAATTAGTAGGAAGTTTTTTTTAGGTCATTCGGCCGAAGTAAGAAATGTACGAGATGTCGGGAGAAAATGGAGTATGGATTTGATGCAGCGGATATTTTGCATAGTTAGCAGTAACCCTGCGAATTGTTATCGGCATGCACCGGAGATCCTTAAAACCTAAACATACAGCTAGACCATCAGAAAACAGTCATTAGATTAAATCCTTTGATCCTGAATGGAAACTTATTTAATGAATAGATTATAACAGAAACAATATAGCCATATTACCATGTCTTTGAAATATAGTCCAGTAACAGGGTCGTAAAAAAAAGGGGGGTGCTCACAAACATTATATCACTAGAAGATTCTTTTCTTATCTTGCATATATTGGTGAGACCTCTCATACCCTCGGCACAATTTTCTATGGCCAAAAAACGTCAACATTTTGGTACTTTTTCGTCTATAACTCCTTCTTGGTGAGTCGTGGCAAGAAATGCTTTATTTCCAGTTTGAAAGAGGGCAAAATTTCCTACAACTTTTGTAGTGCAAAGTTTTTTCTAAACTGAAAACTAAGTGAGCTACATATCATCGAAACGCAGCAAAATTTCTCACTTTTCCGAAAAGTTGGTTTTTTCCTACTTTGTCGCTGAAAATGACCTGGAACCCCTGTATACATAATTGATATATATGTATGACATAGTATGTATATATGTATGTACTATACTTCGATTGCTGATGGTAAATTCAATAATCATATGGCATTGTTGGCCGGGAGATTCCGAAGGATTTTTCGGCCGCCAGGTGACAGAGTTTTTCAATTCGCTGAGCAATGCGTGAGTACTAACGAGGTAATTGTACCGAGTATAGGGAACCTACAGCTAAACATGGAATCCGAACCACAGAAGCGTTTTGGCTTACTTTATATTACTCAGCAAGCTGTGGCAGAGCTGAAGATCGGGTTAATGTCCTTTGAAAATCACAGCTGAGACCGTGATTTCGATCTCCAGTCAGACGCCTTAACAACTGAGTTACTTTGAAAAACGGATTTGCAACAATGAAAGCACAATATTATGGCACAAAGTTTATTTACACAATCAAAATGAAGTAAAGTCAAAAATTAATCATAAATCCATTTCTTTTCCTTTTGAATGGATTGAAACATTGGTTTCTATTTGAAGTTGCTCCGTACTTCAAGGGAACAAAATTGTATCTATATGAAGCATTTACATCTCTTCAAGCTGCAACATCCAACAAGTTTTATTTTGGATGGAGAATGCCTCTTGCATAAGGATATGTTGCATCGCAGTGGAAACCTTGGCTCCATCTGTGAAAAATATGAAGCCTAATTGAGAACGCACTATAGATCCAACATCACAGTTATATTTGACGTATACCAAAGTGATGCTGCGAAGAGAGGAATAAAGTCATCTGAAAGGTTTCGTAATTTGTAAACATCAGATATTTCTGCAGACATCATTTTCAGTGAGGAAACAAGTGCTGCAGTGACGCAGCAAATGAGAGCAGCAAGAACTGTGTAATTTTGATGCTAATGCAAAAACTGATATAGGAGGCATCCAAGTTAAACAGACAAAAGAAGATACAGCTGGACTGATTGTTAACATACATATTTCCCAAGCAGTAAAATCTGACAGTGTGACAATTTTAAGTGGGTATATTGGCTTTCTCGCTCTTGTAATGGGTCTTGGCAACACGAGAATTTGTACTTCCATAAACCAGGGAAAGGTAAGGAGGCAGGTTTAGGGTACTCAACCTTTTCCTACAAGTTTGAACCCACGCATATCCTCATCACCCATGCATTTACAGGATGTGATACAATATCAGCATTTTCGGCTATGGGAAAGAAAAATTCAGCTGCCTCATTCAGTACCAACCACATCTGAAAGTAACATGCATGCTAACTTCTCAGAACTCCTAGCTATCGGAGACTTCCTAATATGTCAACATAATCGGGAACAGCAAATATGAATCATATCCGAACATATTTCTGGAGCTCCTTAGGTGACGTTTAAATGCCAGTTCAGGCACCAGTTCAAATGTCACCACAGTGTTTGATTACTGGAAGAGTGACATTACTAGAGCTATGGTCTTGGTCAGCGTTTTTCAAACTGTTTGGGATACCTCTTCGAAGATGACAAAAATGTGTAGTTTTTCTGATGAATGGAAAAAAATCATCTTTTAAATATCTCTAATTTTTCCTAAGGGATCGCATACCAAAATCTACGTGGCAAACTGAATTTAAACGCTCATGAAGCTTCTTTAAAATCACATCTATAAAAAGTGATTTGCTATTCGATTTCGTCGTTGCAAACAATCACTTTGTTGAAAATCACAAAAATAAGGTAAACCGCTGTTTTAAAACGCGTCTACTGTCTATGATTTCGATTGACACTGTGTGCATGTAGCATTTGGATGTCGTTTAGGTCTTTATCAACTGTCACATTGGTTATTAAACAAAGCGATTGTCTTCCGATAGTAGTTTCATGATCTGTATCCGACCGACATATTGTTGGAAGAGTTGTTTTTTAATTTATTTGGTTTTTGGTCGCATTGGAAGAGTTTGAATCACCTTAAAGGAAATCTTGTTTAAAACAGCAAGCAATATACAGAGAACCGATAGTATTTACTGCTTAGCTCAGTTAATAATTTGCAAAATATTATAAAACATAGTAATAGAGTATATGTCAATTTATCATTATATTAATAAGGTACTTTCTATGGAGGAAGAACATTCATCGACGTGAAAAATCAAGCACATAGAAGGAGTGATCGAATGTAAGACTGTTGTACGCACCAGTGATGTGCAAGCAAATGGTACGATTCTCACTGTGATAGCACGTCAAGAATCACCACCAGAGGGAATAGTGAAAACATGACACTTGTAGCAATAGTGAAGTAAGCAGTGGTTGGAGAATCCATTAGTCAGTCAGCGCTGTGAGGAAAGGTCAGTAAACAGAGATTGAACTTCATGTATCCAATACATAGCATTCCGGCATATAGGGGTCTCATTGTGTGATTGCATGATGGCGGATGGTCACACTGCTAAATTTGCTGGTACGTGGGGTATACAGATGCAACATATAATGGTATGTTGATGGCACCAAATACCTGAGTGCATCTACTTCCGCCCAGAATGTTTCTGTCCCAAAACTGACGAAACCAAATGAGGATCGCCGTATGCAACGCAATAGTATTTGGACATGCGATGTGGACACAGGTTCTGGAACAACTATTACCCTCAGTGCCATCCGGCACCGTTCCTTGGAAATTGTCACTGGCCAAAGTACGAGTATAGCTTCCTCTTCTTCGGCTGTCATTTACACTGGAGCACAGATGGCTGCAGTTGGAGAGATACTGGACCTGTGAGGAATGGCTGGTTGATTTCTGCCTGACCATGGATGACCATCTTTTTCGCGTATGGCGGCGCCGAGGGGAGAGACGCATCAGAGTGATTCCTCACCTTATGATTTTTTTTTTCAGGTTTGAAAGTTTTCTTTTGGACACGTACGCCTGTTCAAAAAAACACCTATTCAATTGTTCACAATAAAAAGTAAAACACTGAAAAACGATGTACTTGGATGGATTGTTGTAAACGGGGCAACCTATCCATTTTAAAAGCTGGACCGATCTGTCCAAAAGTTTTGATGCAGGAGTGGCCAAAACACAAAATTTTAAAATCTTAGCCACATTGTTTAAAATGAAGGACAGATAGTTGGCTAGGGCCAAAGTCTACCATTAAATCTAAAAATAACACACAATCTGTTAAAATATGACGCACCGTCAAAGGTTGGTCACAGGCATCTCATTCCGGTGGGTCCTCTCGGCGAAGAAGAAAATTATGCGTCAGAGGTGAGTAAGGAGAACCTCATCTCTCCTCGCCCGCTGGAAGGAGCTGCTCCACGGCTGAAAGCTCTGTCCACACTTGTTCAAGTTTTGGTCGTCAGGGGCATGTGTCATATTGCACGGGGGAGAGGCATGCGTCAGGGGCATGCCCGAGATCCTCAGTTCGTTCAACAAACCAGGAGGCACGGAGTATTGCAAGCGTTTCCAAGTGAAGTGGATTCTCGTGCGTCTCCGCTTGCAATATGTCGCTCATTCCAGTAAGCTTACGCATTACCGCGGCACTTTTGTGACGTTATTTCGTAGGTTTTTGGATCAATCATTTAAGTGACCTATTTATAATCAGTATTTAGTAATTTTTCGCATCATTTAAAATCAATTCAAGCTTATTTTAATTAATATTTTGCATTAATTGATTGTTGTGGAAAATTTTGACAATGTAGGATTGTTTGTTTTGCAGAGATTCTTGAACAAAAATTTGGCGCAGGGCGCGTAATATTTAGTGTGCAGTTGTACAGTATATTCACGTAGGTAATATTTAATCTCGTTTAACGTATGGGTTCAAGCTTCATCATATACTTAATATTCCAATAGACAGATTTAAGCAGCACTAAGTATCATATTATTCAGTAACAGTAAATAACATTTGTTATAATAAGCAGTCAGATGCATTTACGCATGTATGTGAAAGTATTAACAAACATTCTGAATAAACAAGTCATTTGTACGGTAGCAGCCTGTCATCTATTAAAAATTTCAGGAAGTTCAGATTATCCATTTGAATGGAATGTTTTCTGTTAAACGATGTCAATTGTATGGTTACATCATGCGAAAACTGCAACATTTTTTATGATGTCAAATATAGATTCAGATTTGTCATACTTGGTTTAACATCAAGAGGCTTACACAATGAACAAGTAATTAACTCAATCAACATCTTGTTAACACCTTATAATCTTAACTTACTTATTACTATGCACGATTTTCTTGGATCAAGAACAGTTCATTCTAATATATTAGATATTCACGCAAGGGAGAATCCAGGATCAGAACTAGAGGGGGCTGATTTCTTACAAAATAAAACTCAAACCTATTGAGGGAACTATTTTTATTATTGATTCACATAGTAATCCAAGGACCAACTATGCAGTTAATCAAGATCGTAACTCAATTATAGTTTTTTATGTAAACATTAATCGTCTCAGATTCTCAGAAAAGTTTTCAATAACTTTATTTGTCAATATTTCACGGTGTACTTTTACGAAATTTCGATACACATTTAGTGTTGAAAATTGAAAAAAAAAAATGTTATTTTTTCAGCTTTGAGAAAAAAAGCATGAAAAAAACCCCTAGCGTCCTTGTTTTTTTTCTAAATTTGTTTTTTTTTCAGAAAACAATATATTTGATAAATTATAGTTTCATTTACGGAACTTACATTTTAAAAGCGAGTTTTAAATCTTACTGAATCATATAATGTTTTACATAATGATTTATAAATGTATCTATATGGGTAACATAATTTTATTCATCCTCTGTCAGTACTACATTCATTAGTATCATCAGTACCAACACTAGTTCAGTCGGTGTCGAAATTTTCTGTTTCTTCTTCTGTTCCCTCTATATCCGTAACTTCAGAAGTAGTTACTTTTTTTTGCTGGTTGTTCTTGTATTGTACCGCACACTGATCAGGCATAATCCAGTCAATCTTTCCTCTCCCATAGTACTCATGAGCCAGTTCTTCACTCATCGAAGCGTACTGAATGCAACTTGATTTTTCGTCTAAGGAGGGGGGGGCAGCAGCCTCCCCCCCCCCCATACTCCTCTCTGGATACGCCCATGTATACACGGTTAGGTAATATCCAGGTTTCTTTCTTCCAGAAACCAAATTTATTGAAAGTGTGCTATACTCAGCAACATTTTCCAGTTACATCTCGATCTGAAAATGATCATGTTATATCATTAGCAAGCAGTTATCTCGCCCTGGTATACCGCCTGTCGGTGACATAAAATACGAATTCATCTCGTCTCCGGGAAGCATTCAAAGAATGTCTTGGGAAGGAATTCTCCGAAGTGGGGTGGAGCCACTGTCATTTGCGGTAATTCCGCGCCAAGTTCCGGGAATAGTAGTTCCTGTGTTGGCATCTTCACTATCCAAAGATCCCACTGGGCAGTTAAACCTTGTACAATCCGGCTGCATACGAATGAAATTGTGCAAATTTAAGACTGTGTCCACAATCGTGTTTTTAACATTGGTTTCAGTTGGCTTCCGGAAAATTCGTAAAACGGAAGCAAGAGGTCCGACGGCTTGCTCAACAGCCTATAATTGGAAATTCTTTTTGGCGATCCTTCATCCGAGTCAACTTTATATGGTTTAATTAGATGAGTTGTCATACGAAAGGCATCCTCGGGAACCACCGGTATTTCACTAATATAATATTGGATCATCCATCTAGCTGCGGCTACACCAAAACACTGAGGGGCATACCTCATGAGGCGTGAATGTAGACACTAAAGGGCATGCCTCAAGATGAACATATTGCGAGAGGAACGGGCAAGAGGAAAAGGCAACTTGAAAGGGAAGAGGCACAAGTGTGGACATAACTGAACGGTCAGTTTGACCAGCCGGAGCTTATTATGCTCGACTTTCAGCCATTGCATCTGCTAAATATCGAAGACACTTCTTTTCGCCGTCGAGGCAAGGTCTGACTTTGGGACCGGATTGTTGATTGTGACCTTGTTAACTCCGACATCCATTTCACCTGTTGTTGTAATAATTGAAATAAGCATGGCTCTTCAACTCATGCAGTTTTATTTCATTATCACCATTCCTTCTGGGTGCTTTAAGTTTTTGCGGTGTGTTTATCAGACGGCTGAACCCAGGCTATGCTATTCCAGGCTTGCCAACCACTTAGACTGCCACTGCTCCTCGTCCCTCGAGAGCGCCAGTTACCGTCCCCCGTGGTTGTCTATTGGCGTTGTTTTCACGCGATTCCCCCCCGGTCTTCGTGAGCGGATGATCCCCGCACACAATGAGGGACGAGCAGGGCCACTTGTCGGCGGCGCCAGGGGAGCCAACCTCTCGCGCCCCAATCAGATAAGGAAGTCAAGGGGCGGCTTAAACGGCACCCCGCCGCTAATTCCTACAAATTAATTGTTTCGTGTTCATTACTCGCAACAGCCTTGGTAATTATAGCGCCGTCTTTCGTCGAGATTGAGAGCGATAAATTGTCTTCAATCGCTTGGAAAATAAACACCAAGAAAATTGTTAATCTGTTTATCTGTTAGTTCCCTATTTTTTTCCACTGATTTATTGGGCTTGTCAAGAATATTTTGGAAGGTAATTTGAGAACTCCATTGCGAATAGGTTTTTTCCTCTGGCAATGATCGCAGAGATTGAACATTTCGAAGAGCATTGTTACTTTTATGTGAACTGGCAGTAAATGTTTTTTAGGTGAATGTACCACATAGTTGAAGAAGCGTAGAAACGAAAGATTCGTAATAAATTTCAGTATATGATTTTCTTTTATTGATCATGTAATAAAGTTATACATCAGAATTACAAGATTTGACAACCCGCATAGACGGTTCTTGTCACAAGATCATACTTCGCCTGCAACGGGTTGTCTTACATTAGGTTCGTCGTAGGCCCTAATAGAAAGAAGTCTATTGCATCTGAGTCATAAGGGTGGTGTAAAGGAGAAACAGGTTATAGAGTCCTGACGTCCAATTCATTTTTGTCAATTCAGTGATATCCGAAAAGTGAATAATTCTCATATCTTTTCTCATAGCACATAAACTGTCTACTGGCCAATATTAATGTGTTTTCGTTTTCTCTCTCTGCACAGAATGCTATAAATGAAAAGCCAGTAAGCATATCACACACCTGTGTTCGTTTAATATTTGTCGATGAAGATATTCATGTTTCATGTTACAAGGAACAAAATTTTTCAGCATTACAGAATGCTTACGGTGTGACCAAAGTGTAAACTGCCGGATGTGGGCGTTGTAGCATAATGCGACTGGTTTCCGATCTTTTATCTACCAATGAGCTGTGTACGATTTCCTTCAGGAAACTTAATAAACTTCTTCAGTTCACCAAGACGGCAACACGTCTTCACTGTCTATCGCAGATAGTTGTCTTCTATTAGTTTTTATAGCTCTGCTTTCGTTATTCGTGTGAAGACATGTTTTGTTGCGGTCAGTGATATTCTCTAAGTTAATTAGTGGTGGTATATACTTATTGCTCTCCAACGTCTGCAGTCTGATCAATTATATTTGAGAAAAAGCACTCTGTTCCGAACCAAACATTCATTGAAAGATCGTTGCTTTGAATCAGTTGGGACTGCAAATAAACGATCCAGAAAAGAAATAATTATAGGAGAAACAATACGCCCAATGTTAAGACTCTGATGGGACTGGTTTCCAGTATGTGAAGTATCGACCCTGGTAGGTGAGCGGTCGGGTTTGATATTCGGGAGGATTGCTTTGTTAGAAACCAGGTCCGGCCGTACAGATTTCGACTTGTAACGTTTCCCTAAACCACTTCCTCAGGAGGCCATAGAAAATTGCTTACCATTGCTATCCAAATTCTCTTCCGGTCCTGACTACCTCGAAGTCGACGACGAGTCGTGAAGCCCGTAGGATATGGTGGTCCTAATGGATATTATTGTGGTCTTGATTATGGGTTTGGGTTTTCTATGGTTTTCCCAAATCACTCCAGGCAAATGCCGGGATGCTTCCTTCAAAAAAGGCCATGGCCGAATTCCTTCTCATTCCTTGACCACCCATCCTTTCCCTTCTCTAAAGACCTATGTTAAGCAGTTAAAAAAAATGATTATGGGTTGACCAATTTTATTGATTAACCTTTAAATAAATTTTCCTGACCATCATTTAGCCTGCGACCAAGCTGGCTGTGGACGTTGACAGAAATCCACTAACACTTATAAATTTTATCAACCTTTTGACGGCACAATTCCCAAATACTTAATTGTATGTATTTTCAACTAATGAGTCAGCACAATTACTATTTAGGTGACACTATTTATTCCACTTTAACGATCTACAACATTACTGATTCTCAAAACTTGACTTAATCTGCATTCCACTGTCTTACAACAACATCAACCAGAGATCACAATTATCAGAGAAATAATTTAACTGAGAAAACTCCGGAAAAATCAATACTTACTACATTAGCAGCTTAATAATTATTACTGCATCATTTATATGTGGAGTGTACGTTTGTAACCTTACAATTCCTAATTAAAAAAATAAAAATCAGTAGCAAACAACTTCCGGCAGAACGGAAAAAATATTCTGATTAAAAAGTTCACAATCTTTCTGTACAGACTTGATAACGTAGGACCGAGCGTGGTGTTAGCGTTCTGGCCTTGCATTCGGGAGGACGGCGGTTCGAATCCCCGTCCGGGCATCCAGATTTGGGTTTTCCATGGTTTCCCCAATCACTCCAGGCAAATGCCAGGATGCTTCCTTCAAAAGGCCATGGCCGAATTCCTTCCCATTCCTTGCCCCCATCCTTTCCCGTCTCTAAAGACCTCGCTGTTAAGAGACGTTAAGCAGTTAAAAAAAAAAAAAGATAACGTAGGGTAGTCAAAAGAAGCTAACTATGCATTCGGTAGCGTAGTCAGTCCTCAATTAAGTCATTCGTGCAAAGTCCAGACTACGTTGACGAGCTTACTCCTGTTCATTGCATGCGGTCCGTGCCCTCTTATCTATCCGGCTTATTGTGCCGACACTACAGTAGGCTCTGCCGGGATGCAGATGCTACCAGCGGCAGATGAAAAGCCGACCCCTTCCGCCACAACCCCCCTCGACCCATCCCTAATGTCCTTCCGCTTATTCAGGCAATGAGCAGCCCCCACTGTTCGCACGCGTCAACGCATCCTCCGATTATGCCCACAAAAATCCTCCTCACGGCCCCGCGTCGACGCGATTAAGTCCTCGTAAATCTTTTTTTCTACCCCACACCCCTCACTATCCTCCCCGCGGCTCATCCTCCCCTCGGCCCTTTCTCTTCCCATTTGTTAATACAGACGCTACGCCGAGAGTCCAGGGGGGGCACAACTGACACATCAATCAATTTCGGTCGCAGATGTTCCACGGGAGATGATTCGAGTACAATACGCGAGAATAGTTGGCTCTTGTGTACCGTCGCTCCGATAACAAAGCACTCACGCTCCTTCTCTCTCTCTCTCTCTTGCTGCTTGCTCGCTCTATCTCTCCCTCTTTGTCCTCTTCAGTCTCTGCACAGATGACTTTTCAATTACAGCAGGCAACGCGGCTACCGTCTTGCTCCCACTGTGCCGTGCCGTTATTGGCTGGCAAACGTTTTCAATAAAGCCCGTCTCCTGACAGCCGCTTGTCGTTAATATTCTCCGCCGGCTGACGATGCTACTTACTTGCTGTTCACCTTACTTGTTAAGGCGTTCTGGGTCATTAGATGAGTGGTTTAACAAGTGTCTCCGGCCTGTTGCGAGAATAAAGCTCTTACCGAGCGTGGTGTTGTAACGGCTAGCGTTCTGGCCTCGCATTCGGGAGGACGGCGGATCGAATCCCCGTCCGGGCATCCAGATTTGGGTTTTCCATGGTTTCCCCAAATCACTCCAGGTGAATGCCGGGATGCTTCCTTCAAAAGGCCATGGCCGAATTCCTCCCCATTCCTAGCCCCCATCCTTTCCCGTCTCTAAAGACCTAGTTTTTATAGGAGACGTTAAGCAGTTAAAAAAAAAAAATAAAGCTCTTTTCTGATCCTGGAGAACATGAAGCTACAAAACTAACACCACATTTATATCAGGAGCAATGAGCTGCAATAAAATTCAACAAAACACTTTACTCTCCTTCAAAAAATGGCTCCTTCAAAGCCTTTCAGGTCTTGTACGGTCTTGAGTCCTGTTGGCCCCTTTTTAAGCCACGTCTTATATTTGTGAATTATTTTATTTGCAGTCAACCATCCAAACAGTATTTGAGTATACTTTTTAGCTAAAACATTACCTGGTCATTGAAATAAATAACTCTCGAGTTTTCTGCCGGTTAATTGATTTATTTAGTTCTTTTTCTTTTAACAACGTTTCGGCAACTGCCATCGTTGCCTTCATCAGGTTAACTCTTACATACAAGGACAAGACACTGACTGACTCGCGAGCAGTCTTGGCTCCTATAAGGCAACGATGGCAGTTGCCGAAACGTTGTTAAAAGAAAAAGAACTAAATAAATCAATTAACCGGCAGAAAACCCGAGAGTTATTTATTTCAACAATACGCCGGGAAAAACTAAAATGTCATATTATCTGGTCATTGTTAGGGCGCTAATGACCTCGCTGTCGACGCGCCCTAAAGCCACAGAAAACAACAACATCAAACCCTTCAATAACAAATATTTGTTATAATATTAGAAAGTATTTTAGTCGAGGCTAATAACAACCACCCATTTCCGCCTCTAGTTCAGTAACAGTTCTATTCAGATAATTTTAATTTTTGATAGTTAGGATTTAATTGCCATGGAGCGCAAGCTCCTTTGGCAGTTTCCATACACATCCATTTCTACCCTTTCCTATGTCCGCCTACTTTTGACCTCCACAATTTCAACCTTAAATTTTCTCAGCGTTTGTGATAAATTATTCATCATACCTCCTGGTAATTTATTCCAATCTCTGACCCCCTTACCTATGAAAGAAACTCTTCCCACACCCTTATGCTTGAAATCGACATACTAAGCCTCTTAGATATACATGAGTACTGTTAATAAGTGTTTTTTTTTTTCCATACGACTAGTACTTTTCTTCGCGAGACAGATAATAACAGTCACTCTCTCAATATCTTTGACTGAGCGCAAACTGAAAACAACGTATCTATCAAAGCCATTCATGCCAACAAAAAAAAGGGTTATTAATAAAACGTGACAAATACAGACGTGTTGATAGTGAACTACGGAAAATCGTCTATAAACCGTAACAGGATGACCGGTATGTCAGGTTCGAGGTTTGAACATGGGCCCATTCTTTCTGTTAACGAAAATTGTCAAACGGAGATACGCTAAATCAGGGGAAAAAAAATCCTGAATATTTGCTGAATCATGAACAGAGACGCTATTGACTGTATCAAAACTGAGTACTTTGGCTAATGATACAAAAGATTTTATTCAAAAACTTTACGAACTTTGCACAGAGATTTCGAATCCGTCCTTATACACCGTCTCAAATCTATATTCCATTAGACGTAAATGTGACAAAATAAATTAACAGCTTTAGAAATTAAAAACAGATGCGAAAATTAGGGTTATTAACAACTCTGAAACAAACACACACAAAAAAAACTGGATCACAAAGGGGTAAATGAAATTTGGGCGTACAGTACATCTGTATTAAAAATAAAATGAAATTGAAATGAAATTTATATATAGCCTTTATCCTTCAATTTAGTCTCCATAAAGACATCTACCGTTGATGATTGCAGGATGTGAGACATCTGTTACAGTTTATTTTCTCTGCAGTTCAATGTACCTGATTTAACAATTTGCCGGAAAGGATTCTTTGGTGGCAGCGTATGTATGGAAACCGTACCGACATTTGCCACAAAGGAACTGGTTTAAGCTGGATGGCCAGAGCATGATTTTTGATTCGTACAATTCTCCTGAAAGATTTTTTTTTTAATATTAAATGAGGTTTTTTTTTTGGGAGTGGAATAAAAGTATCTACTATTTCTACCTTAACGCTGTCATTTGTCATACCTACGTAGTCACCATATATTCACACACTTAAACTCAAATAATAAAAGGTTGGTATGAACCATGGCACAGTTCAACTTCTCAGAATGAATTCGGGAGGACGCGGGTTCGAATCACCATCCGGGGATCCAGAGTTGGGTTTTCTATGGTTTCCCCAATCACTTTAGGCAATGCCGAGATGCTTCCTTAAAATGGCCATGCCCGAACTCTTTCCCGTTCCTTGTCCCCTGTCATTTCCAGCCTCTAATCACCTCGCCGTCGAAGAGGCGAAAAACCATAAGCGTTTGAATGGTACTCACAAACGATTTGTTCTAAGTTATACATGCAGGAAATTGTAACTAATCGCAAGTAATATTTTTTAGTCATCAGTCTCTCTACTGGTTTGATTGAAATGTCCATCTCTCCCTACCTTGCGCTAGCCTGCTCATCTCAACATACCCGTTACAACCAACCAACGTCCTCAATTACCTGCTTTATATATTCTGAACTTCCTCTACGGTTCTTACCATTGACTGTTTCATCCACTATCAAATTAACGAATCCCGCATAACTTAAAATGTCTCTCTTCTTTCTCTCTTACATAAACTTTCTTTCCTCACCTATCATTTCCAAAACAAGTTCATTTTGTACTTTATCTGTCTCTGTCAAACCCTAAACACCTCAAATAATTTATTTTGCATCATCATAGTCATCCCAGATGAAGAATGACCGAATGCTTAAGTTTTCCAGATTTGGAGCCACAAAGGCAGTTCGAAATGTTGTTACTGTACATCACCGGCGAATATTCTTACAAATACCTTAGTTCTGTGTTAGCAATGACTCTTATTAGCAGACATACGAAATTAAGGAAATAAATGTCTTTCCGAAACGTTTTGTGTAATATCATTACTTCTGAAATGCCCTCTGAGCTTTTTGTGCGTTTGAGTGTAAGTTTGGTGTAGGGAAATTACCACTGGAGCGAGCGATCCGTAGCAATTATATTATATTCGTATTATTATTAAGTGCAATTGAATAACAGCTCTCAATATAAGTTAATCTCTAGAGATAAATAATTTCTGTAACTCCATCGTGTGTACAGTGTGTCCTTGCATCAGCCTAAATAGTCTAAACCCAAAGAACACGAGTGCACAGATCACTTCCTCTACTTAAATGTACAGGGTGTTTCAAAAAGGACTTTACAACTTTGAAAATTCATATAAATTTTATGAAACAAGGTACAGAGCTGGTTTTGGTGTTGTTTTAAAGGAAAACACTTCAAGTTTTGACTCGCGTAGTCCGCTATTGCCTAATCGCGCCGCACAAGCGCTAGCGGCAGTTACGTTAAAGATGGCTGCCTTCACTGGACCCAAGCGTGCTAGCTGTGTGTTTTCGTTTGAAGAATCGAAGTCTGCGACAACAGTTCAGCGTAATTTTCGTACCAAGTACGCTAAAGATCCTCTAAGTAGGCCTACAATTTATGAGTGGCATAGATGTTTTGTAGAAACAGGGTGCTCAGTAAAACATAAAAAATCCTCAGGTCGTCCAAGCACATTTGACAAGGTCGTTGAGCAAGTGAGAAAAAGTTTTGTCAACAGCCCTACGAAATCGACCCGGCGTGCATCTCGTGAGCTGCAAGTCCCACATACGACGGTTTGGCGTGTGTTGAGAAAACGTTTGCATTTCAAACCATACCGATATTCGCTTTTACAAGCAATTAAAGACACTGATAAGATTGCACGTAGGAACTTCTGTGTGGATATGTTAAATCGAGTGGATAATGATGAACATTTCTTGGACAACATAATCTTTTCTGACGAGTCAACTTTTCACTTAAGTGGCAAGGTTAACACACATAACTGTAGGATTTGGGGCAGTGAAAATCCACATGAAACATTGCAACATGTTCGTGATAGCGCTTAAGTGAACGTTTTTTGTGCGTTGAGCAAGAGGAAAATGTACGGCCCCTTTTTTTCCCAAGAGAGAACCATCAACGGGATAGTGTACCTTGATATGTTGCAACAATTTTTGATACCACAGATCGATGAGGATGACAGAGAACGAAATGTTTTCTTTATGCAAGATGGCGCACCACCACACAATCTGACTGACGTCCGGGATTTTCTCAATGACCGCTTTCCAGGTCAATGGATTGGCCGTGATGCCCCAATTGCATGCCCCCCCCCCCCCCCGTTCCCCAGACCTGACACCGCTAGATTTTTTCTTCTGGGGTTTCATAAAAGATATGGTGTATGTAACTCCTTTGCCGGCCACTCTACCTGAACTTAGGGCAAGAATTTACGCTGCTGCTAAGCAAGTTACACCTGAAATGCTAGTGCGAGTCTGGGAAGAAATCGACTACCGATGGGATGTCTGCAGAATAACCAACGGAAGCCACATAGAACATCTTTAGTTTAAGGAAAAAACTTGAAGTGCTTTCCTTTAAAACAACACCAAAACCAGCTCTGTACCTTGTTTCATAAAATTTATATGAATTTTCAAAGTTGTAAAGTCCTTTTTGAAAGACCCTGTATAATGAAGTAAATGCGGCGAGTACTTAGCTGTGAATGGTTGTGACCTCTTGATTAGGTTTCCGGAAACTGAATGGTAGGTCTGACGGAAGTGTCCGCCCCCACACGTGTCCACGGTGGCTGTCCCACACACGTGGGCACCGCCCCCGCCCGGACAATACGTCACTGTCCGATCAACCATCAGCGCCTCCTCCTTCCGGCGTAACACGATCTTCCTCGGACGAAAACGACATCTGGACTCTCCAGTAGTCAGCTCGTCTTATGCTCTTCTACGTCACATCTTTTTTCGAAAACAATTAAAAAAAATTGTGATTTTTATGTGTGACAGATATAGCAAACTAGTTGAGTTCCCGGCGTTGCCCGGTATAGTTGGCGTAGATGTAACCGTACCCTATTTTTATTCCCGCAATTATAAACATTTCTACAATGTTTCATAAAATTCGCGCCAACTTTTTTCGGAATTAAAACAAACCTACATTCACCCGCCCCCTACCAAGAAACGGGTGGGTTGAAGTTTATTTGCACGTACACAATTTTCATTCGTACGAAAAGATTCATGTATATCAAGTTTCATTAATTTGGTTAAGAAATTGCATTACTACATTACTGAATAACGCTAGATTATGTTAGAAACTCACATTTGATTCAATTGCGAAGTGAATGGATATAATTTTTATTCGAAACGCCAGATACTTTAACTCTGCCTTTTATACAAATATCAAAAGTGAATCCAGAATAATATTATCGTAAACAGAAGACTAATGTTGATGGCCAGAGATATTTTCCAGAGATAGTGCTTAAAGAAAATCTCTGTTGATTTTACGGCTATCTATGGCGTTTAAAAATGAATATCCCAAATTAAAGGAAAGAATACTTCAAGTTTTGTTTAGTGTGCAAAATAGTTATTATTGTAAAGTTATCTTGTTGCTTTCAATAAAGGCTATGGTCAGAGACATTGTACTTGTGTGTTTAGTACGAACTATGCAACATCTAACCCTTCCATCTTTGGTGTTTGTCATAGTACGTTAAGAATTTCATTTAATGCTCCTGCGTTATTTAACGTTGAAACATAAGACATTCCAAACAACTGAATTGAGATTCTAAGCTTAAAAACTCCATCGAAATCTGCTCTGTAGTTTCAGAGTTTTTATAAGACAAATTTATCTGTTTTCGTTTTATAGATATAGATAGATTCTTCGTTCGATTTTAAATTTGTTCTTCCTTTTGCCCCAAGATTTCCGACCTTACAGTTTTTTGTCTTCAATGCTTCATACTTTCGTTCAGTATCTAGAGACTTGACAGTATAGGTAAATGATCGTGTGGAGGTCAACGATAGCGCACAAAACACTAGAGACGCTATTCGTTTATTGTTGGAACTATTCTGTAATTGGCCAGTAATGATATCGATAAACTATGGGAAACCGAAATCAGGATGACCAGACGGGGATTTGAACCTGCATATCCGGAATTCAAAGGCCCAGCGTTACTGTTCACCCACCAAACCGGTATTTTCTCGTTCTTAAAGAAGACGAGCAACTATAATTCTGTTGGATACTATATGTTTAACCGGGTAAAGCAGATTCAACCGGCCGACAAGTCCATTATCATAATTGTAATTTTTGTCATCAGCTCTTATGCTCAAAGTTGTTATTTCTGCTACACATCAACAAATGTTTTCTCTTCTTTTTGTATACAGACACTTCGATGATGAATTATATCTCTTTCACGCGTGGAAGAGCAATGACGAAAGTTTGCTTCACTAACGAGAAATGAATTATTACTGGCACTACTTTCAGTTGTAAAGACCGGTATTCGAAGAAGCTGTAATTAAGGAGAGATTGAGAAGTCACTGGTTTGAATTCTCGTGTAGCATTGAATTTTTTAGGGCCTTCCTTCTCTCTACGAAACTCTATCTACTTTATATATAAGAACGAAGTCTTTCTCGGCGTTGAGAATGTATAAACTGCTCTCGGGTGACTAGCCGAAACAAGAGTGCGTTGCTACACGATATTTCGGCGACTAGAATCATTGCCGCCATCTTCACCAGAAGATGGCGGCAATGAATCTAGTCGCCGAAATATCGTGTAGCAACGCACTCTTGACTCGGCTAGTCACCCGAGAGCAGTTTATACACTCTATCTACTTTCATTGGAAGTTCGGAGGATGTCGATGGGGTTTTGATTCTGTATAAAAGTGTAGGCCTTCTTTATCCTTTGAGTTTTCCATTTTAATTTAGGATGGTCACGACACAGGCAAATGGAAACTGACTCAGATGGACAAGCGACCTTCGAGGTATCCTTACCAATAATGAGGTAGGCATTCTCTCACAGTATAATTGTAAAATATGTCTTGGGAGCAAAATAGCGAGCTTGGCTTTCGTGTATATGTCTGTATATGTGGGATAACATTTAAGTAATAGTAATGTACTATAATTTCGCATCTGAAAGAATTAAAGCTTTTCACATGTCAGTGTGTCAACACTGTCGGCAGCAAATTTATCTATGTGTAAAACTGAACAGATTTGGCAAAATGATGTAATTTCGTATAACTATGCATATAAAGTATGTTTTCAGGATAATTTGTTGCTTTATTGTTTCTAAAATAACACAACCTATACCATACCAAAAATAATTATGATCGCTTCCATCGATGCGAAATGTGGACTTGAATATTGTAATTTTGTAGATAATGTTTTGCGCTATTACACAGGATTTTCTGTGACCATGTTTGGGATGTAAACTGCAAGAGCATAACGAGACAAAAAAGCTTCACGTTGGGAGATGCGGGATTTATCTAAAGCCAGAGTCCGACGGCTTTCACCAAAGAACAACACATGTTTCAAACACATTGATGAAGTGACCGAAACGGAAACTAATCCATGTGAATGCTATTGGGTTTTGACAGTTAGTTAATAAATAGGTATGCAATAATTAAAATTACAAACATTGGTTTTAAGCCGGTTTATAATGAAACTTTCATTTATTTTTATTTTTTTTGTAACTGCTTTACGTCTCTTTTTAACATCGAGGTCTTTAGAGACGGGAAAGGATGGGGGCAAGGAATGGGAAGGAATTCGGCCATGGCCTTTTTGAAGGAAGCATCCCGGCATTTGCCTGGAGTGATTTGTGGAAACCATGGAAAACCCAAATCTGGATGCCCGGACGGGGATTCGAACCGCCGTCCTCCCGAATGCGAGGCGAGAACGCTAACTGTTACACCGCCCCGCTCGGTATGAAAGTTTCAGCCGCGAATAACAGAATGTTCTTGAATGGTTCCTTAATTTTAACCTTATGGAATTAGAATATATCATGAACAAGGCAGTATTTGAACTAACACTGCGCCGAACTAAAAATGTAACAGTACTTTATCCTACTGACATTATAAGTCTTCCTCCACGCTATTTTTTTTTTTTTTTTTTTTTTTTTTTTTTTTTTGCAGTTTACTTGACACCCAGAAGAAAATAATAGCGTGTTCACCAACGTTATGAGATAATTTCCTTTTCTCTTCAATCTGAAGCTGTACCAGTACTTCATAGTTCATAGTTTACCCATATCTTTTTTAGTTTGAGATTATACCCTGATCAGATCACTATTTTCCCCTCACATTAATCTGTAGTTTAACAAGCCCTCACATAACTTATGTCCTAAGTTTAGCGACCAATAAAATGGATCTCATAACTTGAGATCCAAGCTTACATCTTGTGGTTTGCGTTGCATACCAAACAGGTAATCAAGATCTGCCTAGTTCACATCATCATAACGTGATCCTTAAAAGCTTTTCCTTTTTAAACTCTTTACTTTCTTTCTGTTCGTTGTGGGTGAGTGGCATCGCACTGGCTTCGCATTCGGGAGGACGTGGGTTCGAATCCCTGTACGGACACGGAGAATTCTGTTTTCTATGATTTCGCGAAATCACTTCAGGCAAATGCCGGGATGCTTCCTTTAAAATATCATGGCCGAATTCTTTTCTGTTCCTTTCCACCAGTCCTTTTCCACCTCTAATGATCTGGACGATGCTTAGGCGTAGAACCATCAGAGAGAACACATTGTTTCTGCAATTTTCCAACTGACCTCACTCAATGATCTTCAGCCTTGTGTACGAATTTTATTCAAAAACAATTTTCGTTGATTATCCTTACTAAGCGCTAACAGCTTGATTTTTTTTTTTTTAAATCTCCTCCATGTAGTTGATAAATTAGAGGTGGTTTACGAATTTTTAAGTGATTTGGGAGCTCGTATCTCTACAAATACAAAACTAAATAAAAATGTTCCAAAACGACATTGACTCGATTTTTGGTAACCTGTCCAGAGATCTATTACTGCTATGAGGTGATAGGGCACTTCCTTTTTGTACTCATTTCTGTGTATTAAATATGTGATGAAACCAAGGAAGGAGTAAGAGCTGAATATGTGGAATAATAAGTTTGAAGAATATGGAATTAAAGTGAACACGACGAAATTTGTAGCACTGAAAATTTTCGGAAATAATCCAGACTGTCACATAAAATTACAAGACCACGAGGATGAAGTCGATGACTAATTCAGACACCCGGGGCGCATAAAGGGCTCTAATGATCTCGTCGTTGACGAGCCCTAAAGCCTTAACAACAGCAACTGGGTGCATAAAGGTTCAGTAAGAAATAATGAATAGATTAACCAAAGGGTCCAACATTTACAGTATCGTGCGGAGCTTACTATGAGACATGAATGTCCCCCAAAAAACAGAAATCACCCTGAAAAAAATCTTATGTCAATGCTGTTCTCTGGAAACATGCACACTAACATCAAAGGACCTTAGTAAGATCCAAGCCTGTGAAATAAAGCTTTTAACAACTGCCCTCCAGAAAACGAGGCTTGATCACATAAAGAACGATGAGATTAAATCAAACCTAGAGTTAAATGAACACATTAAAAAAAAAAAAGATTTAGGTCATCTAGACTTAAATGGTTTGGGCGTGTTAAAATGATGAACAGCACAAAATTGCTGAAAGCTTATATGGAAGAAAGGATAAAGGGTAAGAGACCAGTTAGAAGACCAAGAAGAAGTTGGATGGACCAACTGAAGGAGTACATAGAGAGAAGAGGCTGGAATTGTCATTGATTGTTATAGATAATAAAATTTTCTTAGACAGGATTCAGTGGACGATAATCGTCTATAAACAGTAAAACCGAAACACTGTAATCCTGGTAAATCCCACCCGGAAAAATGAAGATGATCCCCAAATGATGATGATGTTCAGCGATACTATCCTTGATGGCGTAGGCGAAAAATCTAAATAAAAAACTAAGCCTTTTGTTTGATGAATAGAGAAATAACCTAATAAGATCTTTATTTATTCTTTGAAAGTTCTCTTCTGTGGCAAATAAAATTCATCTTCCTATAAAAACTCTTCACAAGTGATGGTAAGGAAAAGGAATATAAAACTGTTGATTGGTGATAGAATAATATGAAAATCTATTAGTCTTGTCAAATTCAAAACTTTTCGTTTAAATACCTAATTTATACCAACTATGTTGATGTGTGGAGTATAGCGTTTGAAAATTATAAACTGGTGACACATTTATAGTCAGTACATCAATTTCTAGGCCTTAGAAGTTGCTTTCCTGTCTCTCATCGCTATCTCTCATTTCCGAAGTGGATGAAACATCTTGTTCAACAACAGTGCTGACTATTCTTTACCTGATATCGTTTCTCATTTATTTACACAATCAGACACGGCTGAACGCTTTTAAAACCTTCCTTTCCTGAGATTAACCCGAAACTTTATTATTATTTTTTCAAATTTAAATTCTGACAGAGTTCCTTTCACTTGAATATGTTGTTACCATAATTTCATTTGGAAGCTCCAAGAGGATGATTATTTAATGATATCGAGTGAATAAAGAGACAGTCGTTACGGCATTAATCAACGTATTGGCTTACGTGTAAGATTGTGCAATTTTTTCATTCCTTCCTGCTACTAACGTCGTTGGCACCCGCCACATTTTTAAAAGCAGCTGCATCTGGAAATTCTTCATAATGAGCAACGGTCCCGGTTGATACCCCAACTCACTGTTATGAATCCGCGCCAATTATAATTCGCGCAGATGTTTTGGCAAAGCAGGCAACTGTTTTGACCCATCTGATCGCCGAATAGTAGTGATATTGTTTGTTATTCATGATGGCTGCTCATAGCGCCAGGATGAATATTAAACGTACCGTCAGCTTCTGGTTTGTAGTTCATTTCAGTAAGCAAAGCGAGAGAAGGTACTCCGCGCTTGTGCTCTTGTCTGTCAATCAACCGTGTTGATTACAATACCGGTATAAATATCAGCTCTTTGACGGTATGCAAATCGATTAATAAGCAATCTGTTGGTGGGTGCGGTCTTGTCTGCGGGAGAGAAACACGGTATCCGTTACACCTAACTGGTTTCGCATTCATGACGAGAGCTTTGGTAACATTAATATCTGTGTCTACCGTGATGGGCTTCGGCTGTTTCGTCCTGTGAGACTCGGGAGCCGTTGTTAATATTACAGCCCACGTCATATAAACTTGTATGCTTATTTGTATTAATAAAAGGCCAGCTTCGTTATCGTGCCTTTCACGTTGTGTCGTCCGACGTCGGGTTAACAGCGACTGAAGATCTTTTCACTCTCTTTCCTTAAATATCACTGCTATAGCAAAAAAATAACTTAGGTTATTTATTTACGTTTCTCCAGTTCAATATGTCTCAAGTTGCAAACCAGCCATAAAGAATGTTACATACTTCGTTTAAATTCATATATTAATTATTAGTTGTCTTTTCCTTTATATGTATTTGTTAAATGTAGATGTTTTCGTGATATGCTCCGATCATAAATGTGATAAACATAGCAAGCAACGACTTAGGATTTCCTATTTGCGTTTCTGTAGTGGTTTAATATTTTTCCCTTAAAAAAAAAAAACAACATAAACAAAGGAGTATTTTATTTAATAAACAAATGGCTATTTCGTCTAAATCTTCGTGTTGATTATTAAGAGGTGGAGCTGAATTGTGTGCGGTATATTACATCATTGTAAAATGGAGGTTGTGAGAATTATTTCATAGGAATTCTATTTATTTAAACAAATGCCAAGAAATGAATTTCCAGAACACTGCATTCTTTATTTTTGACGGGCTTAGAAGGTATTTATTTTCGATTTAGATGTTTTCATTATAGTTTTTATTTTTAGCAGTAGCTTTTATAGGAATCTCAAATAATTGCAGACTGCGTTCAACCCGTCGTTTTTTACGGACTTAGTAGTTTATTATATAAATTACGAAAGTATTATACGTCTGCCTTATTTTTCTGAGCAGAGGTTACTGAAACTACAGAAACGGCTGTTAAGGATGGTAATATGTAATGGAAAGAGAGGCGTGCATTAATTACATTTAATTTAATTTAAATGCAATGGAGCACACGCCCCGGTGGCAATTTCCCTAAACACCCATTTTACTCGTACTTTCCCTGCACCCACCTACATTTGCTCTATACGAATTTTAACTTTAAATTCTTTCAACGTTTTTGGTAAATTATTCATCATTTCCCTTGGTAACTTATTCCAATTCCTAACACCTTTACCTAAAAAAGAGAATCTTCCCACACCCCAGTGTCAGCTTGTGGGCATCGTCATCTTTTCCCTTCCATGGACTACTTTTCATGCCTACACCAATATCTTTCCATGCCTCATCGCCAGTATACTCCCTGTACACTCCCATGACCCTCCTCATCCTCCTCCTGTCTTGCAATGAATCCCATTCCAGTTCTTTTATCATGTCTGTTACTGATTGCATTCTGCGATAATTTCCAGAAACAAATCTAGCAGCCCTTTTCTGCACCCTCTCCAACACCTGTATTTGATACTCAAAATGTGGGTCCTATACTACACTACCATATTCGAGTAATGGTCTGACCAAAGTTTTGTAACCCAACAAGTGCAGAATTTTGAAACCTTTTCCTACGCCCTGTCCAATGTGTCCTGCCAACTTAAGCTTGCTATCAAATGTAATGCCAAGATATTTACATTTCGAGTCTTCAGCAAGCAATTCTTTCCCCACCTTATAATCATAATCAACCTTTTGTTTTTTATTTGTGTATCTAATATGCTGACTCTTCTTTCATCCCATGATAACCAACTCAGCTAGATATCCTGTGAGCACAAATAGGGGAGGGGGGTGATGAAATCTCACCAGGCGGGAGGGGTACATAAAAAACTCACGTCAACATTTCAAAATTCAAGAACAGTAGGGCTCAAAAATTAAAAGGTTTCCAGGATTATGAGGTCCTATTCGTGGTTAGAGGGAGGGGGGGGTGTCCAGATTTACGAAAAAAAAACTACTCACGTAATTAATGGATGCCCCGAAATACAGTTCAGTTTGTTATTTCTTTATTGAAGGGTTTCGGTTGTAGAGAATGGAAATTTAATATCTGAAATATTCGACGACTAAATTTTCATAAAATATATTTTGTTAAACTGAGCTCTGAGGAGCAATATGTTCCCTTGTATTTAGTTGCATGTTTTCTTTGATAATTTATTGTTTCGTTAATATAGTGCTCTCAGGTAACACGATGATCTTCCCACACGATATTTCGACGATCCAGTAGACGATCCAGTACTCTGTCGCCATCAACAGAAGATGACGAGGGAGTCTGGATCGCCGTGTTCACTCAGCTTGTTATCCGAACGAAATATAATAATACTCATCGCTGGGAAAAATTTGTTTCTTATATCGCTACTAGCTGGCTTGCCCTATTTTGGTCACGCGAATGAAATATTATTTAAGTTTTAATTTTTTAGAAGGTGTGTGGGGTTGAATTTAAAAGAAATATCACTGGTCTATCAATAGCCATCCCAGCTGCTTGTAAAGTGAGGCTTGCCTACGAAATATCCACATAGTGACGTAAAGAAATCCGAATATAATTTGTAGAATATGGCAGAAAGCTACATAAGTTGTACAGAATTGCGTAACTGTAAATTTTCTGAAACCTTGTTGAACTGTGTAGAAACTTATACACAATTCTACAAAGTTCTACCCGATCCCATAAAAGTGAAAATATTTCTTTAAGTTCAAAAGTACTGTGGATGGGTATATCCTCTGCCAAAGAATAGATAGATGGTCTAGAGCACACTGGAAAGCTGAAGAAAAGTGAGTTAAATAATTGCAGTCGCTGAGACGAAGATTCGAACCCGAACTGCACGGTTGACAGCCGCACGCCGTGACGCTGAGCTAAGGC
Organism: Vandiemenella viatica; assembly: GCA_031002005.1. Classification (NCBI taxonomy): domain Eukaryota; kingdom Metazoa; phylum Arthropoda; class Insecta; order Orthoptera; family Morabidae; genus Vandiemenella; species Vandiemenella viatica. The sequence continues at coordinate 90,333,738 of JARYHS010008074.1, read as the reverse complement.
CGGGCGCACATTGACGCGCAGTCGACGCAGCGCAGCGCAGCGCAGCACAATTTCTGTGTCTCTATGTTTTGGGGCGGAACAGCGCGTATTGAGACGCAGAGCAGGGCAGCGCAGTACTGCGCCGCACGTGGCCTGCGCCGCACGTGGCCTGCGCCGCACGTGGCCTGCGCCACGTTGTGATCACGACACAGAAACTGTGCCACGCAGCTCACTCGTACCGGTTTACAACGTAACACTTCTTGCGTTATTTATAATCTTGCTTTACTTATAATCATTTTCAACAATGGAATAAGAAAAATTGATTAATCTGGTGCGTAACCAACCTGCGATTCACAATATGAGTCACAAAAAATACATAAAAATTAAATTTAAACGAGAGATTTGGACAATGAGCCCAACAAGTGGCGAGTAAATTCAGCATTTATTTATCATACAACTGTCCACTTACAATTTTCACTTTTCTTTTCTTTTTTTGAATTCATTTTTAATAAAACTTGGAAAAAGATTGATAGATATAGGATATTATCACATTATTTGTTTTCTTATTATTTGTACTACATCATTCAATAGTGTCCGCGAGAAACACTTAATTTGTTGACACTGCTTTTTTAGTTTCAAGTGTTTATGTTCTGTTATATAGTTTTCTTAAAAATATAATATGAAATAAAAGAAAGAAACATTCTTATAAATGTAATGTACCGTCAAACGCTAAATAATTAAATAAATAACCACGAAAATACAGCGAGATTTTCTTCAGTTCTAATAGATATTTCAGCTTTGGCGAGAAAATAACAGGTTACATTATGCCGTGAATCTCCGCTCGAGTCATCCGGAAATTATTTTTTGAGAATTCTCTTGTCACTGCAAAAGCCAGATGAGAGTTTCTTCTTTTCATATACTCACTTTTGCATAGTTTTATCTAACTCAGCTTCTGTTAAAGTAATAACAGTTTTCCAAGCTCGGCATCCCAATCTGATTCAGAAATCAAAAATCGAGTTTTTGCATCGACATGTTTTTGGTTACGCTTTATTGTCGGTTTTTCGCACAACACAATGCTTTGTAAACTGCGCTCTAATATGCGCGAGTAACTGCCAGTCTGTGCTGCCCTGCCCTGCTCTGCGTTGCCCCTGCTGCGCCACACAGCTCAATGTGCGCCCCGGGTTAGGCGCCAACTGCGTGGCGATAGGGCTACTTGGGCTGACCCCTTCTCGGCCGGAGTAGAGACGTGCCCGCTGGGGCGAGCGGAGTATTGCCAATTGTGGTGGCATACTGCGGAGTATCGACACAATTTAAGTTACGAATTTCTCGGATCCTAATTGGCCTATTTGAATCGGACAACTTCGATTCGACGGGAAATGATTCAACCAAATGTAGACAATATTTTCCTCCTTGTTTCAAAGGATAAGTCTGCAAAGTTTCATCGAGATCGGATGAAAACTGTGGATTTGTATGAAGAACAAACAAACAAACATACATTCGTTCATCTTTATATATATACTAGCTCGTACCCGCGACTTCGTACGCGTGGATTAAGAATTTTTTTTGCCAGAATTAAATATAGATAGTTGTTGGTAACAAAGGATTGTTCCCAAACAATATCGAGTGGGAATAATATGACAGGAAAGCTATCACTATATCATTGTACCGTCGAATTTGTCTCTTGAAGAGAATCAATTTCCAACATATTTCTGTCACCATTCGATAAGGTCTCAAAATTTCGTGACTACAACTGTTAATCATACTGGAAAAAATATCCTGTGCCCTTCATACAGATTTCCTTATAAAATTCCATCACAACGATATAGCCATATAGTCGTCAAAACGTAACAAAAAGACAGAGATTTACTTCCGTATTTATAATAATATTACTGTGGTTCACACTCACACACTGACTGCGAACTACACCTGAGGGATCATTATAACGTAAAAAAGTGTACACCTACAACATTGCAAGACTACCTACGATTTGCCTCGCATTGCACCCCTAACTATCTAATATCTACAGTTTAACATTCAATCCGAATAACCTACGGCCCAGGCCTGACTCTTACAGTGAAAAACAATTTTTAAAAATCTTAGCCTCCACGGAGATTTGAACCGGAGACCACGACGTTCGTAAGCAAGCGCTTTAACCACTGAGCTGCCAGTCCACTACACGGAAACACGGTACGGAGACGTCTATATCCAACGTGTCTGTCTATCGCCGTATTTCGAAGTTATGAGACAACATGTGTTATTTATACAGATAATTTTTCAACCAAATGTAGACAGTATTTTTCTCCTTGTTTCAAAGGATAAGTGTGCAAAGTTTCATCGAGATCGGATGAATACTGTGGATTTGTATGAAGAACAAACAAACTAACAAACAAACAAACATACATTCATCTTTATATATAAAGATAGATATTTTACTATCACTATCCACACAGAATGTAAGTAAATCTGGTATATACAGAAAAAAGTATAAAATATTTTAAAATACATCAAATTTTTTAAAAAAATCTGTTATAATCATTAGGTCGCAAACGCATACTTCTGGAGCTAAGAACAGGTTCGCGATGTGGCTCCCGTCCACGGGAAAGCATGCCTCAGCCTTTCGGCGTGAGGAATCACGCACTTTTGAAACTATACTGGTTGGTTCTGTACGTCCCCAATGCATGTCATCACGCAGAGGACCACCAAAACAGTTTCAAAGGGTACGAGACTCCCTACGTGTAAGGGCTGAGGCAAGCTTAGCCTTGGGCGGGTGCCACATTTGGGACCCGTTATTAAGTCCGAATGTATGCGTTTCCGATGCAATGTTTATTAGGCGTTATTGTCTTATTTCGATGCATACTATTACCCACTAAAATATTTTACTCTTTTTTTTAACACCCTGTATGTATAGATCATCCCAACATGTTACTCTTTAAAGATGTGTCATGCAGTTGTAGTCACACGTTGCACGGGTTATAACATGGGCCGTAATGAGAGGACGAGTCTCACCTAGAGAAGGAACGGACGCCTGCGTGTTGTGCTCGGTCACCATGAATAATTCAAACGCAAACTTATTGGCCGCGCGTCCCCTCACGCCGGCTTATCCGGCCTCCATACAAGAGCTTAAATCGCGTCCCGTCCCATCCCGCCGCCGCCTTTAACACGTATGACACTGGTCGTCCAACTGTTCGAGATTACACGCCGTGAAACGAACTTATCCTCCCCCAGGCACCACCCCTCACGCTGCCTTTCCGCGCAAAGCTGGCCTTTTTATCCGCGCGCAGCTGCTTTTGTGCCAGGGTGTTGCAAAATAATTCATCGCCCATTGAATCGGTTTCACGGCAGCTTGTATTGAAACACGAGACTGGCGCTCCGTTTTCTGACAACGCGTTTGCGATAGATAGCGCCCTGGGGTGGGCTCTGATACAGCACAGCAAAAAAGAAAGGCTGACACCAGTTAGCGACCGTATATGTGTTTATTCCAGATTCGCGTCTATATTGTCCTCTTTAGCACCAAAATGCCTGGGATATTCCTGTCACCCCTTTCCAAATAAAGTCGTATTGGGCAACAAACATCTGCGCTTTTATTCTGACGCGAAGGATGATTTAAATAGCTGGAAATACGCCTAACGAATGTGGAATGTGAAAAACGCTTTCTCACATTGTTTTACAGCGACAGTGATGGGGTTTCTAAATGTTATGTTTTGTTTGCTAGCATTTAGTATTTTTTGTTTACTTACAGCGTTACGCCTCATCGACGTCGAGGTCATTTAGAGGGGGAAAAGGACTGGAGGCAAGGAACTGGAAGTAATTCGGCCATGGCCTTTCGAAGAAATCATACCGGTATTTGCCCGGAGTGATTTGCTTGAAACAATGGAAAACTGAAATCTATATAACCGAACGATGATTCGAACCTGTGCCCCACCGAAAGCGAACACGCGCGATTTTGTACTCGTTACCATACGTACATTTTTATGAGTTTGAGAATGTGTACTAGCAAATCGCACATATACACCATTGTATATACACTCATAAAGAGTGGTAAAAACATTAAGAGGAGGTGTACGACGTCAAAACCACTAAAAATGCGTAGAAACACTGTTACAGCCCTCAAACCAAAAATTAAATGGAATTGCATTTTATGAAGCATTTGTAGTAAGCTAGAGTTTGGTTGAATATGACATGGTATGTTTGTTTTGTAATTTCCTGCAAATCAATGAATGTAGACTTTGTTTTATGAAAAGAAATTATTTAGAGGCCATTTAATACGTTTAAGGACAGAATTGTGCAAGAAAATTGCTTAAATGTTTGTAATTCCAAGTATTAAGGCAAGTTACGATGTCTAAAGGACAATACACTACAGTTTATAATAATTTCTATGAAAAAATTTGTGTTTAAGTGTCTTTAATTTCCATTTCTGACCATTTTGTAATGATTGTAAATTATTATGTATTAATTCTGATTATTTTTAATATGTTTCAATTGTTTAAGTATTGTTAATGTTCGAGAAATATCTGTCGGAAGCTTTTGAAGTGTTCTAGAAATTTCGATGAAGCTTATATAAAGCAAACATCCGAGACAGAGAAACAGTTTTCACCGACTCAATTTACGACGGACAAGAACCGTATTGTCTGTGGAAAGAGTGTTGTATGCAATCTCTGGATTGTATGTATGCAGGTAAACAGTATCGTTGACGTCGTGTTTATGAAAATAAAAGCAAGTTTAAACTGAACTGTATCGTGGACTAGTTATTTATCATATTAATTAAACCACTAACAATCTAATAACACGATACTGTAAACGTCATGATTAAGTGGCAGCAGAAGTAAAAGAACACTGGGCAAAGGTCAGGGTTAAAATATTTATGGATTTGCGGACACAGTCGAAAACACACGAAGTTTCTCCGGTATCAGCAGCAGCGTAGACGGTTCTTGCAACCAGATCCATTAAAAAATCGACAGGTGTTTCATAAACAATAGATTTAAACTGCAACTAAAATAAGGAAATCAGGCTGCCTAAATCCGGAGAGTGCAGGCCAAGTACCCCAAGTACGCCCACTCGTTCTCATGACGCCGCCTAGTAACGAAAGGTGACGTTTCCGGTTATGGGCTCCTATGCATTTCTGAATCATTTTAATGCTCTCCACCTGGTCTTAAAGTTTGTACTTCTATTTATCGGATCCCTGCATATGTAAATATATTGAAGAAAGATGTTCATTAACTAATCTTCCTTGGTTAAATTGTCAGAGATGATTCTTTCCGACATGTTGGCGGAAGCTCCTATAGAAAATTCGTAGATTTTCAGCACATACTATAGTAATAGTGCGTGTCCATTTACAAACAATGCTACTGATTGTAAAGATGTAGTACAACTGTCACGGCAAAAGAAGGAAAAGTTGATGTCCACTTTAAATTAAGGAATTTTAATATTAAATATAAATCGTGTGTTGTCATGCTTTCTGGAAAGAATTAGTTTCTTCCAGGAATTTCCGCATTGATTTAGAATATCTTCCGTCAAAACATTTTCGTAATCAAGAGATGGGTGACCTAAAGACAGAAGTTCTTACAAAAACTGAGAAGATTTTTCCCATCGCTCCTTGCAGGTAAAAAGCAGAGGGTAGAGTTATCAGTACTACTCACTAGCTCCATCACAGCTGCTGGTTGCTAAACGTATAAATTAAAATCAAATGAAAGTAAACGTAAACAGGAGAAACCGTGCAGCCGTATATTAAAATAACTATATTATTGAAATTTCTAATATTACACGGAATTGGGAGGTGAAGTGGATACCGTTGATAAATTTGACATCCACTAGTTTCGGTAATTATTCAAACGCCATCTTGCTCCTTTTTTCCAAAGCTCTTTAGTGAGCCAAAATCTATGACCTTGGAACCACACGTTACTACCAGTAGACAAAAATATTTTTCAATTATTTTAGCTAATTGTTCGCGAATTTGGTTGTATGAATGTTGGTTTAAGAGAATCGGACAGTCAGACGGAGTACCTATACTAACTTGGAATATAATCGAATCTTCGTATGGTTTGATTAAAGCAGCCTGGATTTTTTTTTTAGTTGCAGATTAAATATGTTGAGTATGAAACACCTGTCGCTTCTGAAATGCGTCTGGTTTCAAGAATCGTCTGTGCTTCTGCTGATATTCAAGAAAATCTAGGTGTGTTCGACCGTGTCCGCCAATTGTAACGCGTGCGTCAAAAGCAATGGTGGATACCTAGCATATGGTAGATCCAGAAATGTGAAATGTGTTGAAGTGACTAAATGTTCGTATTTGACCACTGCGTTACGAATCTTAAGAGAGGTGCTTCTATATATCCCATTTTTCCCATATGATACTTCATGCTACCCCTAGGGTGGAACAAAACAAATGATTTTTTTGTTTACAAACGAGATTTTTTTATTTTATTTGATTACAGTTCGAATACTTAAACACTGTCTAGTGTTTAGAGAAAAGCTCATGGTTTCTTCTTTTAAGGTTGATGGTTTTATTGGTTTTAGATCCACTTCCCTAACATCGTATTACTAATGCCTCCTTAAGGATTAATGTTCGGTCTTCCACTGTATGCTTTAGCTTTGATGTATAAAGATAGCTGGCAGGGTCATGATCCTCACTTGACATAATAACTTCTTATAATGAAATTCAACAGTCTCTGCCACACAGATTACTGTGCTGCAGAGTAAGTGTGCAGAGGTAAATAGGAAACAGTAGTAAGAGGTAAATTGTCATGAATAGTAACCCAGGCGAGGAACGTCAGAACTATCGTGTCGCAAAAATTTGATCACATTCCGCCAATATGACAATCACTACATAAATATGCTGATTACAACTATGTACTGACGATTTTTTTTTCGGTGGAAGCCATCAGAATTCTTTGAAATATACTAGTCCGTTAACCTATTTACAAAAAGGTCAGATAAGTCAAACGGAAGATTTAAAGAAAAATGCTGTTGTAATACATTGTGTTAGAAAGGAGCCTTTATCAGTAATGGTAAATATGTACCCTGTCAGTATACACCTGTTTGCGTAAAAATCATGTTTACCATCCGACAAGAATTTTACACCTTGTTTTTTCGTCGGTTATAGTTTTTGAGCTAATCACATTAGCAAAAACGAACTTTTATTTAAAAAAGAAATAATCATATTGTGAGTAAAATTTGTCTTTATTAGCGTTAAGTCCGCTGCGGAGTCGTCAGTAGTTTAATAGGCAGAATTATTATGTTAATGACTGACAAATGATGGTCACCTATTTGCTAAACATATCACCTATGAATTGTTAATCATCTTTCTTTATTCTTGGGAATTCAGTTCTCCAATGTTTTATGCTTGCTTGTTAAAAATAAAACTTAAGATTTATACCATTTCTATAATATTTTAAACCAATTTAGTAACTAAAGTCAGTTGTATTGCTAACATTTTTGCCTGTGACAAAATTAAAATTTTAATTTCATCTACGGAGAAAATTTCAAAAAAGAAAAACCTTCTTCGATATTGTTATTTGGCAAAAGAAGGGTTTTTGCATTCTTACGGTGATGGGCTACCGTGTTCCGTATCTTCGAATACAATACATTTTTTCTCCGTTGTTTCGATTCACCGTTAAGCGTAACGGTTGTGGCATTATACCAGGATTACACGGCGGATTCTGCTTCATTCAGAATGTCACCAGCTGTCTCGCAAAAAGTGATGAAATCGGAGATGTTCCCCCTTGACACAGCGAAAATCGAAGCTCGACTAAAATATAAAACCGTAAGAAACCTAAATTATAGAATATTGCGTGTTAGATATGTCTCTTGAAAACTTTATTTTCGTTCCCAGCAGTTAATTTGACTTTATTCCTGTATTTTACGCACAAAGGGAACGGAACTTCTCAATTTTGCAGTCTTTGGTAACTGACCTATTTGTTCTCTACTTCAGCTATGAATAGCGTCACCTCCCATGACTAGGAATGCACGCTTTTAGAATTGGTTAATATTACAATGACTTTTTATATGATGTTTGTGTAATAGTTTCACGAATCGCCACTTACTTAGGATTACGGGTGTATGTTTAAAGAGGGAATGAAAATACCGCTTATTACTAACTGCGTGTTAAACCACGTCAAAGTACATTTCTGTTTTGCAGAAAATTGCACATGTTCATAAATACGACCACATTTATCAGTTACGTCAACAATGAAGTTAGTTTCATATGATGTAAGAACAAAATACATTTGAGAATGTCACTGTCGTTGCTCTCTATTCAATTAATAAATAAATTTTCAATTTCATTTTATGCTCAAGTTGTCGTCAAATTCTTTACTGTTTGCGATATTCCAAGGCTTCTTTACCTATTTCAGACGGTTTGTGTTATCTTTTGTGTTACATTTTAGACAAAATTATATATAAAAAAATTTGTTTTCAATATTTTGTATATGTAGTACACGGGCTCACATTTATGGCAAAAAATTTGTACAAAATTTTTTTCTGTTGTATTTTCATACAGTGATATGCTGTAACGCTTTTGTACCTTCAGTGAGAGTCATTATATTACACCGAAACGGGCATATCCGACACCTATTTTCAATTGAGCGAACAGAATAGATGCCATTTAGATCTTATATGAAAGTAATGTTGTGTATATCCAACAGTACAAATCCCGATTGGTGAGCGGTAACGCTCTAGCCTCGCCCTTCGGAGGACCAGGGTTCAAATCCTAGTTCTGCCAACCATATTGTGGTTACTGTTTTGTGGGTTGTTTCTGACTTGCAACTAAACAAAATGCTTTTGATGGCATACGCGTTTCGCCTTTATTCAAGGCATCATCAGTGCCCTATATAAACATATATACACATATATAGACAATGCTGTTGTTTGATTTTTGTACAGTTTTCTGAAAAATATTAAGTAGTTACTTTTTTTATATATTCATTAACACGCGCAAGTTCGTGTTTCCATACCAGCTACTCTTTACGCACTATCACTACCGACCCAAGTTTGTGTAGGCTGCATTTTAGGTAATTTCACCGGCCACGAACTGTATATATAGTTATTTGTTGTTGTTGACATCGAAAGTCGTGAGCCAAAGATTATGTGTTGTGTAACTATTTGTTATTTTGAATCTGCGGTCATTAGCTGTGTGTATTCTGTGGCGGTATGTTTGATTATAGGATATGTGTTATTTCTTCCTGTTTTAGTGTTTTGAACAAGGTTTGGTTCGTTAGGTGTATATATTCATTCATAACTTTTTTACCATTATTGATTGCTTTTTGTATGTGAAGGTTTTCCTGAATAGTCAGCATGTTTTTGTTGTGATTATTAATCTTTAGTATTTGCATATCTGTTTGTATATTAGTGTGTGAATGATTATGTTGTAACAAGTGTTCGGCGAATGTTGAGTGGTTGGTACATCTGAGGGCTCTCAGGTGTTCCTTGTATCTGGTCTCATATTTTCTAGCTGGTTTTCTATTGTTTCCCCAAATCTTTCAAGGCGAATGCTGGGATGGTTCCTTCAGAATGTTATGGCAAGACTCCTTCCGTCCTTTTCTCCCAGCTCTTTCCCGCCAGTAATGACCCCTAATTCGACGAAGCATAAGGCCATAAAAATGATGGTATAGTATGGGACTCACATTTTTGGTATCAAATACAGGAGTTGGTGAGGGTGCAAAGAATGGCTCCTAGATTTGTCTCTGGAAATTACCGCAGTACACAATCAGTAACTGATATGGTAAAGGAGCGGGAATCGGATGCACTGGAAAATAGGAGGGAGATGAATAGTGATGGGAGTATATTGCTGATGGGACTTGGAAAAATGTTGGGGGATGAATTAAGTGAGGTGCGTGGAAGGAAAAGGATGAAAATTACCACAATCTGGGACTCTCTGTCAGGTATAAGACAGTGTGAAAATTTTCTTTTGTAGTTAAGGGGGCAGTGCTGCCATTTCTATGGATTTATCCGTAGATATACGGATTTTTGCTACTTTTTACTATTTGTTGATTTTTCCTTATATTCGTGTTTTGTTCAGCTTTGAGCGTATAGTGTTAATGCATTACAAAATTCTCAATAATTGTGAATCGTTTCCATGAAACCACTCGTGTGAACCAACGATTGAAATAAAGCTCATATTTTGCTTGATTATACATTTGATAGATCTTAAGAGACCGTAATACAGAACTATCGGCGCACACTTTTTGCACGGTGACACGCTCGTTGGAACGGCTTTTTAACATTTTCTGTTACAGAACATATGCTAAATTTAATGTCAACAAAGAATATTATTTTGTATTTGGAATTTTAAAGACCTGAATTTTGACTCTCTCTTCAATAATTATTGTTTCAGTCTTTCAGTTAACGAGTCTCAGGATTTGTGTACCCAATCTACGGAAATTTTAGCGGTCTTGTACGGACATTCACTGTAAAGGGGTTAGGGATCGGATTAAGTTACCAAGAGAAATGATGAGTGACGACCAATTTACAAAAACGCTGAAAGAATTTGAAGTTGAAGTTAACAGTCAGCAAAAGTAGGTGGGAAAAGAAAAATGGAATAATGGGTGTGTAGGGAAATTACCAACGAAGCGTGAGCTGCATAGTAATGAAATTAAGATAAAAATAACGGTAAATGAGGTTATTGTTATAAAATAATAAGATTAAGAAAATATACTAAAGTTTGTATGTAGGAAATAAAAAAAATATTTAAGTGCTAGTTTTTGTCACTACATTTTTTACAGATTTTGTTTCCCCCGAAACGCATATTTGTCTCTCATCCCTGATTAGTTTTCAGAGTCGAAGGTGAACATTTTTTTAGAGGGCAAAATGAGGACCGGTTAACGCGAGACAGTTTTTAGAACTCCTGTTGATCTGAGTTACAATAACCAAGTTCGTAGAATCGAAACTGCACTTTCGGATCAGACGGTTCACCGTATTAGCCTTACATAACGGCTCATAGCGTAGGCGGTCAAGGGCCAACTTGCGAGTTACTCCGGATGGATATGAGGTCCGGGGAATGAATTTGTCGCCGGAGCACGGTGTGAATTAATCCCGGAGATAACCACGCAGGCGTGGGGAGGAGAGGCATAAATCTGCGCGCGACAGCGGCCTCAATAGGACGCGCTTTGAGCGTCAACATCTGCGCCGCTGGGGGCCTTTGTGTGGCTGATGAAGTGATCACGGACGGCGGCACAAAGCGACAGTGGCCGGCGCGCCTCCTGCATCCCCGCTACTCTGCACCACACGAGCGGGGCAAGGCACTACCACGTACCAATCAAACTCGTGCCAAGCAAAGTACGAAGATAGCTGACCCTAACTTCTTTTATGATATCTGATTTCTTTAAACGAGCAAGTCTTGAATATATATATGGGGTGTCCAGGAATGAAAGAATTATCCTGCAACCGTAAATAGGTCACATGTCCTAATATATGACAATTGATTTCTTATTTTTTTTAAATAAACATGTGACTTTTTTTGTTTTTTCGATTCCATTTCGAGAAATTATGACCCTGCTTTTTAAAAAAATTTACTTAAGGATGTCTGAGTCATCTAAAACATATTTTTTTTTTAAAACGTTAAAAACAACATAAAATTCATTTTTTTTAAATCGTTAAAATAATTTTTTTACTAGGCCTAAATGTTTAAAATGCACAATGGTCTCTTTAGCAGATTGAACTACCATAAAACAATCATTGTAAAAGCAGTATAAAAAAAGTAGTCAAAAGTTCGTAGTCCGCCGCGGGGTGGAAGCCCGGTGGAGACAGCAATTTTTTTGATCACATACTATACGCCAGGACGTTGCGTGGGTTCGATTCCACACTAAACCGTTGGTCCCACAGGAAAGAAACTAGCCGTCCTTCCTCTGACACAATGGCTTAGCAAGCCTCTATCGGGAGGATCGAATCTTTCGGTTGTGGGTTGAGTTAGTATTAGGGATTAGATTTTTATTTTTAGGCATCCGCAACTTCCAAATGAAAGCCACAAAGAATCCCTTATTTAGCGTGCCGAGGGTCGCCGGTTCGAGTCCGGCCGCGGACATGGGTGTTTAACTGTTGTGTCTGTGAATGTCATGTCCGTCCTGTGGTGTGACTAATTATCTGGAAAAATTCATCAGGCTGGCTGTGTGGCCTAAGATGCCGAAAGCCATTAAAAAAAATAATAAAAAAATAAAAAACCTTATTTATCCATTCTTCTGTCTGTTTTCCTGTGTGTCCGTCTGTTCCATTCTCATAACTTCTGGGAATAAAATGAAAAAGTGTCAACTGCAAAAGTATTTAAAAGATTTTTTATTATCATTTTATCCCACAACTAGTAAGCGTTTTTAGCAAAAAATAAATTAAAAATAAAATAAAATGATAAAAAATCTTTCTCCACTTTTTATTTTCGAAATTACTGATTAAAACATTCCTTACAAACTACAGGGATATTTAATTTCCTAGAGATTATAGTAAAATTATGACTGTCATTCTAAAGTTAACAAAAAAGGAGAGAATTCTTAACAAAATTGGTTCTTCTGTAGACAGTTTTATTGGACTAGAAATCATGAATGTAGAGAATTTTGGAAGTCGGAAAATAAATATGCTCTAAAAATAATTTGTGTGGTGCCAATAACTTACTCTGGCCTTGCGTAGGTCAACAAGGGTAGTTAGTGTTTTACTTTAAATATAGAACAACTTTATCCTCCAGTATATCAGGGTCCGTTGAATCGCCTCCGTTTTGGACAAGCTTGGGCCTTACTTACCAGCCGTGCTGGTTATGATTTTTAGGCTGTTTTCCGCAAATCATCTAGTCCAGGGGTGGCCAAAGCGTCTCTTTGAGGATATTAGTGCTGCTCGTTCATAATTTTTTTTTTTTCATACGTCTTTACCAACAATATTAGTAGTAGCAACATCAGTGAGTTCATGACCAGACATCACCAGTGTGAACAAAAGTTTTACAACATGAAACCAAATAAGAGCTCAGAAACTCATGTTCTAAATTAAAAACAAGTACGATTAAACTTTTTAAGGAAATGATAGCACATTACTCTCATTAATTAAAATGCTTACTATTTATATGTGAATTTTTTATGAATATATATATATGCATGATGGTGTATTGATTATTTCATAAATTATATTAATAATTTCTTCATTAAATTATAACTATCGCTCATATAAATTTTTGCCAACTCCTTTAATGGTGATATTGGCTCTTTAACTTCTAAATTTTGCCGACCACTGATCTAGTCGAATATAAGAACGGTCACCTATTTATCAGTCAGCAGTTACCAACAGACGTTTTCCCACCTGAGGAAGACGGCGGAGCTAATCGTCGAAATATCGTGTTTTCACAACACACTGTAGATGTACACCCCTGAAGTCTTCATTCTAATCTAGTCCAATTCTGGAATGATCCCAAAGTCTAGAAATGTTACATACAAAATCTACTCGTATCATGTAATATTCGGGCTAACAATTCCATAGTCAATATCAATAACAAATTTACCATATCGGCGATAGTTGAACAGTCGTCCATATTAGAAAAAACCGACCTTTCTAATCGTAGGATAACTCTGTAATAATGAAGAAACTTTGTTTCTTCAAAGCGTTACGTAGAGTGATGTGCATCCATTTATCACGAAACGAGACTGTACGCAATAAGCCAACATATGTGACAATGAGGGATGATCCGAACACAGTGGCGTCCGGTACGAACCATATTGCACCCCCTCCCCCTCCGTAAACTGGCTTCATCGCCCCCTTCGCCAACAGCGTTGTCTACTATATCCGACACAACCCCCGTGTTCCAGGACACCCTCCGCTGCCGGGGCGGCGAGGGCAGAAAAAAATATATATATTCTTAAATCAAGCCGTCCCGGGACGGGCGCCGTGAAAAATGACGCCCACGGCCATAAAGACAGGGCATTATGGGCAGATAATGCACGGCCAGTGTCGACTCGACGGGGGGCAGATGTCACACTCCCCTAGCACGGTAGCTACCCTCCAGGGTGACATCGCAGGCAGTACTCCGCAACCCAGAGGTCGCTTGTTGCGCAACTGCAAAGTGTCTCAGCTGACTGCCAACAGTATTCACAGATGTCAGATGAGATAGTAGAAGTGAGAATTGAGCTTTTCGCAGTGTTCAGCTGCTAAAAATCCTTCTCCGGTGTTCAGCCGGATAAGTTCTGCTATATTCAACGTTTCGATAGCTACATTAGCTGTCTTCGTCAGGTGACATGTTTGATCAAAGTGGTTACTGCGACTGTAATTGCTGTCGAGACAGTGTCTTTTGCGGGGCTGTCTAAACAACGCAGCGGCCAATGGGAGAGTAGCTTCCGCAGCGAGCCTCATATGCGGCCGCTAGCTGCCATCATTACTTATTCGAGTCAGAATCGCAACCTGACGAAGACATCGAAGGAGGCTGTCGAAACTTGGTGCATGGCAGAACTTATCCGGCCGATCAACAGAGAAGAATTTTAGGTATAATAGCAGAAATGAGTAGAAATGTTCAGTGACTTGGGGTTCAATAAAATTTAGGAGGGGGGAGGGGAGGATTATCACACTAAATCACATGATTATAGATCTCTGCGTTTCGGCCCCAGTGTGGAATCATCATAAGGCCTGCCGAAATTTATAAAGAGCCACAGTCCTGATGATGATGATGAAAGAACTAGGAATTTAATAGGAATCTTTATGAAATCATTAATATATATGTGAGGCGAGAGCAGGAAAGACGATCCTTGACAGTTGGTTTCACTTTAAACGGATTACTAAGCCTTTCTTATCTTAGCGTGAGTTATAACTCTTACTTATTTATCGGGAAACTCATCACGTTGACAGAGAAGCCATTATGGCCAGCAGATGATTGATTACCGTGATCTAGACTGTTCTATATTAAGAAACCATTCGACATTGTTCAGCCTGATTTCTGGAAGTAGGGAAAAATTGCAACGCCATTAAGGAAAGTAGGGATCGTTTTGACAGATACAGCACGCTCATAAGTAGAGACCGGATTATATGCATTTGTATGTTTGCATATGCATTTGAATATTAAGTCCATTTTCACCGGTTATTGCATATTTTACCTAAAACCTAGTGATGATGCATATTTTCGTTATATTTAAAATATTTTTCGGTAGTGTACCTTGTCTATATATATATATATATATATATATAAAGATGAATGTATGTATGTTTGTTGGTTGGTTGGTTTGTTTGTTCTTCATACAAATCCACAGTTTTCATCCGATTTCGATGAAAGTTTGCACACTCTGAACAAGGAGAAAAGTAGTCTACATTTGGTTGAAAAATTTTCTGTATAAATAATACATGTTGTCTTATAATTTCGAAAAATTACTGAACGGTGATAGACAGACGCGTAGGATGTGTAGGTCTCTGTACTGTCTTTCCATAAGCGGCCTGGTAGCTCAGTGCTTAAAACACTTGCTTACTGCCGGTTCAAATCTCCGTGCAGGCAAAGATTTTTAAAAATTGTTTTTGATCGTAAGAGTCACGCCTGGACCGTCTGTTATTCGGATTGAATGTTAAACTGTAGACATCACAAATTTAGGGGTTCAATTTGAGACAAATCATAGGTAATCTTGCAATGCTGTAGATGTACACTTTTTTACGTTATAATGATCCCTCAGGGGTTGTTCGCAGTCAGTGTGTGTGTGTGTGTGATCTGCAGTAATAATACTATAAATGGGGAAGTAAGTCTCTGTCATTTGTTACGTTTTGACGACTAAATGGCTTTATCGATGTTGATTGAATTTAACAAGAAAATCTGTAGGAAGGGCACAGGCATTTTTTCCGGTACGATTAACAGTTGTAGTCACTAAATTTTGAGAACTTATCGAATGGTGACAGAAATATGTTGAAAATTGATTCTCTTCAAGAGACAGGTTTGACGGTAGAATGATATAGTGACAGCTTTCCTGTCATGTTATGCCGACTCGGTGATGTTTGTGAACAATCCTTCGTTACCAACAACTTTCTATATTCAATTCTAGCAAAGAAATTCTTAATCCACGCGTACGAAGCTGCGGGTATCAGCTACTTAATAAATAAAATCTTACGTTGTAGGCAACAAAACCTACTAGCAGCACTGCTCTTAGTCTAGGACGACTCGCTGAAGAACTACGACCCACATTTGGGAATGTAAGTAAACGCATATCATCGACAAAAGAAAGATACGTTCCCGTAATAATGTGCATTTACCTCCGGAACCAGTGGTAACTCTATGGGCGACGTGGGTTGAAGCTGTATTGTTTTACAATTAACATTTATAGGCCATTAAAGGTGTAGTAAACGACTTTGATAGTGGAGAGGCTTTTACAGTTTTTCAGTACAATGAAGCATTTAACAATTCTAGTACTAAAACCATAGCTGCGAATTACATTCGTTTTTCCCACATACCTGCGAGTATTAATAAGCTTGACACTCTAGGTTTGACGTTGAAAGAATCTATTCAGTTAATGAATAAAATCCGCATTGCCAGAAGTATTCCTGTGTAAACTTAAAAAACTTTGAAAATATTTCGAACGATAACTCAGGTTTTGAACCTTTGTGTCACATTGATAGTTTTAGTAATGGGACGGGTAAAGTTTTTCCAGAAACAATTACTGCTAACACATCATCCAATTTCAAATACTGCCCAGTTACATCAGTGAATGTGGAACGGTCCATATACACTTATAAAAATATTTTGAGAAATCGATGAAACAAACTTACTATTGAATATTTGGAACAGTACCCGATTGTTTACGTTTACAAAAGTAAAAAAAATTAAATTACTGTTAATTATCGATTTAATAAATATTTTATTAAACTATTTACTAAATGCATACTGATTTTGAAGAAAAAATCTAAAAATTACTATTTTAAATTATATAATGTTGCATATTTTGACACTTTTTGACCATTTTCATGCATATTTTAAGTATTTTTCTTGCATATTTCAAGCTTTTTGTGTTGCATATAATCCGGTCTCTAGTCATAAGTAACATTACGAATCTTAAGACTTGGATAATATGTTTGTAACTATAAATTTATATGATCCTCGTACTGAACAGAGGCAGCAGAGGCACGTGTTGAAGCAACAGATCAGAATAGGAATAATTGTACCAATAATCCGGCAATAAGCCCGCCATAAGTAATTATTTCCACGTGAAAGTGATGATCTGTTCAGCGTCATCATAAGAAGAGTTGTACAAAGGTGGAGCGTTGTGTGTCATCCACAGTTCCACGCCAGCTAGTTAAAATTTTGTTCACTCTAATTCAAGGTTTCTCAAACTTCACGTACACCCATAAAATTTCCCAGGCATTGGCGAACCCTCTTAAAAAAAGTTTTTTTTAATGTGATTTTTATTTTACAAAAGTAATATAATCACTAAGAGAAGTATTTTATTAATTAATGTGATTGATTGGCTTGTTTCTTGCAGCAGGGCGAGTCTATTTTAGAAGCGCTATGTTCAATCTCAATTCACCATTGTGCGTGTTGCACGCTTGAGACAGCCAGACAGTAAATCTTGTCGCGAACCCCTTACGATCAACTGACGAACCTCTAGGGGTTCGCATACCGCACTTTGAGAAACCCTGCTCTAATTCGTCGGTGCCTCAGTGTTCAACAAACTCGAAATTATTGGCTCTGGTGTGCGAATTGACCAAATGAACGGTGAGGATTTTAGGAGGTGGTTTTGTGATATGTGTCGCTCGCTGGAAGAAGGGTGCATTATAGTAATGGACAATACCAGTTATCATTCCATTAAAGCAGACAAACCACCATCTTCAAACTGACATAATGGAGATAATATTGAATGGCTAAGTAAGAATGGTGTTCAATTTTTTCTGCATGAAATTAGGGATGAGCTTTTATGTAAATAACAAATTCGAAATGCCAAGAGAGTATTCGAATTGGATCAATTGGAAAATGAAATGGGACATCAAATAGTTCGCCTGCCACCCTATCATTGCCAGTATAATCCAATCGGTCTCATTTGGGCACAAGTAAAACGGGATGATGCTAAGAAGAATACGACCATCAAACTTGCTGATGTTGAGATACTTACACACGAAGCTTTAGACAGCGTTACTCAAGAAGATTTGGCAAATTGTGTAAGACATTCGGAAAGATTAGAAGAAACTGATTATGTTAAACAGTGCGCGAGGGACACAGAAATGGATCAGTTCGTGATACGACTGGGTGAAAGCAGCGACAGTGATCTTCAATCCAACGAATCCGAAGATGAATAAGTTACGGAGAGGATAATGACAAACAGCTTTGAAAATAAGCCAGGTTGTAAGTATTTCAATCATTTCTCTAGTAATTTTGTTGAAACCAGACATTGCGTTACTTTTATTTTTATTAAGGTGACAAGATTTTATAGGAAAGCATTCTTATGTGTATTTTGTCATGTAATTCTCTATTACGATAATAATTCTTACATGAGCCTCAATTTGAATATTTTGAGAAGGTACGGGAACTACGAGTATCTCGCTCGTCGTGATTGACGGAAGCCGTCGGCTAGTGTTGGACGCGAGCGCAACGCGATGACATTCGTACAGATAAATTATTAAACAAACCACAAGGATTCGTTTAAAGATGCTGTTGTGTTTTATAAAATTAATTTCAATATTTTCTCAGAAACTGTCTCGCTGGAAGTCATTACGTGAACAAACAGAACGGAAGTTAATCAGCGACAACTTTTTACATTACACAATAGGGACAAACAAGTGATTCGTATAACTTTTTTAATTTTTTTATAACATTCTTCACTTTATAATGAATATAATATATTCTGTACGAATCTGTTAACTTACGGGAAGCCGGATAATTTTTTTCAGCTTTTTCCGTTGGTTAAAGTGAAGAAAGTAATTTCATTCGTTAACTTCATGGGAACTAGTTTTTATTTTTTTTTAAATAGTCATGTAAATATTTCGAATTAAAAGCACATCACCTTATTACACAAATTCAATATTACTTTTTAGAATTTTTCAGCACATATTACTGAAAGTTGATTTTTCTGAGGATTTGCAACATTGTATGGAGACGCACTGACCTTCACAGGTCATTTTCGTGGCGGCTACTATAGTTGCTTCTGACATTGCCTGACATCTTGCTGCATATAATGATCAATAATTCTTCGCATCATGGAAGATATCACTTTTATCTTGGCGTACACATTCGAAACCGGCTCGTCAAATGAACTTGTGTCGGTCATGGTCTCTCTGCCCCCTGGGTCTTCCAGATGTCTTGTATTCGATCCAATACCGTATAATGTCTGCATTTGCTGCGGATGCTACCTTTACGGCAGACAATAGAGTTCTCTATTATAATACGAATTCGGAAACTATCATTTAATTAAACATTACTGCATTTAATAGTAAATTCGTTAAGTATATAGTTTTTCTTTTGTTGTTCCAGATAATGAATAGCAGTCTTCCTACGTGTTCGTAGTAGTCACATGCACATTCAGTTGGACAATTCTTAACATTGCGGCCCAAAATTTGTTTGAAGGAGCGTTTGTTGCATGTAGTAAACTCTCTGTTATGTTACTTTTCTGTAGCGCTTGTAGTAACCGATCAGTCGACGAGCAATCACAATCCACGGTATATTTCTGTTACTTTATTCTCACTATCGGTTGATCTGGATTTCCGTCATGAAACTGGTACAAAAATGTATGATACCAGCTTGCATGCCAGGTGACATGCCCGGAACTAGCTAGTACGAGATTTTGCATATTTGACCTGTGACACATTTCCATCTGTGGTTCTGTGTTTATGCAGTCGTTGGCCAAGATTGTGCTAAAGAAGATAACAGGTATTGGTGGCATTCGTCGAGCAGTGTTGACACCCTTCCGGTTGTCCTCTCTCCTCGGCTGTCCTACTACTGTGCACAGACGGGTCGATACCAGACCCAGCTTCTTAGCGAACGAGCAACAAGGCGAGGAGGTAGCAGCCAATATAATATCGTTTTCTCTTTTGTCTTAGTTTTATGCCTTGGAGACCTGGAATTATCTTATGCACTGTAAATAATGTTCATATATAAATGGGGCAGAATATCTATAAACATATATGAATAAACTGACTAAGAACTTATATAGTTCTAACATTTCCCTGCAGCTTCAACCGCGTGGATTTCGAATTTCACCGCCGTAAAGAAAAAATCTTAATTTTGCGGTGTGTGCCCCCATAAGACACGATTAATTTATATTTTAATAATTTAAATTGCCTTAACACGTCGCATATTACTAAAAAATCGATGTTACGTAGTCAACTAAAATATTAATCCAAAGAGTGGAGTATTTATCTTTGGTGCGGTGTGATCTTTGGCGCCTATCTCTTCAGGTTACGAAAGGAGGCTTCATCTTTGATATATCGTGATATTTGCAACCTAACTGTTCAGTATATGAACAGAATGTCCTTTACTGCTCCGTCCATCGTTGAGTCTTTAAACATGCTGCAATTTTCGAGTTAGTGAAACTGTGACACCAAGCCATCCAAATAGGTTTGGTTGTTTTTGCGTTATTTGTGAGGAAAGAAATTCAACGAAAACCACCGCTTACCGATTT
Source organism: Vandiemenella viatica (assembly GCA_031002005.1). Classification (NCBI taxonomy): domain Eukaryota; kingdom Metazoa; phylum Arthropoda; class Insecta; order Orthoptera; family Morabidae; genus Vandiemenella; species Vandiemenella viatica. The sequence continues at coordinate 90,313,234 of JARYHS010008074.1, read as the reverse complement.
TCATGTGGTGATAAAATATTTCTTTCAAATTTAAAAGAAGTTTCATCTCAGCAAATCTACATCCTTAAAAGCTTCCCCCCCACTATAAAAGCATTGTTGGCGTAGTACGTTGAGGCAGTGTGTCTTCTCCTTCACGATTAAAACTCGTCTTACATAACATTTCGTTCGTAACATATCTTGATGAAAACTGATAAGCAGCTGAGTGATTGTCTTCTGTGTTTGAGGCAGTATGGCGGTGTGCATAAATTAATATTCAATAATAAGAACTAAATACCCAGCATGTAGCTTAAACATAAAACTTGGTACAAAACTGTAATAGGCCACATAAAATATGACAACTTCTCCTTTATAGTTGATAGCATTACATGGAACTTAATTGCAAATTTAATTTAAAATCTTGTAGTGTTTCTTAAAAAAAATTTGTGAAGAGAAAAATGAGATCAAAACGGAAATAGGACGCCTGTGCCGCTATATCTGTTATTTATTTTCGTTTGGCCTCCGCCGTTGGTGGATCATGATATCATTCAAGCCGGAATAGTGTTTTTGGCAAGGAACGAGAAGGAAATTGATTCTTACGTCACTTAAAGAATCATTGAGGCATTCGCCAGCCGTGATATTGGGAAACGGTAGAAATCCTAAAGTAGGAGAACGGAACGGGAGCCAAAACCTGGTCATACCAATGAGGCACAGCGAGTTGTGTTCACGTTTAGTTTGTCTGCAGTTGAGATTGTACAGGTCAACATTTCTAAGGACGTTTACTGGTGAGGAAACTTTCAAGGAACAGTTTTTCATTCTGATAAGTACAGTGGATCATTTTTATTGCGGCTGTAGCTAGCGTGATTCATCAGTGTAATATAAATACTGTATAACGTAATTCACTTGCATGTATTTGGAGTGTATTGTACTTTGCTTTCCGGCACTGCAGTGTTTACGTAGAGACACTGTGGACAGAAAACTGTATTTAAAGCGACACCGTTAAAACAATCATCTCAGTGATATTGTTGAACCACCCAAATGTCTTCCGATTGGAATATTAATTGTTACTTGTTGTGAGGAACAATATTGCAGCTACCTGTGCGAACATGTTTTGTAACGGTATAAACTGTAGCACCTCGTTTCATATGCTTAAAAGTCTTTCTTGCTTTTCTCACCGCCCAAACTTCATTCCTCATTACGTCTAATTTAGAAACTTTTCGCAGGAACTATGTTAATATTAGCCTGTAACCGATCTGAATGATGGAGAGTGTTTTGCGGAGTCTTTGGATGTACTGTTCGCATTACAGGTCCACGAGAATTTATCGCAAAGTCTTTACTGGCTCAGTAGGACGAAATAATCATTAAATATCCACGAACGACTAGAATTCAGAGCACATTAGTATGGCTGTTATTTCAGGAAGTGAAAAGCAGAACCAACTTGCGGGAAGTTATGGAATCATGACACCTGTAATGATCGTTCGATTCGTTACGTTGTTTTAATATCAGGGACAAGGTGCAAGGGTAGAAGATGAAAAATCACATTTAACCTGCTGGAAACGTTAGAAATAAATTATACAATTATCGTGACTAACCAAATGCACCGCGACGTTATTTTCAGTAAATTTCCCGACTGTTATTCATATCGTCTAACCGTCTAAGTGATGTGAACTATGAGGTTACCTATAATAGAAAAAGGATGATTTCTTTGTTTTCGTACAGAAGACGATTATGTTTTAACGCTCGTCGGAATCTAGGTTCTTAAGAAGTTAAATTGATGTATAATTTACGAAGAAATGGTCATGAAATCGGCCATGACCAATATTAGGAAACCATACAGACCATCTCTCGTATTTTTTTTTTAAAGCCATGGCTACTCAAAATTTGGATAGCCTAATGTGTGTCCAGCAATTTGGCTGCTACATCCAATCCCAATGGAACTCTTTCCACGCGAATAATTCTAATTATTGATGAGAAGGTACAACAGCATAACTGACTTTAACATTTTGATGTTCTTCCCTCCTCACTAATACATTTTTATGAAAAGAAGTATTCCATTTTTCCGTGATTCATTGTTTCCCAAAGATTTAACATACTCATGGTTACGTAAAATTTTGTTACTGCGATGTCACTTCTATTTTCGTCCAACAGTTGACTCTACTATCATTCACACAGCATCTGACACGCACCTGTCATCCTATCTCTTCTATTTGGCGTATCGGAGACAGTTCTTATCCAGATAAAACCACTCTCCTTGGAGTGTAGGTGCCAACATTTTGAACAAGACACATTACGGAGATTTGTATCTTAGTTTATAACACTGTAGATTTTACTGCTTATTGTATAATAAGTTTTTACTTGTAGGTTTCATTGTAACATGCGGTCTGTAATGGGTAGAATAAACTTCCCATATTTTTGTAGAGTTGTTATTGAGCTGTTTTAGATTACATATTTTTTGTTTTTTTTGTTTCAGGTAAGCAGCCTCAGACTCATCCAACTATGACCGGAGTCACTGGTGGTAAAAGTTCATCTTCCTAATACTTACTTATTATTATACTTTATTGTGTTTCAACATGTTGTTCAGAAGAAAGAAATAAGTTGACAGATATTGCTAATGCCTAATAGAAATGCCTTTCATCTCTTCAGTCTTGATACATAGCATTCTTTCTATTCTTCTTAATTCCTGAAAAAAATACTTCATTGTGATTTTTAATGAATTATAAGTGATGATTATTAAAAACATTTGAACATTCGATTAACCTGACACATGCAGAGTGACTTACAACAAGAGCTCAGTATTACGGCATAGCCTCGGCTTCTGATTTCTAAAAACAAATGTTTTCTCTTCGATAATACTGTTGTCTTTAGAACTGTATTAGTATCTTCAGGTAGTGAAAACTTTTTGGTGAAATTACATTTACTCGATTTTTTTACATCATTTTAATGATTACTTGTGTTGTTGGTCTATTACATTTTAAAAAGTCGTGTCTTTTTGTACTGAGGAATGGTTAAAATATTTATTTGACTTGGGTGGTTGTTTTGTCTATCTGCATGGTCTTGTAGCCCCATCAATATTTTATTGTATTAACATTAGTTGTTTCTATATTCTTAGGGACGAAATGTAGGCGATAAGAGTGTATTTTAATAAGAAACCATAAAAAAGAGTTTTTAAGTTAAATTCGTGAGAATGTCGTTTATATTGTCCCTTCAGATCAACCGTGTCTAAGATATAATCAGTTTGAGTGGAATTTTAGTTCGGGGAACTCCAAAAAGTCGCAAAGCGCAAAGGGGGAGAAAATGGAAAACACCAATAATCAGAGTAATTTGACCAATAATGTGTGAATCACGCGCGAAGAATGGACAGATTCCATAATTTCCATAAACTTTAAATCTGCCGGCCTCGGTAGCGTAGGGGCTAGAGTGTAAGCTCCACGTACCGATGGTCGCCGGTTCGAGTCCGGCCAAGGGCATGGGTGTTTAAGTGTAGTTGTTGTGTGTGTATATGTCGTGTCCGTCCTGTTGTGTTTAGAGCCACTTGGAGAAACTGAAAAACACTGGATGATTCGAAATACACCTGAGCTGACTGTATGGCCTCGAAGCCAAATGCCATTAATTTAAAAAAAAAAAAACCTTAAAATCTGATGTCGATTTATATGAAAAGCTCCGATATTCGCCTGAAAGTCACCTAAACTTTTCCATGCGTGTTTTCCTCTCGTTATGTCTATTGGATTAATGACACGTGTTACAGAAGGTATATTGGATTTACAGTATTACATATGCAACGTGACCGGTTTCATGTACACTCCTGGAAATTGAAATAAGAACACATTGACGCCGGTGTGTAAGACCCACCATACTTGCTCCGGACACTACGAGAGGGCTGTACAAGCAATGATCAAACGCACGGCACAGCGGACACACCAGGAACAGCAGTGTTGGCCGTCGAAGGGCGCTAGCTGCGCAGCGGTTGGGCACCGCCGCAGTCAGTGTCAGCCAGTTTGCCGTGGTATACGGAGCTCCATCTCAGTCTTTAACACTGGTAGCATGCCGCGACAGCGTGTACGTGAACCGTATGTGCAGTTGACGGACTTTGAGCGAGGGCGTATAGTGGGCATGCGGGAGGCCGGGTGGACGTACCGCCGAATTGCTCAACATGTGGGGCGCGAGGTCTCCACAGTACATCGATGTTGTCGCCAGTGGTCGGCGGAAGGTGCACGTGCCCGTCGACCTGGGTCCGGAGAGCAGCTACGCACGGACGCACGCCAAGACCGTCGCATCCTACGCAGTGCCGTAGGGGACCGCACCGCCACTTCCCGGCAAATTAGGGACACTGTTGCTCCTGGGGTATCAGAGAGGACCATTCGCAACCGTCTCCATGAAGTTGGGCTACGGTCCCGCGCACCGTTAGTTCGTCTTCCGCTCACGCCCCAACATCGTGCAGCCCGCCTCCAGTGGTGTCGCGACAGGCGTGTATGGAGGGACGAATGGAGACGTGTCGTCTTCAGTGATGAGAGTCGCTTCTGCCTTGGTGCCAATGATGGTCGTATGCGTGTTTGGCGCCGTGCAGGTGAGCGCCACAATCAGGACTGCATACGACCGAGGCACACAGGGCCAACACCCGGCCATCATGGTGTGGGGAGCGATCTCCTACACTGGCCGTACACTTCTGGTGATCGTCGAGAGGACACTGAACAGTGCACGGTACATTCAAACCGTCATCGAACCCATCGTTCTACCATTCCTAGACCGGCAAGGGAACATGCTGTTCCAACAGGACAATGCACGTCCACATGTATCCCGTGCCACCCAACGTGTTCTAGAAGGTGTAAGTCAACTACCCTGGCCAGCGAGATCTCCGGATCTGTCCCCCTATTGAGCATATTTGAGACTGGATGAAACGTCGTCTCACGCGGTCTGCACGTCCAGCACGAATGCTGGTCCAGCTGAGGCGCCAGGTGGAAATGGCTTTGGCATGCCGTTCCACAGGACTACATCCAGCACCTCTACGATCGTCTCCATGGGAGAATTGCAGCCTGCATTGCTGCGAAAGGAGGATATACACGGTACTAGTGCCGACATTGTGCATGCTCTGTTGCCTGTGTCTATGTGCCTATGGTTCTGTCTGTGTGATCATGTTATCTGACCCCAGAAATGTGTATATAAAGTTTCCCATTCCTGGGACAATGAATTCACGGTGTTCCATTTCAATTTCCAGGAGTGTATCTATGTGCCCAGTGCAGCTCTATTTCATTGGATGACTGTGACGAATCCAACTTGTTTCATATATTTTGTACAAATTTCATATGTGGCGATTTTGAAACCTAGTGAAAGAACTTTTGGCTTACTGTTGCCGCAAAATACTAATTCGTTCCACTTACTGAAAGCTAACACTTTGACCGATAAATCGCGATCGATCTTGTTACTAAACGCCTGTGGCAGACAATATAACTGTGTCGCTTGTTCACTGTTATCGAAAAGGCTTTAAAATGAGAAAAGAAATTAAAAAACACGATGTAACCCTTCCTCCTTCCATATGAACCATCTAAACTCCCATCGAATATTCAGTTGTGCTTTAATGGTCACATTTAGCATCTCAGATTTCGCTGAGCAAGATTTTAGAATCCATGGAGATGGTATTAGGGTAAAGCATATATGTATATAAATATATAAAATGAGTACTAATAAAAAGGTAAGTTTGGTCATCGTATCTGTAATACTGCTTTCCTCGGTGTATATGTAAGATTGGAGGCTTTCTCGATGTCGTATACAGATAAGTGACAATAGCGGCAGAGCCTATGACTGCAGGAACATTGTGTTTCTTCAGTGTACTCACTTCGGCTAGTTTCGCGAAAGGATTTTTACCTAACGGCCAGAGATATTTTCGCTCTGAATCCATAGATAATACTTTTATAGCAACCTACGAATAAAGGCTACATTTTTTCCCGGTTATTGTATAGTACGTTTTAAATTTCAAACCAACCATAAAGAAAAGTATAAATTTCGTTTAAACCCACTTTATTTATTAGTTTTTTTGTTTATTTATATTCGTCTGATGTAGATGTTTTCGTTGTATTCTCTTCTTTTACAGCAAGAAAATAATTTAGGTTACCTGTTTATGTTTTTGTAGTGGTTCAATATTTTCTCTCATTAAATTATAATTTGAAACCAACCATTAATAAAGTAACGTATTTCGTTTAAATCTACATGTTAATTATGAGTATGAACGTCACTACATCAATGTAAAATCAAGGTTATGAGAGTCATTTAGAAAAAATCTATTTAGTTAAGGAAACGCGAAGAAATGAATTGTCAGAACACTACGTTTACAGGTAAACCCGTCGTTTCTGAGGAGCTTAGCAGCAGTTTATATTCTATAGAGATGTTTTTCATAGATTTCGTTCTTGTTATAAGTTAATAAAGTTGAACAGAATTACATCACTGCAAATTCAAGTATCTGAGCAATATCTAATAACAATTCTGTTTATTGAATACTACTGCTAAGAAATGCATTGCTCGAACACTGTATCCAACTCGTCGATTTAACGTGCTCAGAAGCTAGTTTTATGCAATATATGTGCTGTGCACACAATTTTGACAACCTTTTCATAAGGACTGCATATTTGTAATTACTTCATATTGTACATATGAGAGTTCAAGGCTCCTTTATATAATCATTGAAGATGTGTAGTTGTAATTTTATTATCTCTCGTTTCTTATACCTCGATACGTGTACTTTTTGCGCCCATCCTCTCAAAACGTATCTAAAGATAGAACATTTAAACCAGTCGCTGAACGTTTATTTATCTTCTCACTTCAACAGTCACTTATCGCCTTGGTCCAAATTCTGATGGGAAACAAGAGGCGGTCCTCTCAGCTGATAGATAAGGGCGCCCTCGTTAAAAAAAATCTTCAGTGCTTGCACACTAAACAGTCTTTTGTTAACATTCGAAAGTTAATTTCTCCATAAATAGGTTATTATTTACGAGAAAATTGCTTTAAGTGAATGGTTTGTTGCACATAGAAGAATATTGCAAGAAAAAATGCAAAAACTACGCAAACATTTGACGTTTTAAACATAATGAACATGAGATGATAGAATGGACAATACCTTCGTCAAATTTGGGAGTATAGTCAAACAATGTATATTTTTTTTAAATGATTTTTTTTTTTTTTTTTTTTTGCTTCGAGGCTAATGGCTTGTTGACGTCGAGGTAATCGGAGCCAGGCGAGGATAGGAAGGTAAGGAACGGGAAGGAATTTGGCATGATCCTTTCAACGAATCATACCGACATTAGCATAGAGTGATTTCAGGAAACTACGAAAACCGGGATCTGAATGGCCGAAAGAGGGTTTGAATATGTGTTCTCCAGAATGTCAGGCCAGAGCATTACCATTCACCCACCAGGCTCAGTTAATAATTTGAATATTTTTCTTTGTAACTACGGGAAAGAAGAATCAGAGTATGTAAAGACAAACAGCTTATAGTGTGAACTCAGGTGGGAATGGCAATACATATTCAGTGCAGTTTCTAGTGTTTTTTTTTATTATTATGTTTTGATTTATAATCATATACGTAGATAGATAAAACCACATGTTTGAAAACATGGAGTCGCCTGATAATTTACTATGCTGTAATTGTAATTACAGTTTAAGTTGCTATACTGAACTTGATATTTAGAAAATTAGTATTGGATGTGATATAAAGTGCTTTGATGTATTGGTTCCATCGTATTCTGAGATTTACAACATTAACTGTGTTTATCTTTTATAATCTAATTCTTTCGATCTGACGGAACGCTATTCCTACGAGCGATAGATATATATGGGATTAATACTCTTGTTTAATCTAAGTTGTTTGATCAAGTTGGTAATTGTGCTCTTTCTATAAAACGTAGTTTTATTGATGAACTCTTTTTTCTGTCGCTAAGATATTGCGATAGCTTTAGTAACTCGGGTGTAGAGCGCCTCCTCCGAAAGTATGAGCTCCGGTTCGTTTACTGGTGTTTGTCAGAAGTTTGACGGATCCATTCTGTCACCTCTGGGAAATGTAGCTTTGTGTACGTGTCTTAGGCCCTATGTTGTGATCACCTGTGATTTGGACTTCACGTTAAAGTGTTGGTGCCATAAGAAGGAACTGGCTGTCTGACTTAAGGGCACACAGGGTGATAGTGCCTCCTTCTTTGTGATACAATCAACCATCGAGTTGTGAACTTTAAGTTGGTAATTTTTCACGGTTTCCAGTAAAGGACTACGTGTATATCCCAAGACTTTTCCATAATATCTCCAATACGATTCTCGAAATCTGTTGAAGCTTGACATTATGCGAATGGAAAATTAGAAGTAGTGTTAGTGATGGATGTTTATAAGTGGAAACGTGATGCAATGTAATCTTCACGGGCATTCAGATGTAACATCAGTTATCAAAATTCTGTTTAGTGGAATAGTGATAATGTTTAGTCCAAATTGGTCGCAGGTATTATAGCGTTGCTGTACTGCTGTCGGGAAGATTCAACGGACGCAAGCTCGATTGGTCGCCTCTTACTTAGGTGGTTTTTGTGATTTGCTAGATTCAAAAAAAAAAATAACACAGCACACAAAAATGAACGCTTATTATCCAGAACATAGATCACAGACATATCAGGTCACCCCTCAGTTGATACTTAACCAGTGATGGCACAGTATACACCTCTCCGCGTATCGATTACCCAGGATACCAGTTTGGAAAGGACTATACAATGTGAGCAACAACTGATATGACACAAAGAAGTGGATTGTTTCTTCCCATCAAACATCATGACGTGAATTCTACTATTCCAGCTTGTATCAATTAACTCTTAAACGCCAGAATATCTGCTATTTAACATTTTCTTGTATAGTATTAATAATTTCTTTTGAAGTTTCTATGACGGCAGAATCATTCATTTTTTTGGAATTCCTTAACTTCGTCATTTCCTGTGATACAGTGTTTGAAAGTACCAGTTACTTTTTTTCTATTTCAGTAATGCTTCATTGTATGTCTGAAGTTACCACGATAGGTTTATAGAACCATTTTATCGTCTCGTAAACTTTACTGATCGGCAGAGATTTCTCTGTTTTTTGTGTCTAATTATTATTATCCAGTGCAGTTTCTTTTAAGGAAAATTTCAGCTATGTTACGTCTTATCTAGTTAATTTTAATTACTTTGTTTCTCTGTAATTTATTCATGATTGAAAAGAAGTGGTAAACTAGGTTTTGTGTAATTTTATAACACTTCGCGTAGCTCTCCAATTACTGCTACGTGGTTGCATGTGGTCGAAAAAATCTGATTATCTGTGAACGTGATTTGAGTTGAACCTCTTTTCCATACCACGTTGTTCAGTTTCAGCTTTAGAGTGGTGTGTGTTCAGTCACTTTTTAAAACTAATTTTGCGAGAAATCTACTGTGTAAATTATGGTTCGATAGAGTTAAATCCGTATAGTTCTGTTTCACTTGAGCTTTTCGACTTTTTATTTATGGATAGTGGAAAAACAATTAGAGTTATTGATTAGGTGGACATGAATTATTTAAATTCCTCTTTCTTTAGTGCAACCTGGATATGAGTCTCCAAATTTCTTTCTCTGCCATTATACTATTTACAGCTGAAGTCTCGCTAAAGGCACACTAAGCCATTCTTTTCAATTTATAATCAAACGGTAACTGGAATCACACTTGACAGATTTACGAATTTTCCGCGTAGGGGCAAAAACTGTGAGATTGCCGCCCCTTTCAACATTATTTTGTCTAAAAAAAAAAAAGGTCACCGCGATACAAATTTCCGCCCCCCTGAAGTTGCCGCCCGGGGCAATCGCCTCAGTATGCCCCCCTCCCCCTCTCCTAGATTCGTCCAGCTCTGACACTTGTCTACGTGTGTCATTAGTGGTAGTTATATCAGTGTGTAATAATTTTGATTGAAATTAACTTTAACTAGCAGTTTTTGATCTGTGAAGAATTTGCACAGCAGGGAATTACCATATATTATAGCAGTTTCTTCTTCAAAAACAACTAGTGCATACGTTTTCCGATATAAAAATGTTTAAGGGCGAAGAGTTTTAGCTTCTGAATGTATTGCGCAAAGTGTATGCATTTAGAAAGTTGATGTAAATAGTTCGATTTACTGTTTTGCCACCATACGTTACAATAATATTTTGTTTTATTATTTTGAATCAAAGGATTCTTCTCTTACTCAAAGTTACTTGGAACCTGACCGTTTGCCTTCGAAATGGTGTGCTGAAGTGTTTGTTTTAATAAATCGCTTTTGTCATCGGCAAAAGCATAATTTTATCAGTGTCGTCATGACTGATGATCGTTGAGATGTCGGGCAGTTTCAATCAGCAGCCCGCTTGCTATCTCTTGTCCCGCTGCCGGCTGGTACGGAGCTGATACCTGCCCATCGAGCTGCTGGCAGGCCAATTTCCGAAGCCGTCAGGGTTGCAGCCCTGCTGATTAACGGAGTACAGACAACGGAGTCGTCTGCCGCCGGACATCCGCATCACTCATACTGCCAACCTTGCCGTGCGGAACTCTGATGAGCTGTTCCTTTCCCACTCGTCTTGGTTTCGTCGCAGCGGTCCGAAAATAGAAAACGAAGAGTGCACTCAGAATGTAAAACAGGGGTGGCCAACCCAAATGATCTTGCGGGCCACTTCTGAAATGCGTCATACCGCGGGTTGCATATAAAATTATATATCCCCATATTAGATTTAGACCCACCATAGACATTTTTTTGGAGTGATGAATTGAAACATAATGAGTGTTTATTATCGTGATTTCAAACATACTGCTCTCAGCAACGGTAAATAGTTGATAGATGTAAAATACAGCCAACGAGTTGCATCAGTCAGGCTATTAGTCTTGACCGGTTTCAACCTTCTTAAGATGGTATTCTTCAGAAGTACATATTAATATATCATAAAAGAGAGTAAAAACTCTTGTCAATTTCAAGGTACAATCAATCTTATGTCATATAAAATTAGGATAAAAGCCATTAAATTGCACATTTAACATAGCTAGTGGGTGGAGATGACCATGTGCTTGCACCAAGCACGCTTCGTCAACTGGCTAAGCTGTCGTAAACATTATACCAGGAAATCTCTATAGGAGGCGCCACATGTTCATCCAGGTGTACAAAGATCGATTCTAGTGTAGCACGCCTCAATGATATGCACAGATAAATAGAAATTAATTTAGAACAAAGCAAATTGCACGAGACTTGGTGCACAAGCACATGTTCTACATAACTATATAATATTTTTCACCTATAGTGAATTAGGGATAAAACTAGCTGATTGTTCTATAAAAGTATACATCTCCTATGGTTGACTCATAGATAATTAGCTGACTAAAATCTATCTAAGTTGGCGATTAACAGTATTGATATACTGAGCATGTGTGCGTCTTCAACCATATTTACATAATGGAGCATACACGGTGACATACAGCTGATAAATTTATATTAAATTGCATAGGTAGTAACTTAAATGTAACAACAAGCAATTATATAGGTTTTTTGAGGAGAAATAACATCGGTTTAAGAACATGGCGTTGTAAAATCTTACTTGTTTATAAGAATAGGTCTAAATCCTTCAAAGAAACGTCTATTTATGAGCTGCAGCTGATCGTTTAAAATGTTACAGTCGTTTTTTTCTAAATGTTTAAAAATTTCAAGTTCTTCACATAGGTCCATTTTTTGTCCTTTGACCTCTATGTATTATTATTGTGTTTACTATTATCCTTGCATGTAAACATTGATAATATAATAATAATGGTACTAAACGCACATTTTAAAGAAATATATAACACTGAAAATGATATATAAGAATTATATAAACATAAATGAAATTAATTTTGAAAATATGAATCAACAAGTAATGTATTTTTAATACATTGGTTTTAAATACTTTGGGTATTATAAAATAAATATATTTTGAAAAAGTGTGATGAATCTCGCGGTCCGGAAAAATGTTGAAGGCGGGCCGCGGGTTGGCCACCCCTGATGTAAAACCTCCAAGTATATGAACGTGCTCGTCGACTAAACCTATCAGTCTTTCATTTGATTGCGTTGTGTTCAGATCAGGAAGTAAATGTCTTAAATCGATTTCTGTTACCCTTAATCGTTTCTAGAGAATTACCGTACCCTGTTCTCATGTCTGTTATTTTCAATAGATTTTTACCATTCACCACAATCCATTCATAAAAATCAGTGTTCTGCTGTTAAAAGAAAAAGAATTGAATAACTGATGGGAGGCAAGATAACGTTTTACCCCAAAGTTTTTCTACCCGAGGGCCATTAAACTGACAAAGATAATGCTTATGTTACTAACATCCGGGAGGTACTGTATTGTACCATTGCAACATAACAAATATTAGCATATGTTTTGAAATCTTACGGAAACTCAGTTATGAAAATGGAGTGAACTATTAAAAGTTAGTTATATAGTCCAGGATCTTAAGATTTAATAACGAAATTAATAATAATTTTACTGTATACTTAATGCAACACTAATTCATCGACCTACGAGGGTGTTCTGAAAAGTTTTGACCTAACAAAGATACAAGACATTTTTTCTGATATTTTTTATTTTTTTTATTTTTCAGCATAGTCTCCTTGTAACTCTATACACTTCTCCCAGCGATGCTCCCATCTCTGTAACCCGTCCAAATAGTACTCGGCGTTTTTCTCTGCAAAATAATTGTTCACGAAGGTGATTGCCTCTTCATTTGACGAAAATCTCTGTCCTCGGAGCACAATTTTTAGATGAGGGAACAAAAAGAAGTCGCTTGGGGCTAGATCTGGTGAGTAAGGCGGATGGTCAAGCAGTTCAAACCGTAATTCGTGAATTTTCGCCATGGCAACCGTTGAGGTGTGAGACGGTGCGTTCTCTTGGTGAAAGAGGATTTTCTTTTTCTGCAAGTTTGGCCGTTATTCCGCAAGTTCTGCCTTCAGCTTGTCAAGTAATGACGCGTAGTATGCTCCTGTAATGGTTTTTCCTTTTTGAAGGTAATCGATTAAAATAACTCCATGACTACCCCCAAAAAACAGTCGCCAGCACTTTCTCAGCCGAAAAAACAGTTTTTGCTTTTTTTGGAGCCGGTTCCCCCTTTGCAGTCCACTGTTTGGACTGTATTTTTGTTTCGGGCGTATAATGGTGTATCCAAGTTTCATCTACAGTAATTAATCGGCGTTGGAAATGTTCATTCGACCACGTTTTTGGTCTAATGTGAGCAAACGCGGCACCCAACGCGTGGACAGCATTCTCATACCTAAATGTTGATTTAATATGTAACAAACACGTTCTTTTGAAATGTTCATAACCTCTGCTATCTCTCTTACTTTAATTCGGCGGTCGTCTAGCACCAATTGGTGAACTTTGGCGATGTTTTCGTCGGTAGTTGTAGCTTTTTTACGACCCGAACGTTCATCGTCTCCCAAGCTCTTACGGCCACGTTTAAATTCAGCTGTCCGAAATTTCACTGTGGTAAGTGATGGTGCAGAGTCCCCATACACAAAATCCAACTCATCTTTGTTTTGTGTAGGCTTATTGCCTTTCAAAAACAAATATTTAATGACAGCTCGATACTCGATTTTGTCAATTTTCACAAAAACACTCACATCAACTCACTCAAACGACTATTACATAACAACTGCGCTTCAAAAATGGCTGAAACTTTGGTGAGTAACTGTCAACAGATAAACAACGAAATTCACTAGCTTTTATTTACGAGTGCTGCCATCTTCACGTTGAGGTTGGAAACTTTTCAGACCACCCTCGTACATGCAAAAAAATAAAAGAAACGCGACCTGACAAATTTACTGTTGTTTATTTCACCATTCTTTGGTACTAAACCTACCACATTTCACGGTCCCTCACTTCTATTTCAAGACCGTCAGAAAACGCTCATTAACATAATCCTCGAAAAGCGCTCTCTTTGATGCTGACGTATTTGGAAACGTATTTAGTGAATAGGCTGGAACAATGCTGTTCTATCTTTATATCCTGGAAGTGCCAGATTTATGCCAGGTCATATTTATGGCTTTTAAATAGTTGAGATTATATCCATATCCAGTATCAGAACGGTATCTAAATTTTTAATATTCTGCCTGCGGACTACCTGGTTGGGAAAACTGTTTTACGCGACAGAATACCTGCTCTGTGAACATCAAAATATTATGATCAGCACTTTTTCTCATTTTTAATCTTTCAGTCGTATATAAGTTCTTGCTGAATCTCAGAATCCATGATCTAGCGTAGTAGAGGATCTTGGTTAAAACATGCACCCGTATCGCATATTTCATTACCTAGGACCAAAGGTAAGATGATACTTTACTTGAAAATTTCTCGAGGGCTAATACCTGCTGTGTTAGCGATCTTTAGTTCAACTGTAAAAGAAAATACTTGCTTCTTATTGGAAGTAGTTCTTTATCGTTACGAAGGTCATTTAAGGGAGAGATATAAGTTTAAACATCCTAGCACTCAGCTCTTAAGCTATGTATTGATTCTGCTTTATTCTGTATGTTAGCTTTTCCAGCATTCTCCTATAGGATCACTGAAAATCATTTAAAACTCTCCTATTCTTTCGATCAATTAACAGCAACCATACGCGTCTTGTAAATCGTTTCTGATACTTGCCATATTTATTACAGCAATCGAAAGAATCACACAATTTGATATTTGTCTGTAATCGTTTATGTATGCTGGATTTAGGGCTGCAAACATAATTTGTGTTTGTTGATGAGAAGATCCGGTTAGCTCTTAGATGGTATCTCGTCAAACGTACATCCTTATCCGCTGATTATCATGTTTTGCGTCATACACTGGCCATTTGAGGTCTAGCTTGACATTAATTTTCATCTCGCGTTATTGACTTACGTCAATTCAACGAAAAGACATCAAACGTCTGTTATCTCACAATTAAGTTAAAGCAGTGTTTCCAAACATGTGGTCCACGAAGATAGGACAGTTGGTTGTCAGGAATCCATTTTTATATAAAAAAAATTTATTCAAACTGAATTAACAAAAATAAATGAGTAAAAACTGTCCATAAAAAAGGGATACTGAACTCGTGCTGGATAAGGCTATAAGTCAAAATTTCTATTAGCCATGAATATTTCCACGGCCAGCAAAAAGCTGGTATTTCCAAAATATGAGGATATGACCACATTGTTAATATAATAGTTTATTTTGTAAATACGTTTTCAGAGAGCAGCGTTGCATTGAGAATTTAGCTAATGGCCGTTTTATTAGTGCCTTGTCGTAGATATAGGTCTTAAGGGCCCGTCGTATATGTCGATTACAATTGGTAGGTTTTGTTGACAAAATACATAGAGGAAAAAAATTAGGAAGCTGTAAGTTAGTGACCCATAGAAATATTTTTGAAATTTTAGTGGCCGTTAGGTTGAGAAACGATGTGTTAAAGGAAATAACACTGTATGGATCTTGTGAAAACAATATAGTACTGTTGTGAACATTTTAATAGTATAAACACAAGTGAAGAACTGTAACAGATTTCACATTGCCTGCCACATTAATTCTTCGTTTTTTTTAATTTTGCGGCGTACTTTGTTTCACGCAGAACTGTCTATTCCTTAAGCTACTGTAGCCTTGTGATTGCAGACAGGGTTTGTTGATTCATCAACCGCTCCATAACTGGGAATTATATGTGATCACGTAGGAATACATCTTACAACAATGAATGTTGAATGGTTGATTTAGTAATCGATCCCACAAGATCGTATTCGTTGAATGTCAGGCGTAAAGGTGCAAAACTTCATTTGATACAACTCGCGACATTAGTTATTTTGATTACCTGACAAGCTGATCACCTCAGCATAGAGATGAAGGTTATTAACTCATAGTATTAGAATGAATAAATAAAAAAATGGTGCTGGTATCAGTGTGTGAACACTCAAGAAGTGAAACTTCTATCTAATTTTTTAAGTATTTTTTCAGTACATTTTTTTCTGTGTATTTTTTTATGTTTACGGTGTTTCTTTCGCACTCGAGTGGTACTATATTGCGTTAATATAGTGAATAGGAACTTCCAGGTTACTCTCGTAAACAAATGAAAATTATTAAAAACTAGATGATCCGTGTGAAAACTTCGCGAATACAATGAATAGTAAGGTTGGGGTTTGTAATACAATGAAAGAAGAATCGTCCCATTGGTTTCAATTGTTTATTTGTTTAGTGTAATAGGTATATAACAAAATTCAACACCAGTGAAGCAGTTTATTAATATCTCGTTGATATGTGCTACTGCTATCTAGTGGCTAGTCTCTGGACTGTCCCATACGGGCGACTTTCACAGTTATTACTTTTGCCCTTTCAGGGTCAAATTCCCAAAAATTTCTTTCTTAAGAAATGAGTGACCAAAGCAGAGATGTGACAGCTCATTTATCTATTCCGGTTAGATATCAATTGATATCTCGCGATAAAAAAAATACGTTACGGAAATAATAACAATTTTGCCCTTTTAGGGTTGAATTGCGAAAAAAATCCTTTCTTATAATATCATGTGACCACGGCGGAGACCTTAATCTTGAAAATGACACCTCGTTTATCCATATCGGTTAGATATCAAGGGAGATAAATGGCTCGTGACACAAAAATGCGTTGCAGAAATATTGATACTTTTGCCCTTGAAGGGTGGAATTCCGAAAAAAAAATCATTTCCTAATATATGATGTCTCCGAAGCGGAGATCTTAACATTAAAAATAATACTTCATTTAATGATTTCGGTTAGGAATGCAGGGAGATAAATAGTTTGTAGTTCAAAAAACTGAAGAATATTGACATTTTTGCCCTTTAAGGGTTGAATTCAGAAAAATTCCTTTCCTAAAATATGACGTGATCAAATTTGAGACTTTATGCTTTAAAATGATACCTCATTCATACATTTCGGTTAGTCATCAAGGGAGACAGTGGCTTATAGAAATAATATATATGATTTAAAGCTCACTTCGCTACATTATGGAGCGTTACGTCGAGCCTTATCTGAATTTTTTGGAGCTTTTATCTCGGAAAACATCTGGGACAAAGTTATATGATAACCGTCCTTACAGTCAGTTTTTCGTTCGTAACTTGATTGAACGCAGATTAAAAAAAAAAAAAAAAAATACTGGTGCATGTGTGCAAAAATTTTGTTAGTAACTGGCTTTTAAGCCCGTCAAAAAAAACTATGATTTGGAATCAGATTTCTGATTTAAAACTTAAATAATTTTTGTAAACTTAAATAATTCATTCCCACTGTTGCAAATATAAATGCTAATATTTTTTCGTGGAAATAAAAGTTTTTTTCGCACGCCCATTAATACATTAACTGTCCTTACTCTAACAGTGATCAGAGCATATAATAAAACCATCTACTTACATCAAAAATAAATAGACAAAAAGCAACTAATAAGCAAAAAAGAAAGCAACTAAAAATACTGGTACATGCATTTGTCTTTAATAATGGGTAGTCCTCCGGATATAAATATACTGTCTGATGTTACCAAGTGATTTTCAGTGAGTATAAACTAATTTAAGCTTTAACATTTTTGATACAGTTGAGGCAAACTCATGAAACACGATGTTCACAGTTATACATACATGCATAAAAATCGTATCCCCAAATCACTAGGGACGAGTGCCGTGATGCTTCCTTCAAAAGGCCATCGCCGAATTTCTTCCCGTTCCTTGTCCCCAGTCCTTTCTCACCTCTAATGATCTCGACGTCGACGAGGTTTAAAGCCGTAAGCAAAAAATTGCGAACTAATTCAGAAAGAAGTACGGAATGCTCACTATTTTAAATGAGCTTAAATGACAGCTTATTGCTCTTTTTTGTGTGTTAAGGAACGTTTTGCGCGCATGAATGAAATGTCAAGTGCACATGCGCATAAATTTAAGAGCGCATGTAGAGAACGTTGTGGCGCATGCGCATGAAGCGCGTAACGCTATCAAATCTCTCCCCCGCGGCCAAAACAGTTTCTCCTTAAAAAAATCCTTGCCACTTTTTTCTGTCTCCAACAGCATCAAACACACCAAACAGCTATGAATGATTTGAGTCGGAATTGCGGCTACAATCGTAACGTTGACTATATAAATCACTTGACGGTCTGCCTAAAAACGATCCTCTGATAAAACCGGATAGTACTGTATCCACTATCACAATAGCTCACTTTTTTCTTTTGCTGCTTCACTGACTTCCTTTTTATTAATTCGTTTTAAGACTGCTAGACACTGAGAGACGTTATACGATTGTTGAGTAAGAATGGGAATGAAACTGGAAATGGTTTTTATGGCGGATTCACTCAAGCATTTACACTAAGTGATTTCGGGAAACCAGGTATAACCGAAAACAGTATGGTTGAGTATCGAACCCGGGTCCTGCGCGACTGCTGTCGTGGTTGTGTGTCGCTCACCTGGTCACCCCAGTCCTCTTTGTTGTGAGTGTCCTAATTGCCCGTGACTCAGACAGGTCGCGTGCGCCGCTCCGCCCAGTATGCTGCCACTTGTCATGTCTCCCTCACAGATTGCTGGCCGACCGTTATGCCTCGTCAGGGTAGAGGTCATTAAGGCCGCGCGCCATGTTATTATTTAACTTTTACACGGGAATCGCTAAAAATTAGTCTCAATGCGCGCCGTCGTACTGAGAATGTACGGTGTTCATCCAGCTTACACTAATAGCTTAATCCACCAGCTATTCTACTGTATATTAAGTACGGGACAATTGAAACACGTGCGTTAAAGAACAGGCATATGAAACACGGAGGGCTGTGATTAAGGATTGCAATCCTGCAGTGTTTTCAATCCCGCGGGATTGGCGCAAACAGTTTTTTAACGCTTATATTTAAAACATAGTTACTTAAAACGTTAATAAATTAAATAATAATTAAATTAATAAATAAATTTTAGTGTTAAATGATAAAAAATTAATAGTTAACAATATTTTAATTGGCAAAATGATATTAAAACTTTTTAGCATGTCTTCAGTACATTTCGAGGTTTTACATTTTTGTTTTTTAATCTAAAATTTAAAAAAAAAAATAATAAAAAATGGAAAATATTCAGTGTTAGGTCATATTATGTACCTTACAATACATCACCTGAATTTAAAAACATGGTTTGCTTAGTGGCCAAGTTACCAGAGTTTTTTTTTAAATTCTAAATAAACGTTCCATAACAAAAGTATTCCATTTCACAAAGTAAAGTGAATATACTCTGTAAAGTGTAGACTTGGTTCAGAACAAGATCTCATAACTTTTTGTCACTGCATAAGCACGAGACTTGGCTTTTTTTTGCAAAAATTGTTTTTGTGGGAATCATTATTATATCTCGTGATTCCTTGATTACAGTTGGTTCAATGTTATTAAAGGAGCTACTCACCTATACTTAAACTGTCAAGTATTTCAATTTTACATATGTGGCGTAGCGACGTTTTAAGAGTGGAATTTATTACTTTTTAGTAAGAAAGGAGACTTTCTCGGCGAATGATTGCAGTGATGTTTTCATAGGTTGTATCTCCGGATTTCATTGTAAAAACACGAGATTTCACACGTGAGGGAGACGGCGGAGGCAGCCGTCGAAGTATGGTGTTCCTACAACACAATTCGTGGATACACCCGTGAAAACTTCTTTATAACTTTTTCTGCCTTTAGTCAAAATAATAACAAGGAGAAGAGGTATTAATCTATAGCCTGAGCGGCACATGTAAACAGGCGGCTTTCGTCAAAGAAACGCATTGAGGCAGCGGCCAAAACAGCAATAAGTCGAAGGATATACAATTGCCTTTTGATAGCTGCTAAATAAATAGGTATGCGATTAAAATTACGATAACATTAGTTTCCTATCAACGAATAATCAAATTTTCAGCCGCAAAAAAGGAAATTGTCACAATAACTTTATCTGCAAATACAGAAAATGGGAATAATGAAACCGTGAATAAAAAGCTGTAACTTTGTAGTTCAAATAACGTTCGCGACACATAAAAAATAATTATATAGTTATAAATGAATGTAATTTTTCTCGGCGTTGTTTATTTATAAACGTTTCTCGGGAAACAAATCGAGTAATATTGTTATTAATGCACAATATTTCGGCGACTTCAGGGCAGACTTCAAGACTTGCAACTGCACCTGAAGATGGCGACGGAGATTAAATTCGCCGAAATATTCTGCATTAATAACAATATTACTCGGTTTGTTTCCCGAGAAACGTTTATAAATAAATTATATAGTTACAAAGTCGCACTAAATACGCAACATAACTCAAATTACAGACATGTGTTCTCGAAAATGAATACGTAAAAGTGTATCTATTTACTTACGAATGACGAAGGTTGACAAAAACAAACGTTTGTTCAAACGCGCAAAATGCCAACTGGAAGGGTATAGGCAAACAGTACAATACATCCGATAGAGACCGAGTGGGGTAGCGAGTCACGCACTGACACGCGTTTTATCCGCATTTTGCGGATTGCGGATCCGCTTAATTTTGTGCGGGATCCGCCAGACTGTCTAATGAAGCGGGATCCCGCGGGATTGCGGGATCCCGCTTTGCTGGATTGCAATCCCTAGCTGTGATAGGCACTGTTTCAATTTCAATCATCCTGATCAAGTTCTTTACGCAGTTTACTGTCATGACATAGGCAACTGGTAGAATTTTTCACCTTTTTGCCGTAAAGATATGTATTTCTGTACAGAATAATACAAAACATATTTGCATGATGGCAATATTCTCTTCCGTCATAAGGTTAGGCTGTCTTGGTGATTCTCGAGGAGCCGACAGAGTATTAAATCTCGGGGTGTAAGAATTCTGTGTACCACAAAATAATCGGTACGGGGAAGTGTATTCCTCTACCTGCAAGCCCTTCTGATCATTCCGTGAACGCACAACTATTTTTATTTCATAATATAGGTACTCTTATATATAGAAATTTCAACTTTTGTTTACGTTTTGAACACCTGTTTCAGAGCGGTGTGGTGATTCCGTGCTTAAGGCGTCTGACTGTAAATAAAAAGGTCACTCAGATCTCCGTTGAAAACCCAGTCTTCACCTCTGGCAAAGCTTGCTATGTGCATGTGAAGTGTGCCGTAACGATACAGTGGTTTGTATGCCATGTTAAATTGTATGTCCGGTATAGCCGGTGGGATTATTGGGGTAGGATAGACGGTTACAACAGAGGAGGATTACACAGCCGGTAAGGAACTCTATGTCAATTTTGTCCTAAAAAGACTACACGAAATTATTATATATACTTCTTTACCCTGGTTTTCAGTATTTTCGTGTGATGAATGTGGATAATAGTCAGTATTACAGTCCTGTGACTTGAGTTTGGGTCATTCAGATAACAAAAACCGGAATTTTATTCGTTTGACTGGCGTAGGACCTAAGTATTGCGTCTTGGTGGGAAATCGGAGGCGGGAGGAAGAAGAGATAGCTATGTTCACAGCCTTCGCAAACACTTCCACATTTTCATTGTTGCCGTGAATGAATAAGAGGTAACACCGTCTATTGTGCAACGCGTTATTATTCGTTTTAACTAAGGTGTTAAATCGAGTGAAATTTGGAATAGACTCTAAGCACAGTTTGGAGATGCTACTCTAAGAAAAACCCAAGTGTTGTATTGGGCCAAGAAGAATGGAAATGGTCGCGATAAAGTGGAGAATCGAAGCCACAAACGGCGTCCGGCGACCAGTGTCGATGACATCAATCTTCAGGCCGCGCGTGAGCTTGTAAAAGACGAGAGTCGCATTACTGTTGCGGAGATTGCATCAGAGGTGGGTTTAAGTGTTGGAAGTGTCCACACTATTATGTCAGCCGTACTTGGATACAGAAAAGTATCGGCAAGGTGTGTTCTACGTCTCCTGAACGAGGCACAAAAGAATGTGCAGATAGACATCTGTCAGAGACTATTGAATCGCTTTGAAGAAGAAGAAGAGGTTTTTCTAGACCGTTTCGTGACCTGCGATGAGACATAGGTCCATCACTATATCCCAGAAAACAAGAGGAGGAGTATGGAGTGGAGGAAAGTGATGGGGGAGCACTGATCAAGGCCAAGACGCAACTGTCTGCTGGGAAAGTTATGGCAACTGTGTTTTGGGACTCAAAAGTGAATTGTTGATTAACTTCCTATATACCCGAAGGATGGTGGATGCGCGCTTTCTACTGCCAGTTGCTGGATGATGCTAAAACTGCTTATCGTACCAAACGACGCCGTCAAGCGATTCATGATGTCCTCCTTCTGCACGACTGTGCACGGCAGCAGTTCTAACTCGTAATAACCTCATTGAGATGCTCTGGCAACCTCTTAAACACCGCCCTTACAGTCCAGATATGTCTCCATGTGACTATCATATGTTTGGTCTGCTGAAGGAAGCATTAGGGGTGGAACGATTTGAAGAAGACGCGGCGGGCGAACAGTACGTGCTCAGTTGGTTATTGGCGCAGCCATCTTCTTTTTTTCTATGAAGGGATTAGGAAATTTTCTATCCGATGGAGAAAATGTGTTTATGTTGAGGGAAACTATGTAGAAAAATAAGTTACAGACTCAAAGAGCAATAAGCTATTAATTAATGTGATTGATGGACTTGTTTCTTGCAGCAGGTTGACTCGATTTTAGGAGCATTTTGTTCATGTTCAGTCTCAGTTCACCATTATGCTTGTTGCACTCTTCAGACAGCGATTCAGCCCGGCAGCCGCCATAACGTAAATCTTGGCGCGAACCCCCTACGATCAACTAGCGAACCCCCAGGTGTTCGCGTACCCTGCTTTAAGAAGTCGTGATCTAGGCGTATGCTAGGACGCTCCCCAGTCTCTGCTTCCCAATCTATACATTTCACAAACAAAACATACACTAATATAACAAAACACACCTAGTTACCCGTTTCGCAGACAGGTGGCAACAGAACACTTTCCTCCAACAGATAAGGAACACCGGGCGTAACAGGCCCGTTGGAGTTCCTGTCATTGGCCATCAGTATAAACAGGTATCCCCGTGGACCTGAGTGGCCAAATCGGAATGAAAAAAGAAACATGCAGTAACAGTTTAGGTTTTTGTTTTGGCTTGTGTCGTAATAGAAACAACAATATAATGAGCATAATACACATAAGGGTCATGAATTGCCTCTCCAACATTTTAGGTTCAGGTTCGCAATGAGTTTATATTTTTAAGTTTCTGACTCTTTAGATATGCTCTTCTTCTTGTGACACCTCCTTCGAGAAGGGTGGCGACCATAATGGTAGTTCTCTCTTATTCGTTCCACTTATTCATAGTGCAAAGTCGTAGATGGCCAAGCACTAAGATTCTATGACCAGGAAACTTTCCTTCGTCCAGGTCACTTTTTATTCTACTTTGCCTTTAATTATAATTAACTCTCCACTTATAAATTCGAAAAATGTGATCTAAATCCGATTACTTCCTGTACTTTAAGATGACAATGTTTTTTAAAAAAAAAGAAAAAAAAAAGCGTCGTGAAGTAATTCTATGCTGGTTACGTCATCTGTTCACAGCAGTTTTAGTATACGTTGTAACAACCATATTTACAAAGCCTATAATCGATTGAGGTTTCATTATCTTCTTATGGCTTTAGGTCTCGTTGTGTTTATTAGACACGTGACGGAACTCAATTAACGGTATGGAATCCGGCCTCTTTTTCGTAGGAACCATCCGGGCATTCACCTGGAGTGATTTGGGGAAACCATGGAAAACTGAAACCAGGCTGGCCGGAGGGTATTTGAACACGCGTCCTCCCAAATGCCAGACCCGAGGGTCACAGGTCACCGAGCGGACTCTGTACTGATTACGGGGAGAGAACGTCAGGCTTCGACGCATCTGCAGCATGTAAAATATCATTCAGATTTATTAGAAATTTAAAAACACGCATACAGAACTACACACTTGTTTACATGTACTTATTTTTTTTAATAATTTTAGTGTTGGTCAAAATCTACAGAGAATTCTTGGAGAATTGTGCGTATATTTGTGAATTTTACCCATGCTTCAGGTATCGTTTCCCAAAATAACGCCAGTCGCTGCAACTTTGCTGGCAAGCGAGTGCTGTGATAGCTCATACGTGGGTTGAAAGATAAATAATGCCTCCAGTGTCATAACTCGGGACTGAATGGGAATTTTTTAATAAATCATACACAGTAATAATCCTTAAATGTCTTCTTTAATTACCAATATCCACTTTTCCACATAATCACCAGACAATTGGATACATTTCTGCCAACGATGAACCAGTTTTCTGAAGCCGTCGCGGAAGACGTCGACACTCTTTCCGTAACCACAATCTCACAGTTCTCTTAATGTCTTCATCAGAAGCTTAATGAAGTCCCCGCAGATCTTCTTTCATTATCGGGAACAGATGGAAGTCAGACGGTGCCAAATCTGGACTGTATGGAGGATGCCGTACGGTGGTGAGATTCAGTCTCTGAAGTTCTGCTGTGGTGGCACGTGAAGTGAGTGGTCTGGCATTGTCATGCTAAAGGAAAACATTTCCCTTTTCCTTTCGGACCCTTGTTAGCCGTCGTTTCAAAGTTCGCAGCGTTGTGATATAACGCTCTGAATTTATTGTCCCACGTTCAAGGACATCAACATGGATAACATCATCTGCTTTCCAGAAGACTGTTGCCATGATTTTTCAGCTGAGGACTGTGTTTTGAATTTCTTTTTCTGGGGCGAGTCTGTGTCGATGTACCATAGACTGACGTTTCCTCTCCGGGTAGTAATGGTGTACCCATGTTTCGTCTCCTGTCACAATTGAATGGAGAAAGGCATCACCTTCATTCTCGTAACGCGAGAGGAGTTCCTGGAAAATTTCAACTCTGTTCGCTTTCATTTCAGGCGTCAGCATCCGAGGTACCCATCGTGCACATATCTTCCGATAGCCAATCAAAGCAATAATGTGACCCACGCGTTCTTGTGAAATGCCGATTATGCTTGCAATTTCTCTCTGATTGATACGATGATCGTCCTGAATCAGTCTGTCGACTTTTTGCTTGTGAAACTCGGTGGTTGCTGTCACAGGACGTCCAAATCTTTGTCTGTCACTCAAGTCAGATGTTCCCACCTCAACATCTTTAAACTTAATCGCCCAGCGACGCACAGTATTCACATCGACACAATCATCATAAGTAGCTTGCATTCTTTGATGAATCTCCTTTGGGGTGACACCTTCTGCTGTCAAGAATTCAATGACTACACGTTGCTTAAATCGCAATGACCGACTGTCTGCGCAGGGTTCCATACTTAACACTGTAACACTACAACCTTTCAATGCTAAAGCTTCCGCCAACTGGAGCTGTAGAGGAGAGTCTACAGAACAAGCCAGTACCTGCCGCATACCAGTGCTGCCATCGGTTGAGGAGTTATGAAGGTGGAGGCATTATTTATTATTCAACCCTCGTAATTCCGTATTTTCATTCCTGGAGAAATGACGAAATCAGTTGTTTGCTTACAATTTACCAAAAACTTCTTTGTTTCGTCCTTATGACTTATACATTCACACCTCGGCTTTTGCGACTTTTGGTTGTTCCTCGAGCTAAAGTTTCGTTGGATTGAATACGATTTCAGCTGTTGTAAAACGTGACGTAGTGCGGTATTTCATATACTCTCTCTTGAAATGATTGCAATAACAACAGAAATCTTAGGCTTCATTCCAAAGTTGAGTACTTTGAAAATTACTGGAATCTGAGTCTTAATGTGAATAAGTCGATTTCTTCTGTCAACAGCAGTAAATCTTTAATCATCTCATTTTTTAGTCATTCAGAAAGTTAATAAAGGCTGTACAAAGAAACTGCTATTAACAGTATTACCATCTAATTTGTGAAAGAATTAAGTTCTTCTGTGATCCTAAAGTTTTTAATTTTCTTTTCAAAAATAATTTTCAGGAACTATATCCAACTGTGAGAAGAAACCTTTTTTTCATTAGAACATAAATACGATGAAACGGATTCTTTTCACTCTGTCGGAGCATTTTTTTCATCCTTTGCTCTTAAACGTTGAGACAAAAAATGCACTAATATACAAGTTTTTTATGGTGGAGTAGGTACGCCAGAGTAATTTCGTTGGTAATTAGGTGTGGACCACAGTACAGTCTGTCCTTGACGTTATCTGAGGAGGTAGGAATTCATCTGGGAAGTCCAGTACTTAAGAGTCGGAGGAATGGCCATGACGATGTAATGATGTCAGAATATGACTTGCCTCGTAAACAGAAAGATTTTAAATGAATCTCATCCGTTAAGACCTTACTTATTGATCAATGTATCGTGGTAAAGCTTATTTTGAATTGACCTTATACTCTCTCTCTTGAGCCCTTTCTCGGCAGCTGAGAGACGGTAAATGAAGACAGATGATATAAAATTAATCCAACAACTTTATAGTTCCTTCGTGTTTTCTATACCCCTGGTTCCTATAGCTGAATTATGGACAAAAATATATTAATCATTACCAAGAGCACACAGAGATTGAGAAAAAGTGTTATCCTCGTTTAATCATGTATTGTACGACAATTAGAAAATTGTAATGCGTTAACAGTAATAAGAGAGTAATTTATATTTTTCACTGGATTTTGATGAAAATGAAATCCTTTACATTTTCATGAAAGTTGTCAACACCATAATCCAAACTCTTCGTCCCAAGAAGTGTCAAGACGTGTTTCAAGTTGAACAGTACCTGAATACTATTCAAATGAGAAAAATTTGTTAACATTAATCATCGTCGGCTACTTTGATTTACAAGTCTTCAATGTCGTTGATGTTGAGATCATTAGAGAAAAGTGCTTCTGATTGGTTGTTACATAACAGCGAGAAAAAAAAATAAGAAAAGACCCAACATTATAATTGACTTACTGTGATAAACTATGGAAATCTGAAACATAATTTAAGGCCTAGCACTTCCAATTAATCCCAAGAGTTTCTATTGTGCCATTTTGCTCTGATTTATCGTTAGATGACTCTTCTAAAATGGACCACACAAAGGTAGTGTATTCGTTCATTGCAGCAGATTAGAACTTAGGTACTTGCCTCGGTTTTGTTACGGCACAGAGCTAGACCGATTCCAGAGTTTGCCAGCCAGTGTGGGAAAGTTGACCCGAATTATATACAGCCTGTGGGCAAGTTGACCAAAATTCTATACCTCTGACCCTCAATGTTGATAAAATCGACCTTGATCTGCTTAGTATTCGATGGAAGTCACGTCATGTCCGAGTGTTATAAACAACGGTTAACACTTCATCGTCTGTGCATTGCGCTAGGTAAGAAAGCTGGCGCAGCTCCCGGGCCAGACTCTAAGGCGCTCAAAAAACTCTTTAGCAAAACGAAACGAAACGAGGTGAGACAGTGAAAGCATTCGACCGCACCCATCATCATTTTCTACGAAATCTGCCCTCAGTCATAAGTTACTGGAAAGTATCTCATTTGTTGAATCTCGTAGGTATTATGGCTGGTGACTAGTATGACAGCTAGCTCCCGGGCCAGAATCTAAGGCAGCTCAAAAAACTCTTTAGCAAAACGAAACGAAACGAGGTGAGACGGTGAAAGCATTCGACCGCACCCATCATCATTTTCTACGAAATCTCCCTTCAGTCGTAAGTTACTGGAAAGGTATCCACTGTTGCAAAGTCTTGAGTACCTATCAACACTCCTCCCTGACCTCCAGCAACAGGAAATGACGACTATATACGACATACCTTACCAACAATGTGTGACCCCTTTGGCAGTAAGCTTCCTACCGGTGTATACACAACCACGTCAACCAGTTCAACAACTTTGTCAGGAATATTTATCTGTTAGATGGCCATCTTCAGTTCAGATATACACCGATGGGTCAAAGATACCTTTGACAGGTAGGGTAGGCTGTGCATTCTACTGCCCCGAGACACAACACGCTCAGAGGTTCCGTCTACCAGGTCACCTACCAATCTACTCGGCGGAAGCCATTGCCATCAATCAGGCTCTTATATACGCCAGAAGATTTTTACGGCGAAGTGTACTAATACTCACTGATTCACTTAGTGTTCTTCGCTCCTTGGCCATACCCCTTATACTCCAGCGAACTAATACACACAACATCAGCATAGTTCAACAGACTGTAGAACTTAATCAACGCGGTTGCACTGTTAATTATATCTGGATACCCGCGCACTCTGGAATCAGGCATAACCAGTATGTAGATATGTTAGCCAAGGAGGCATGTAGCTCGGGCCGAAGCTTAATAACACCCAGCAATACAACTGATTATCATGCAACAATGGTCAGCAATGCATACCACCAATGGACGAGGAGCTGGAATGAATCTAAACAATACAGAGGCCGACAGTACGCTCTAGTTTAGACCTACCCTCCACGAAAACCTTGGTTTTCAAGATGGAATACTCAACGACGGTACATTACTTCTATTATTCGTATGAGATTCCACCACGGCGCCTTCCGTAGTCATCTTTTTCGCATCAAGGCGGTAAACACACCTTACTGCACATGCAACGGACAGGAAATACAGGACCTTAATCACTTATTTTTCAACTGTTCCAATTTTCAACAACAGCAATCAACATTCATCAAGTCTCTTGTGCGAGCACAGCAGCCATTTCCAACTAACATTGCAGTACTACTCGCTACAAATAACAACAGAATCTATTGTATCATCAAGGATTATATCAAAGACAGTGACCTACATTTTTAATGTATCTATATATCTGCATATTTTTACATACTATTAATATTATTACCTTGTTACTTTACCAGGCTGACTGTATGGTCTATTCAAGACCTAAGGTCAAATAAATAAATAAATAAATAATAAAGTATCTCATTTGTTGACTCTCGTAGGTATTATGGCTGGTGACTAGTATGACAGCTAGGAGAGCTATAGTGAGTGTAGCGGAGATTCGACGTGGAGAGCTTCGGTATTGTCTACACCGCACCGTGCCAGCAGTTCCGTGCTGGGTAATCCTGCGTCTCTTTTCCCACGACGTGGCGGACTTAGGGGTCACGCACAGTATTGTCGGCGCGGGGCCGTCTTCCCTCATCTGTTATTGTCCGAGGCACAGTGGCCGTCGCCACGTCTGCCGTAATCCGTCCGCCGCTGGCTTACCGATCACGCTACCCGGGGACTATTGTGGCAGACAATTGTACCAAGGAAAGGGACGCATTTGGGGATATTGCCGGCTTGACGTCCGTCACTCGCCAAGGGAAGGATAATTGTGGATTTCACCCAGATTTGTCGATAGGCGGAAAGAGCTGCAGCATAATGCACCCGACCCCTCGCTTGACATGTGCTAATTGCATTTACGACACTGAACGCTTCTGCTACATCAATATGGCCATAAATACAAAGTTTCGCGCTGTGATGCATTTCTTTCAATCGGTGGCAGTCTGGATCAATAGAAGATATGACTTCCCAGCTATTAAAAAACTTGGGATGTTTAAGTAATGTCTTACAGGCCAATAGTATTAACATTATTTGGAAAATCAATGTTATCAACATCATCATATCTTTTAATTTCAAGTGGAACGTAGGGCTTCCACTACGATTCGCAACTGTACTTTCATTTTGGAGCGTTTTGCAGTAGATCCTTCGCTTTGTCTCAACTATAACCCATTTATTTCGACTTCAGTTTCTTCATTTTATCTTGCATTGGTCCGAAATTAATTACATACCACAAAACATTATTTACACATTACAAGATAGTAGTGAAATCTGTTATACATAAATGAAAAAACTTTTTCTTGAAAATATAATACGAATTTTTTGAAATTTCATGTGAAATGTTTTAGCATTTGAAGTATTCGATGTTTGTTAAACCTCACATTTAAAAAAATAAATATATTAGGAGCCTTCCACCTTGAATTTACCTCAGGTAATAAAGCTGCCGAAGATTGTTGATGAACATCTATTTTACGCTCGAGGTTATGAATTGTAATTAAGACATCTGCTTTCGTCATCTCCACCAACACACTATTGAGTGTTTGGTAACATTGATAGTAATATGGATCACATGGCCATTAAAATTTTAGTTTTCATAAGATTTTCATTTTTAAAAAAAATTAAAGCGTTAGTTTACTGGAATTTTTTTTTAGAAGTTTCACGTAACAACGTTTCAGACGGCGGTAATATTTTTATTTACTCCTGATTCGGTAAAGAGCTAAAGTTGAATAGCTGTTGGCATTAATTAATATAAAAAAACAACCAAAACACCAAATATTTGGATTGGTGCTAAAGGTTCTGTTAGTTTTTTCCACACTGTTAATCCAAAGTAAAGGAACGTATTTTTGATATTCAGCAAAATGTACCGTCACGTAGTCATCTTATTTTTGCTTTATGATTCATAACGAATTGCATAGCAGCAATCTTCACTGAAGATGTTTAGTCAGTCTATACGACTGAATAGCCTTAGAGCATTATGGACGTCGTATTTTGTAATTTGAGACTACATCATTTTACCGTTTGCTACGATTACCATAAACATTAAGAACTCAGGTTATTATCTCAGAAAACAAAGTAATTTAGTAATGTAATTGGTAGAATCGAGTTTCCACAGCCAGCAGTGACATTTAAGCAATTTTACTCGTATTTTTCTATAGTGGAGTGGCAATCATAAAAAGTATTCTTCGCAGAGCAAACGTTTAAAAAGCGTTCTAAAGCACTTCAGGTTTCGGAAGAGATCAAGCTTCTTGACACCGATACATTATCTTGTGATAACTACTATCTTACAGAAAGGTTGGTTAGTTTTTAAGATTTCTTGTAAAGCGTGGCCAATATGAGAAGTTCAATTCCAGATGTTGCAGTAGGTCATGGGCGACTTTAGCAGTATACTTCTTTTAAAGTATTGAAAGAGGCATGGTTATAAGATTTCTTACACTAATCCTATTGATAATAAGAATACCAAAGGAGAAGTACCTGACATATTTAATATTCTGTATTGGTGGAATTTTCATCCTATCAAATTGCAGGACTACAATTATGACCGGAATCAGTAATGCGTCAATGCATTCGTATACACAGACGGAAAAAAAAATCCCAACACCAAGAAAAAATTATTGTAGAGTAATGAAATTTGGACAATGCATTTGTCAAGTTAACATGTTTAATTGATTAAATTTTCAAGATCACAGGTTAATTTAAGCTCAAGAAAATGCATTTTAAATGTGAAATACTGTTAAATTAATAGCCGGTGTAACCTCCAGAATTTTGAATGCAAGCCTGCAAACGTGAATGCATTGTGTCATACAGGTTTCGAATGTCACTTTGTGGTATGGAGTTCCATGCTTGTTGTACTTGTGCTGTCAATACTGGGACGGTCAGTGCTGGCTGTGGATGATGCTGGAGTTGTCGTCCAATGATATCCCATACGTGTTCAATTGGAGACAGATCTGGTGATCTCGCAGGCCAAGGTAACATGTCGACACTCTGTAGAGCACGTTGCGAGACAACAGCGGTATGAGGGCGAGCGTTATCCTGTTGAAAAACTCCCCCTTGAATGCTGTTCATGAATGGCAGCACTACAGAAATTCGAGCTGCAGTTGGTACCACAGTGACACAACGAACTGTTAGAAATCGGTTACTTCAAGGACAGCTCCGAGCCAGGCGCCCTGTAGCGTGCATTCCACTGACTACAAGCCATCGCCGTTTGCGACTCCAGTGGTGTCAAGCCAGAGCTCACTGGAGGACGGAGTGGAGATCTGTTGTGTTTTCTGATGAAAGCAGGTTCTGCCTTGGTGCCAGTGATGGCCGAGTGTTGGTCAGAAGGAGGCCAGGGGAACGCCTGCAACCAAACTGTCTGCGGCCTAGACACACTGGACCTACACCTGGAGTCATGGTCTGGGGAGCAATTTCCTATGACAGCAGGAGCACTCTTGTGGTTATACCAAACACACTGACTGCAAATTTGTACGTCAGTCTGGTAATTCAACCTGTAGTGCTGCCATTCATGAACAGCATTCAAGGGGGAGTTTTTCAACAGGATAACGCTCGCCCTCATACCGCTGTTGTCTCGCAACGTGCTCTACAGAGTGTCGACATGTTACCTTGGCCTGCGAGATCACCAGATCTGTCTCCAATTGAACACGTATGGGATATCATTGGACGACAACTCCAGCATCATCCACAGCCAGCACTGACCGTCCCAGTATTGACAGCACAAGTACAACAAGCATGGAACTCCATACCACAAAGTGACATTCGAAACCTGTATGACACAATGCATTCACGTTTGCAGGCTTGCATTCAAAATTCTGGAGGTTACACCGGCTATTAATTTAACAGTATTTCACATTTGAAATGCATTTTCTTGAGCTTAAATTAACCTGTGATCTTGAAAATTTAATCAATTAAACATGTTAACTTGACAAATGCATTGTCCAAATTTCATTACTCTACAATAATTTTTTCTTGGTGTTGGGATTTTTTTTTCCGTCTGTGTATAAAGAACGTATCAATCCAGATAATTCTTCTCATTCTGTTTTAAAACTAATTTAAAAATCTACAACATCGCGGTCACAGTATTTGCTGAAAATCACCTTAAAATTCGGTCAGTGTAATCCCATTAATGTTCTAACCACTCATTATGAATGCAATACAGGAGCTTGTTTGACTGTTGATACGTGGTCATGCGATGATCTCATAGACAGATAGTCATTGTATCAACAAAATACTAGACGTTAAATTTCACGCAAGATTTGTGATCATTACAAACCACGAACAAATGTAGCATTATATAAGAGAGAAGGACTTCTCGGCATTGTATGTAGATGAAATTTTCTCTGGAAACAAGCAGAATGAGTACGTTTGTATAACTCTACGTTTCGGCGGTCATATACTCTGCCGCCATTGTCAAATGACTGCTACCAGTGTGTGATGGGTTTTTTTTTTTTTTTATTGGCATTTGGGCTGCGCACCCATACAGCCATGTACAGGTTACATGGATACTACAATGTTATGTTACAATCTATATACATAATCATACAAGATCAGCTGCAGTTAGAGTATTATCCTCTAATTAAATCTAAACGTTTTATAGGAAGTGGTTCGACATGTACAGAGGTAAGATATTACAGTTAGCTTTGACATCTGCGTAGGCTACTTGCCTTATCCATGATGATACAAACTGGGGTTGTTTACAATATACATAACTTATAGTGTGATGGGGTTGCTTATATACCGCTCGAAACCAGTATTTTACGGTTGTGCACGGTATAATCTGGCTGTGCCATTATTTGTGGTATAACTCTTAAGATACTTTATCTGCCAGGTCGCGTTGCCGTGCCAAATTAAAAAAATAAATTGTGTGAACTGTTCTGCATTGTTATTAGTAATAATAAATGTATAACTTATCAAATACTTGCGTACATACAGTTGTTCTTTCCTTCTTCCACTTCAAAATATTCTTTCAAAAATGTTTACTTGTGCTTATTCCCAATCCATGTGAATCTGTAAAGGTTGCTCCTGTAGCTTAAAAATCGAAAGTTTTTTTGTTCCGTATTTATAGATTCTATTTGATTGAATTCCAGTCGCAGTCATACCTTTTTATAATATAAAAAATCAAGTAATTTGATAATTGAATAAAATTATTTAATGAAATAAAAATATATTAGAACAATTGCGTACTTAATTCATTAAAATATTTTCACAGGTCTCTTTTTATTTGAGTCAACAGAGTACTGTGTGTTAATTAAATATTTTATGTATTTCCTTCTAATGTAATGTATTTAGTAACTATTGTTGAATGTTGCACCTATTTTCCTTCCGAAAAGAGCTAAACCCCTACTGCACTCTGTGCGAAAAGGTCAGCGCTGGCTCCGGCTTTGCTGGTATGTGGGAAAACGGTCTAACAGTCTTTTAATTCAAGAATATATCGCTGTTGCTCGTTACATTAATTTTTAATGGCTGCATTTGGTTTATGTGATATCTGTCTTAAAATATCCTCAATTCTGTGTAATGAACTATGGATGTTGCTTATGTAGAGTTTTAAGTGGATTCTTGCTGCTGATGTCATTTTTCCGGTCCAAACCTGGGGCCACCGTCAGGGTTGCTTCAAGTTAATGTATCCGACTCGTTTTCTAGCATACTTAACATGACCATTTATATTTTTAGTCAGAGCGGGACGCCTGAGAATTTTTTTTCGCTAGAACAGACGCCTTAGAAATTTTTTAATTTTTTTTCTGGTATTTTTTATTCAAAACCGAACACTTATTATAAGTAGAAAGTATTACATGTTAGCTGAATTACTTAGCCTTAGGGACTGACATTCAACGTCTAACTAGCCAGTTGTTTTGTATTTATCAGCGGAACAAATCAGTTTCAAAATGTCTGGTCTAGTTTTCAAGTATAAATGGAACTCATTTCATGATTTATTGAAGTTATTCTCGGTAATCAAAATGGCTTTCAATACTGAGACATTTGTGTTTTGTCACTTGTACATTTTTTATCACAGAAAAAATTCTTCCGACAGGTGCGTTACTTCCAGGCAGATACTTAACGTACTCAATAGTTATATGAAAGTTCGTACAGTTGAGAGTGTTAGCACGGAAGGGTTGAAACATTCCGTCTGGAGGTCTTCAGCAGCAACATTCTCAGCGTTCCAGGTAGTCATTTTTTCATCTTTGACGTAAAATAATCGAAGATTTCTGTATCTTGGCTGCTGCTAATAAATTTTTGCGTGATCAGCAATGGTCCATGTATCGACTCGCCCGCCGAGCGGCAAACACCGCATCGTCTGGTTTAGACGTTAATAGAGAGATGTGTTAAATTGTCGTTTCGTTGGCGAAAGCGCGACATTTTTACTCTATCCGGGGACAGACAGTCTGAAACTTGGACAGTCCCGCCCAAAGCGGTACGTATATTGGTGTTAGATATATTAGGTCAGGGTTTCTCAAACTCATAGCTCCACGTGACCCTATGAAATTTCTATAACAAAGGCGAACTCCCTTAAAAAATGTCTTTTTAATTTTTTTTTACAAAAAAATAAGGATTTTTGTCTAAATAGAAGTAATGCAACCACAAACAGCAATATGTTATTAATTAATTTGTTGGACGAGCTTGTTTCTTGTCGCAAGTTGAGCCGATTTTAGGAGCAATTAAGCTCATTTTCAGTCTAAATTAACCATGTTGCGTGTTGAATTCTGGAGATACGCATTCAGCCGCCATACTGTAAATCTAGTCGCGAATCCCCTACGTTCAATTGGCGAACCCGTTGGGGTTCGCGTACCCCACTTTGAGAAACCCCGTACTAGATTAATTGTTTATATTTTCCGGCAGAGATGATGTTTCTCCGCTGTTCCAGAGAGGTTTGCATTCTGGAGATATCTGGTAGTTATTGAAACGCATTCGTCTGCGAGTATCCACTTCTACATTTAACTCAAACCATAGCCGCTGCCTTTCTTGAAGTTGGAAGGATGTTTATAAATTTCCGAGGTTCCATAATTTTACACTCTAAAAAAGCCATCGGTTTTGCAACGACTGTAGTTTTCCCCCACTAAATTTCATGTATACATAATTTTCTTCCATTGTCGATGTATAAACATCCTAACTTCAACAAAGACGGGGGATATCATTCGGTCAAATATCGAAGTGTATACAACCCTGACGAAAGAACCAGATTGGGACGGAAACGTAGGCATCTACAGCAAGAAAAACGCAGCCCAATACCAGAAAAGAAAAAAAGTAGGTACAAGTTTCTAAAATAAAGCGTGCGGAAGTGTGAAGTTTTATATTCCTGTACTTACCTGGATTGATTTTGGAAGACGATGTAAAACCAAAATGTGAATGGCCAGAACGGGAATCAAGCTGGAGCACTTACTAAGTTTGTGATGTAAAATTTTTGTTTTGTTTGTCTTAAACGGAGCGTGCATAAACCACGTAGTTCCATTTTGGCCTCCTGTGACCCCCCCCCACGTAGTCCTACGTGGCTATTGCCTCTCCCCCCCCCTCCCCACGTAGCTTTTTTCCCTTTTGATTCCGAAGACATTTTGTACTGTTTTCTCTTGTCGGACTATTGTAAATTACATACGGAGACAATTAACTGAAGGAAATACATGATCACATGCTGTTGTGAGTTCTATTCCTCATTTTAACTGTGAAAAATGTTATTAATGGAAAGCTACGTGGCCTGGCTTGGAACCCCCCCCTCCCCCGACGTAGCCTAGCGTAGCCTTCCAGCCAACCCCTCCCTCCTCCCCCCTCCCCATGCACAGAGCCACGTAGTTTGTGCACGGTCCCAAAAAAGCTTGAACAGGATCAAAAATCGACACTACGCGTTAATTCGTTTCTCATGGTGGGAAACGTAATTATAAATGGCTGCATTTAATTTTGCCCTTCCGAGATAGCACTTTAGGTTGAAATGACGTGTATGAAAGCATTGTGAAGTGCTTCTCTACAGACGCTGTAGTCTCCACGTGTTGCATCTGACGCCAGTGCCTCCTGGTGACAGCCACTCCCCCACCCTCTAATTACTTACCACCCACCTGCGGCGGCTCCGCCTGGGGACGTCGCGACGCTGCTAAGGATTCGCCGCCAACTCATCAACAGCCACCGCCTGCCTGGCTTCACCGACCGTAATTTCCCTCGCAATAGGAGCAGCTCCGCGCGCTGAAAAGCCTTATTCGTTTTATTTTCTTTCGACATTGGACTGACTCCCGCCCTGCGTCGGTCCGAGTCCTCTTGAAGCACACCCCGTTCTCTTTTAATTATGTTGTCGTCTTTCAACTTGCCAGCTTCTCCCGGAGGAGCGGGCCTTTGACTCCGTCCCCCGCTACACTGCACTCTCCCTTACTTGTCCTTTTTTTTTTTTATTCCTCCCACCCCCCACTTTTCCATCATCTCGTCCTTGTATAAAAAGCATTTCGTCTCCTTGCGGAGTAATTGGCATGTAGAGTACAACTGACTAAAATATATAATTTAATTTTCGGCGTTTATTAAAAACGAAGCTTTGATAACGTTTAGAAGTGTTTCTAGATTGTTGATTCTGTTGCTTATTATTCGCAATTAATGCACATAAGGCAAAAAGATCACGGAATAAATGAGATATAATAAACGAAAACCTTAGTTACAGTTTCTTCTTTTGTATAAACTTGAAAATTCTGAACATGAGTCATGCAACAACAGCATACAGAACGCTATGTAGTCGTCTGGCTAGCGGAACTTCTCCAGAAAGTCTGACGGTAACATTAGGTAACAATAAAGAAAAGGTGGCGTAATTAGTAAATGGTAACAACTACTGGAAGTAAAGAGAAGTGGCAGACTTAGACTTTTTGTCCTGCTGCCATCAATCTTTTAACTAGTTTGATGCAATGCTCCATCTCTTCTTATTAAATGTAATTTGAGAGATTTCGTGGGCTCAGTGTATCCTATTGGTCTTTAATAAAGTGGCTTCCCGTTACCTTATTCATCGCCATGCGTTGACCATTTTTGATTCATCCACCATTAGGAGCTCTTTCGAACACCAAGGGCAAGAGGGTGCTCTGGATCGCTCCCCGCTCTTTCAGGAAGCCGTTGGCAAACAGTGGACGACATAGTCTAGGAAGTCGTAGAAAACACAAGGTGTTGATATCAGTCATGAATGCAGACTCATTCCGTTGAAAGAGGTACGTTGCAAGGATTGAAGTGATATAATACTAGAAATCAAGACAAGATACTGATATTTCTCCCACGGTGTTCTGCCGATTGGAATAAACGACATTCATGGAATGAGGTGAAGGAGAAATCACTTTTTGCGTTTTGCCTTCATATTTTTCTGGCTTTACTAAATCATATCAGGCAAATCCATGAATTGTTCCTTAAAACAAATTCTGTAGGCGACATCTTTCTCCATTCTTCCACATGTTTCTAAAACCGAAAGCGGAGCAATGAATCCATTTGCAATCTAGCAATACAATGATATATTTTTCGTAAGCGTTTTACTTCATCATTCTAAGTTGATACTACTACTGGCCGTGGATTGTTGATGATTAAATTTAGTTTAATACTCGAAATACAGTCGATGGAATCTGAACCGAACGACATGGGACAGGTTGTGATGGGAACACTCATTTGAACTGTTCTTACTACCATTCAGGATCCAATGACAACAGCCAGTTTTGGAATTATTTCGGAGAATTCTCTTTAGCTTCATCTCGACACCTCAAACTCCATCCTATAATTCCAAGGTTGCGTGCGGGAATACGGAACCCTACCACCACAAAGACCTCAGTGGTGTTGGTGTTGTTTATTGTTGTGTATACGAAGATGAGAGAAGATGGATGATGAAACCTGTTCATGAAGACGAAAGAATGGGAGGGATGGAAAGTCAGGCCTACCCTCTCTAAGGACACCAAGTTTTCCTAACCAGTCCGATGGTTGCATCACAGTCATCAATGTCGTAGTTTCGCATACCACGCGCGATGCTCGTAGGTTTGAAATGTTTTCCTCCGCTTGGTACCTACACGATCGGGTGATTAGTAATTGTGCACTACCACCTCCAAATACCAAACGACGAAAATATTTTCCACCACCGTGGCTTAAACCTGATGATTCCGTGACACCGCAACAGTGGCTTAATGACTTCGGCCCAGAGGCGGTCATTTTGTAATTCTGTTAGATTAAATAAAATGTTTGTTCTCGGTCTAGTTATAGCGAAGGAGAAACAAAGAAATTAAGAAAGTTGTAGCATTTCATGAATGACGTACAATGACTAGCGAGGTTGGTGGTTTGTAATAAGAACCGGCTCTTACGAAACAATTAGAAATGATTAAATGTTTCCCTATATATATATATATATATATATATATATAAATGTCCGAAAAGCTGCTTACTCTCTAAAAAACAAACACAGTTTCTCTGTTATATGCAGTGCTGCTATCTAGTGGTAATTAGATTACTCCTTATCGACGCCAGCGAAATCTAGCGGCTTGACTCTGAACTATCTCATACCCGTGACCTTGATTGTTCATAATTTTGCCGTTCCCAATTTTATTGGGAATAATTCCTATCTTAATCAATGATGTTATCAAAACAGAAAACTTAATATTTAAACTGATACCTCATTTATCAATTTTGGTTAAATATGAAGCGAGAAAGATGTTTCGTCATTAAAAAACACCTTTTATAAATAATATGTGTGATTTTGAAACAAATTTATTTGAAAATACCAGGTCAACCGAACAGAGATGCTACACGTTAAACTTAACTGGACCCTGCTTGTTTTGCCTGTTGGGCTAATCTGCATGAAGGATCAGCCTAAAGATTCACTGGAACACACGTGGTACGCTGAGCGAATAATCTATATATATATATATATATATATATATAAATAGACGTGTTTTCCCCTATATTTCACTTTTCAGTCGCCAATACCTAGCACAGATAAATGGTGTTTGTGTGAGGAAGTTGCATGGAGTTTCCTATCGTGCACAACGTTGGCCGAATGTCGATAGCTGTGGCAGTGTGGGGGTTATGGTGGTTGAAATTGGCCGATCAAGGATATCTTCTTAAATCGACCAAAGACTTGTGTGTCCGTATATTTCACTTTGCTGCCACAACTACCTAGCATAGACCATTGGTGTTTGTGTTTCGTAGTGGTATCGTGTCTCCTATCGTGCACTATGGTGGTTAGATGTCGGTAGCTGTCATTCAAAATTCGGTACAAACATGAACGAAGTCGTGGGTACCAGCTAGTTAAGAATAATATGTGGAGGGAAGAGAGGATAACGACTGTAAATTAGCAATCGACTTCTGCCATGAGGAAGATGAAAGCTTTCATTTTTAATAATGGGAATAACTGGAATAAGTTTCGAGTTTTGTGCTACATAACTCATCTCAATCACTGAAGAATTTATGTTAATAACGCCCGTAGAAATAATTAGATAACTAGGAAAATTATTCAACCGTAACTCAGAATATGTGAAAACCAATAGAGATGCTTTCATAGACAATATTCAGTCTAGATTTCTTGAATCTCCCTTGTGCAGGAACATCAATCAGTTCCATTAAACGTGTGAAGAAACATGTACCTATGTTTTGAGGTGCCGAAACTAAGAAAATGAGAACAGTGAGAATTGTGATGACCCATTATTATCGTGCACCAGAAAAAGAGGCAATAGCGTGACGCAATAGCTCCGTATTATATCACCTGATTGCTATTAGTTGTTATCTGGTGTGATATTTTTTTCAAGGCTTTTTAATCGTATAACACCTTAATCCATAAGAACCAGTTTCATGAAGATAACGCTGTAGATTGCTGAGAGGTTTGAAATTTATTTTTCATAGAACTTACCAATAAAAACGTATAGAAAAAGATATGACTACGAGATTACCAGAAATTACTGTACCGAGCGTGGTGAGAGTGTGGTTAACGTTCTGGCCTCGCATTCGGGAGGTCGCCGGTTCGAATCCCCGTCCAGTCATCTAAATTTGGGTTTTCCATGGTTTCCCCAAATCACTCCAGGCGAATGCCGGGATGCTTCATTCAAAAGGCCATGGCCCAATTCCTTCCCGTTCCTTGTCCCCGGTCCCATTCCGCCTCTAATGACCTTGACGTCGACGAGGCGTAAAGCCATAAGTAAAAAAAAAAGATAAGAAATTACTAGATCCATAGATATCGAGATATGACATCAGTAGGGTACAAACAAAATTACTTGTAAATAACGGTTTTGATTCACAGAGCGATCGCGTACGAGATCCGTTAAAAAGGATGCTGGCCTTCACTTTCCTCTCGGAAGCAAATGGAGGAAGCGAGGTGGCCTGAGGAATTGGAAATCGTCTTCCGTTTTCGAGAATTCTTTCCTACGCGCCGAAATCATCAGCCTATAAGTTTATTAAGAGTACATTGGTTTAGTTATAAAGTGAAATGATAGAAGAACTGGAGCAGTGGCGTCGTAACAATTTTTAACCAGAAGCTTAACTATATTACATGGAAGAAGTAGTGGATATATTCATCACCTCCGTGACTGAAAATAACAAAGTTGTTGGAATATGCTGCACTCCGTTCATACTTAGCATCTTTCTTGGCTAAATTAAAAATTAAAAATTTTCTGAATAAAATGATCTAGGACCCCCCACGAGAGAGCGCGTCAATTTGATGCGACGTTTCGAAATCGGTGAGTGACTAGAAGATCAACTAGGAGAACGATTAGAAGATGAACTAGGAGAGTGATTTCGAAACGGCGCATCAAATTGATACGCTCTCTCGGTTGGGGGTCCGAGAACACTTTATACAGATAATACACTTAGAAAGCCTCCATTCATTCAAAATTGTTCTGGTTTTTCAAGCTACCAAAACTCACGAATGACTCCTTACGATTTTTGGCTTTTTGCGGAGACAGAATTGTTGTTGAAATTGACTGTAAATGAGTAACGGCTATGGGTACATCATTGTGAAGCAATCCTCTCTGAAATGCTAACAATAAGTGGCGCTGCTAGAAGAAATCTGTTCGGAATAAAAAATAAAATCGTACTGACACACTTGCAATAATTTCTTCGTACTATCTACATCTACATATATACTCTGCAATTCACAAAATTGTGGGTGGTAGAGGGTGCTCAGCACCAAAGCTAATCTCTTTGCTGTGCATTCCAATCCCTAATGGTACGAGGGAAAAAAGAATTCATATAAGAATCAGCCCGGGACCTTATTTCTCTAATTTTATCTTTCCTGTCATTCCGACTCAAATAGGTTGCTGGAAGAAGTATTTCACTACACTCAAAAGTGAAAGTGGGAGTACGCATGTTTACCAATAAGTTTAAACGAAACGTATGTCGTGTATCTACCAGAGACTCCCAGCCTAGTCTACTAATCAGTTCTGTGACGCTTTCATAAGGACTGTAGCAAGCGGTCACAAATCGAGCGGCTCTTCTCTGTACTTTCTCTATACTTTCGATCAACCCCTTACGAAACGGGTCCCAAATGGCACAACAATAATCCAAATGTGGACGCACAAGAGATTTGGACGCTATCTCCTTTGTTTGTTCATTACAATTTTTCAAGATTCGACCTATGAATCGCAACCTAGAATTTGCTCTACCTACTAACGAATTAATGTGTATGTCCCATTTCATGTTCCTTTGTACTGTTACTCCCAAATATTTCATAGAATCGACTATATCAATAACTGTAATGCTTTACTCGTATTTCTGAACAATTGGATTCTTTTTGTTAGTTATGCTCATTGTCTTGCACTTTTTACAATTTAGAGTAAGTTGCCACTCAGCGCACCAAGCCAAAATAACATCCAGATCGCGCTAAATTTCTAAGCAATCGGCCAAATTTCTTGCTTCCCTATAAATAACCGCATCATCAGCAAACAATCTAAAAAGGCTTTTCACTTTGTCTCCGAGATCGTTTATAAAAATTAAGAAAAGAAGTGGTCCTATTACACTTCCTTGAGGTAAACCCGATGTAACATCAAGATTAGAAGAACTTTCTCCTTCAACGTTTGGGGAAAATAAAAGAAATACCTTATATTATATATTATTTCTAGAAGGTGTTCATTTGTCACTACCAATTATCTCCCTTCATACTTAATTGAAATCGATACATGAGGTATTGCTTTAAAGCTTAAGGTATCCTCTTAGGTTACATCATATGTTAAGAAACCAATTTTTCCAAATTCGACCTTTAAAGGGCAAAAATATCAATATTTCTAAAATGTTTTTTTTTTGTGTTACGAGCAATTTATCTCCCTCGGCACCTAACCGAAATCGATAAATGGAGTAGCATTATAAATATTAAGGTCTCCGTTTTAGTTACATCTTATTTTAAGAAGAATTTTTGGGAATTTGACAGTTAAAGAGTTAAATAATCAATATTTCCATAACGTGTTTTTTGTTACGAGCCATTTATCTCCTTTGACACATTACCGTAATCGATAAATGTGGTATCATTTTAAAGATTAAGGTCTCCACTTAGACAGCATAATAATTTAAGAAAGAAATTTTTCGGAATTTTACCCTTGAAGGACAAAAATAATAACTGTGAAAGTCGCTCGTATGAAACAGTTCAGAACCAAGCCGTTAGGCAGCAGCAGTACATATCACAGAGGTTTCAATGAACTGTGTTTGTGTGGGTTTTCTTTCCCCCTGTTACAGAAATATTTCTGTTTTTCTATACAATTCCTATGTAAACATTTCGTACGCCAAATTTTCTCACGTGCTATGATCGCAAGCAACATACATCACATAGATATGGATATTATGTGTGCATTTTGTTCAGGTTAGCTGCATTTAATTATGATCAGTGACAGTTTGTCATACACATGTTTTACGCTTCTGAATGTTTTTCCTAATTGTTTCGTAGTATGTCGTAAGTATTTTGTTATGTAAATATTGCACTAAACGCATAAGCAATTGTTACAAATAAAGCGCTTCTTCTTCCATGCTATTACAAACCACAAACCGTACTATTAATCGAATTCGCGAAATTTTCGCACGGGTCGTCTGACTGAAACAGAAGTATATGGAGGGAAAGTGATTTACACCAACTGACTGGAGAGCAAGTGAAGTTGTCCTAGTATTTGTGGAACAATTTTATTTGGTGATATATACATTTTTGAGAAGAAACCAGTGGTTTTAGTTAATTACGAGAATCGTAATGAAAGTAGAACAAATGTCCATTTGGCTGGATGCGTATCTGATTCCACTGTGGTGATTTACAATGTCCTTGTTAGTAATGTTTGTGAATATATGAAATATTGCTTCTTACATCTCCGGAAGTACTGTAACTGAGTTTATACAACTTGTTACATATAACCTCTTTGGTCTTGGCTGTTTGCTGGGTCGGACCAAGTCCACAGCTTGCTTAAGACGACGCTCGTAAGTCTTCCACGTAGAGTTGTCCGAAACGCTCTCTGTTGAACTGGGAGCTAATTGTTGGAGCCAAACACCTTGGGCGTGACATAGTTACTCCTAATTAATACGCTTCGCGATTCTGTTCTCCCACACTCCTTGCCCGCAAACTTTAAATTGGAAACGATTCATCGCACCGAAGTTAGAAATTAGTTGCAGCGTGCTGAGAATATTTCCCTTGTCTGTGGTCCTCACACTGCCTCGCCTTGTTTTTTTATCGCTGATAAGCAGTTCTCGCCAAGTTTCTACAATGTTGTTTGTCAGTCAGAAGTTTGTGAAGCCCCTTCGTGGACAGTGGATCACGGTAGCCAAGACTTGGCCAAGTTCCAATAGGGGTGTCGTTACGGAGGCTTCTCAAGTTTGAGAGAAAACGGTGCGATTGTAAACTTCCTCCAGTTGACGGTTTAGCATTTGCAAGAATGAAGGGGATAATTAACCATCAAGTTGGAAAACAAGTTTTCCTGGATAAGGTTCCTAACTTTTGAGCCTGAAACGAGCCTTTTTGAATTATCTAAGATATTCAGTAACGGAAAAATTTATGTAAGCAAAACGTATTGATGAAATAAATACATTAATTTCACGGTGAAATTAGACGGTTGAAATTTCGTACACGCATGATCACACCATTTCTACAAAGATTGTCCAAGATCGTGGCCTAACTATGTAATCTTTCCTGCTGTATATTTAGCATACCCAGTTTTACCACTTCGGATCGTCCAAAATATTAAACCTGACAACCGTCAGAAGTGATACTTCACTTCTAAACAGACATGATGAACGCCCCACGATGGGCGCCGAAACTTTGGAAGTAAAACATCGTTCAAAACAGCGCAAATCCCACAAAAGTAAGTGGAATATTTTATTAAGGATTGTTTTTGTTTCTTGGTGCACTCTGGCAGAAATAAAAATCAGGATAATCCGTCCTATTCTTTACTGCATCAAACAGGCTACTCCCTTTTTGTGATAAATACTTCTCGTTTATTCACCAGCTATTATTACTTTAATATTCAATGATACACATGCATTTTATTATATTTATTTCGTGTAAGAAACATATTATTACACAGTTTCAAACATCAAATTGTACTAGACCAAAACTTGAGCACTTCCAGTGCATTTTCTGAGGCCTCAGATAAGAAAACCATATTACAAATGTGGTAAGCTAAGGCTATCCTTCC
Source organism: Vandiemenella viatica (assembly GCA_031002005.1). Lineage (NCBI taxonomy): Eukaryota > Metazoa > Arthropoda > Insecta > Orthoptera > Morabidae > Vandiemenella > Vandiemenella viatica. The sequence goes on along the minus strand of JARYHS010008074.1, from coordinate 90,268,271 downwards.
CCGTGGCTGGGGAAGGTTTTCTGAATCTTTACCACCTGGTTATGACAAGGATATGGAAGTCTCTGACTAGGCTCAGATCAGGAGTGCGCAGACCCAAAGTCAACCCAGCAAGATGGGGCTATGCGGAGATCGAAGACATCAAGTGTGGCTGCGGAAAGATCAGACTGTTCAGCTCAGGCTCCAGTGTCGACTGTGTCCAGCATCCTGCTATACAAGCATTAACAAAGCAAGAGAAAAAACTTACAGTCTACAATCTCTCTTAAACAGTATACTTCACAATATTTCACCGCTCAAAAGACCACAATTAGTAAAACGAAATGATACTACCAACGCCAAACATAGTTTTTTAGTTATCCGTAGAACATTGTCCAAAAATAGAAAAAAGAAGTCATATTTGGTTCTCGGATAAAACACACTAAGTCAGTGCGTCAAAGATAAGGCGAACATTTGAATCAAAGCAACAGGCTATCACATGGTGCTTCACGTAGGCTACTAAGATCAATAAACATTCGTGCTTATTCCGCTTCTGGCATGGCTGTACAAGTAGTTCAACACTGAATTCGAACTATGGAACTCCTTTGCATATCGCATATGAGCAAAGTAATGCCCGTAGAAATTACTGGGCACCTCAGGATTTTAACCCGGTAGCTTTAACACAAGGAGCCTGATCCATTCAGATGCAGGATCATAAACGCAAAATTCTCTCTTTCTCACTCCTTCTTCCCCCTCCCCCTTTCTTGTACGGGAATGGATTCGGCCATGGACCTTTGAAGTAATCATCCGAGAATTCGCCTGGAGTGATTTCGGGAAACCATGGAAAATCGGCCGGTTTTTCGACGATTGAAGAACTGACTCAGGAGCACTATGGGAGAGGAAAGATTGAATGTATTATGCCTGATAAGTGTGCATCGAAATTTCGTGAAAGAACGCCGTGAGATACTATTGACAAACAAAGTTATTGAAAATTTTTCTGAGATCCATTACGATTAATGTTCACATAACAAAACTATAACTAAGTTAGGATCTTAACCACATTGTAGGTACATAGATTAAGTGATTGGGTAACTATGTTATTCAATAATCAAAATAGTTTCATCAATAGGCTTGAGTTTGTCCCCCACCCCACTTCCTCGAAACCAATACGAGTTCCCCCCGACCCCCCAGTTCAAATCTTGTCCCCCCTTGTTCTGATCCTGGATACGCCCTTGACGACAGTTACTGTAGAAAGATTTATACAAAGATGAAGCTGGCGAAGGAATTCCAGAGGTAACTAGTTTAAACATAGTCATTTTTTTCACATGTGATCAAGAATGTGCGGGAAACAGCAGACCTCACGAGATTACACATGATCAGAAGTGGGATTATCTAGGAGGATCTGTAGCTTTACCAGTATCAGAAATGGTAACGGTGAAGAACAGAATAAAAAAAAAAAACCGTGTAGTGGCAGTTCTTTTTGGTGGGAAGGGTATGGACGGGATGGTGTAAAATTGGGGAACAATTAGAAGTTGTATGGAGTAGTGCCTATAGACAAGAAATACTCATGAACGAGCGTAATGCCTTTGATCATCACCCAGCGACAGAATACACTTCAGCACTTTTATCTTAATGATTTTCTAAATGATAATCCATAAAATATCTGGCATTCTAAAGAGTATTCCCGAATCATCGAAGTTGGGGCATGCGCAAAATGATTTCCGAATCATCGAAAGAAGCACGTATAAACATATTAATATTACTTAGCATGAAAGAAAATAAGGTTGCCGTTTTTGCTGTTTGGTACCGGAAGTATCTGAGTATGATTTTAGGTTTGTCGAATCCGTGGGTAATGCCGTCACTGTACTTCGAAGATTTGGTTGTAAGGCAATTAAGCATAACTACTGTAATGATGAAGCTTCTTTTATAAATTTTCTCTCAAAGATGCTGTCGTGGTGATTTGATTTGATTGCACTTTAAAAGATTCATTCAAGAACTTCGATTCTAAAGTTTTTATTAACTCATCAGAATTCTTACAAATTTAACCAAAAGTTCACATAATGAATATATATTGATTTTAATCAGACTTCCATCTTAGTAGTTTCCAACATGTTTTTAACCTGGCAAATTTATAATAGTAGCATGTGTCATGTAATTCGTGTGATTGTAATTTTGACTTTTTACCCTGAAATTTATTTTGATAGGAACAATGATAAAATCGATAATATCAGGACGAAAAAGTTTTATGTTATTTATTGAGGGCAAATACAAGTTAAATAATGAAGCCACTTATCACGCAAGTTGCTACGAGTAGATATGCGATAGTTTATAAATACAAAAAGAAAATAGATAACGGTGTGATGAAGATCTTTACATCGGCTTTACCCGTTGTTCTATATTTATGGGAGACCTTGTAAACTAACATCACCGGACAGAAACTCAAAATTACTTTTCAGTTCTTTTGGAGACGATAAAATATAGCTGACCTATCCCGTAAAATAGGCATTCATCAGATACAATGTATCATCATTTGTATCTGATAATTAGTGAAATGACATAATTTTGTGTCATCTTATAATTAAGTCCTTATCTGTATAATGAAAACCACAGCAATCTTATAATTGAGTCCTTATCCATGTAGCGGAAACCACAGCAATCACAGTAAAATCAGCCCTAACCTATTTTTTGTATCTACTGGAAAGTTTGATGTTTAATAATGTTAGTGCTACTTAAATTAAAATTAGAGGATGTAAAATACCGATTCAAACATGCTTCTCGATGAACAGAAAACCGATTCGTTATCAGTTACAGTAAACTGATCACGCGAATTCGTTGTGCATAGAATTTGTCATATAGCGACAAATTTTGTTTAATGATGGGTACGCTATCATGTAGAGTTGTAGACTATCCAACCATACGTTACGGCTACGGTTGTCGTTAGTATCAAAACACGGATAACTTTTGAGGTTGGCATTCCTGAAAAAGTGGTTTCATTCTCCGATCTGACCATCAAGATATGGTTTTCCACGGCTTTCAATCACTCCAGGCGACCACTAGCATGGTTGTTTTAAAAGGCTATGGCCGAATTTCTTCCTCTCTCACAACAACCCTCTTCCATGCTAATAGACGTATTGAAATTCTTAAATGAAATGAAACCTTCACCCTTATATCATCGAATTGTGTTGTGTAAACCCGAAACTTCGACCAATAGCTTCGTTGCATAAACATCTGTACCGACAGATAATGAGTCAGCTGAGCAGCATGATCTGGCTTAGCGTAGCTACGATGTCGTCGACATTCCCAGGATTCCTCCTTTAATGTTGTCGGATTATGCTTTTTTTGGCATGACTTTTTGTTTGTGTCATATGTTGTAATATTGGTCATGTTGTTGGGCAAACCCCGTTTGCCTTTCTTATGCTGGGGTTCCTATACATTTCCTCATATCTATTTCTAAGTTTTAGCCGGCCTCGGTAGCGTAGGGGCTAGAGTGCTAGATCCACGCGCCGATGGTCGCCGGTTCGAGTCCGGCCGAGGGCATGGGTGTTTAAGTGTTGTGTCTGTGAATGTCGTGTTCGTGTTATAGTGTCCTTGTGATTACACTTGATAATATGTACACTGGAGAAACTAATACATTGATAGAATCAGAATCACATTGAGCTGGCTGTGTGGCCTCAGTAGCCAAATGCCATTAAAAAAAATAAAAAAATTATATAAGTTTTCTTGTAACTAAAATTTTCCTATATACCAGTAAGTGTGTAGGCTTTCTCGGGATTGTATAAAGATGAAATTTTCTCGGGAAACGAGCCGAGTGAGAACGTATGTATAGCACGACGTTTCCGCGGTCATATTCTCTGCCGACATTGTCAAGTGACGTCGTGCTATACAAACGTTCTCACTCGGCTAGTTTCCCGAGAAAACTTCATCTATAATTTTCCTATTGCTACTATATTTTTTGGGTTTTAAAAGCTTTATGATGTTTTTTTGCTCTAGGCTTATTGGATGGTTATATACATAAACATATTTACAAGGGGGCCTAATTTAAAAGAGATTGTAACCCGCTTATTCTATTGAAGAGTAATATGTATTTGAAATGGCCTACCTAAAACCTGTTGGAGGGTCTGTTTGTATATACACTTAGGACCTACGTTTAACTGTTGAGGGACCTATTTACATTTAGTGGTTAGGTTGGGGTAATGTAGTTGGGGAGGGCAAATTTTTAATTTTGGTTTTTTGACAGTACGCATTTCATCTGTCTCATCTCTTATTCTGAAATTAGATGGTATTTTGAGACAGAATATTTCTGGTAGAAACTTTCTGATTTCAGTTTTACTCTTCTGGTATCTTTTTGGTTTCATTCCTACTAGGTAAAGTCAGAGCTACTCGAGAGTCTCAGGAACTCTTTTCAGTCTACTTAATCCAAAGGGTAGGGGAGGGGATGTAAATCGGCCGTGGCCTTCTAAAGGAACCATCCCGGCATTTGAATGGAGTGACTGCGGAAAACCACGGAAAACCGCAATCATAATGGCGGGACGGGATTTGACCTCCGGCCTTCCGAATGTTAGGTAGGAGTGCGAAATCGCTCTCCTCCTAACTCGGTCGTAACAGCTCAACTGTATCCCTGTTATATACCGCGTGGTTCTGTCCGCGCCCGGATGCTGGGCATTCATGTTGGTCTTCTTTGCAATCATATGCGGGACAGTATCCGTTCTTGCATTTGTAGATGTTGCACTCGAATCGAATGGACTCCGCACAGTGTTTGTCCTTGAAGCAGAGCGTGCTGAGAAGACGAGTTCCCGTCAGACGGAGCCCAGCAGATAAACGGAGTGGACTTCCTCCGGATAGAGCGGCGCCCGCGAGAGTTAAGATAGTCCCACGAGACGCTTCTTGCGCCGCCGAGTATCTTCTTCCGGCGGCTGGCCTTGACCTTCACGAACACTATACGCAACATTGAGGAAGTCAGCCACTACGGTATACTAACACGCATCATTTCTTAGGTGCGCCCTCAAGGTAATGCAGTACTAGTGTATGTGGAGTAATTGACACAAGGTCAGGAATAGTTCCGGTTTATAGGGTCAAACGTCAACCTGTTCACGTGATCTGGCTAAAATACGAAGCTAACCTGTGTTTCATATCAAGGGTTCCCCCTGAAAAATTTAAATGAAATAAATAAATAACATAATAGCCCAGGTACAGTGAACACGCACCCCACGTTGTCCAATGTAAATACTTACATACCTAAAGATGGCGGAGCAGCGTGCAGTAGTGATACGCAAATGGCAATGACTGGAAGGTCTTGATTTAATCATAAAGGAGACGTCCATTAATTACGTGAGAACAAATAAAGGGGGGAGGGGAGGGAGGGTGAAGGAGTCGATAGACATCTCGCCTCAACATTTTATTTCAGATTGCCTCCTTTCAAAGAAGAGAAAACTAAAAAAACAAATGTTTCCAGAATTAAGAGGTCGATATCAAGTGGGGGGGAGGGGGGGGGGCCGACCACCTTTGTTTTAGCCGTAAAATTGTATCATATGTTTTTAACTAAATTGATGTATTTAATTGAAAATGAAATGCTACGAAAAATCAAACTTAATGAAAGTATTCTGGAAATTCATTTGATCATAGTTGTTTGGTTATTGAATTGTTCACATAATCTCTAATTTGTAATAATATCTCTGGTCGCTGTTAATTTGCATGTGAAAGCCGGCGCGTGGCGTCACCGTTCTCCATTCAGAGATGAATGTAACACCGTGGTCTGTTCTGAGCGTTAGACAGCGGGAGGGCGAGGTGGGGTGAGAAATGGGACAGGGGGAATATAACATTGAAGTACAACAGAAAATTAATAAATTATCGAATGAATATTTAAACTTAAACTGAAAGAAGAGAATTTTGTTATTAAGCAAGAGAATTTACACTCACTGGGTGATATAAGAAATCTACTGAAAGCTGATGGGACATCGAAATGAAAACAGAAATTTACATAGGCTTCAGTAAGAAATCTATGGTGAGTCTAAGCACAACTCTTCAGAGAACGAGACCATGAAGTAGGAACCCAAAAGCGTGTGAAATCTGATTCTTTAGAAGGATGGCGATAAAATAATAGATAGACTTTTTTTGGAATAATCGAAAATAAGAAGAGAACAGGGACAAATATTACTAAAGAAGAAAATTTGTTGGTGGACCACATTTTTAAACTTACTGGTTTTAATAATTTGCAATTCAGCGCAGGAATGTAGAATAAGACAAAAAATAGACCTTTTAAACTAGATGATTGACAAATTAATTTGACTTTGAGGTCAGTAGAGTTGTGTACAGTAGGGTTAGAAGAAACTTATTGGCAGCAAAATAAATAACCGTAAGTTGAGATTCAGAGCAAACCACAATTTAAGAAAGTTGCATTGTGATAAATTAGTCCTGCGATATTATAAATGATAGCGTGATTGTTTCCTTTATTTCCACCAGCGATATTTGAAGTTAATGCACAATCAGATGGCTTGGTCGTAATCAATTACCATTGTAGTTCTGCATCTGATGTCTGTGATGAGTGTAGCGGACCCACGATATGTGAGATTATCTCACAAGTCGGCTATAGGCATCTCTGGTCTGGCAATGCGCATCATCGCATTACCGGCTGTGTTGCGGTGATACGCTCGCTCCAGCGAGGCAAGCTGCAGTTAGCGAAAGAAGTCGACTTTCCAAGTCAACCTCAGACTGGTGTAATCGAAGTTCGAATCCCCGCTTCTCGCTCTTCGGTCCACGAGGAAACTTCTTGCTCCGCCCATTTGTAGTCTCGAAACTCACATACAACAAAAATTCCCAGGATTTTGAGTTATACGCTCATTTTGATTGGACCTTCAGGTCGGCACCTAATGTCACGTGATATCCTCGATATGTGATTTGGCCAAAGAATCCAACAGAGGTCGGACATATTCGGCTAAGTTCGCCGGGGCGAGAGAACATTCGGGTTTCGGACGGCAGGCTTTTCCCGCTCGGTGAGTGACCCATCCCCAGGGAGCAGTGTGTGTGGTCCGGCAAAAACCCAAATCCGCGACGTCCCGTCGCCATGATCCGGAAAGACCAAGATTAGCTTCTAGCCTATATAGCTCAATAACTCTTTAATATTCGCTTTGCTACGATACACTGTATAAGTTCACCATTTCATTACAGTCCTCACTCGGAATCTTGCGTACTTTATAAAATTACAACAAAAATCTATTCACGTGGTCGCCCAAGATTTATGTAAATTACTCTTATATTATTACATATATAATAAAAATGCACCTTGTAACGTGGCGACAGCGCGGCTCGTTACAAACTAAACTAGGTTGACGGTTCTTAACATGACATGTACGGTGACTAGCCAGCCGAAGAATTGCAAGTAGTATATCGATGGTTATTAGTTATTATCCTGTAACTCGCCATCACGGACCTTATTGCCTCTCGGTCAAGCTAGCGTGCTTAAATCGAGCTCTTATATCAGAGTGAGAACCTTACTTCAGGAGCTGTGAATTCACTGTCTGGCTGCAAACTTGTGGCTCAGGTACAACGGGTAGACCAAGGGCGGCTTCTTTTCTGGTAATGTACAGCACAGTAGTTTTGCTGGCATATCCACAACACATTTTAATCTTTGAATATAAAGTTCCGTAAAATAATTCGAGATGCTGCGGGCTCGGGTTGTTGCCCGGCCATCCAGATTTGGATTTTCCATGGTTTCCCCAAATTACTCCATGCGAATGACAGGATGGTTCCTTCTAGAGTCGTGCAAACGCTTTCTAGGATCGCTCGGTTTGTCGCTTCTAGTGCGATCTCTGTCGGCCTCATTCCGGAAACACAGTGCAGAGCACCGAGCCTGGACGTAAGCTCGAGCCTGACAGTAGGGTCGGTCTGTTATTCACGAGGTGTGTGGTGACGAAGCAACGATGGTACTCGACTGGTACAATCGGAAAAGCCACGAACTGTATCGCAGTTCTAAAATCGCTAAATCGAAGAATGAAGTAACTGAAAAATTAAAGAGTGGAGAGTAAATTGTTATTATTTTCTACCTGTTGTTGGAGCATTTTATAACATCGTAATCGTTTACTTTCCACAAATTCCGATAATTATAAACCGGGCACAACTCTATGTTAAATTCGGCTGATTGCACCAAATTTCAACATTTCTATGGTGATGTTCCGGCATTTTAAAAAAGGGAAACAACCTTTCTACTGAACTTAGGAATGATCGTTTAGTCATTAACAATCACTTATTAGAATGATATCAGTTATATCATTAAAGTGAAAGCAATGTTGTGCATTACTAGGTACAAATCATTACAAGCATCACATATATTTGAAACCTCCGTCGAAACCATGATACACTAAATGTGGATTAAGTATGTCAGTAACTGTAGATAACTTATTTATGTTAAGATTTTCATTACATTGCGATATGATCTAATGTTTCGTAATACTACCGTTATATATGTTTGTCATACACATACAGATTGCATTTTATGCCTACGACGATTCAATTGATAGAACTTTCACAAAATGTTGGCAGTAGTCACTGATATACTGTAGATTCGAGAATGGCCCTGCTGTTTAATCTTGTGCAGTATTCTATGATGTACATACCATATGATGTACCATCGTTGCTGCGCGGCACGGGCGAGGAAGACACCATGCGTTATTCCTGCATTGCCGAGCCTTCGTTTGTCCGCCGAGCCTTCGTTTGTCCGCCGAGCCTTCGTTTGTCCGCCGAGCCTTCGTTTGTCCGCCGAGCCTTCGTTTGTCCGCCGAGCCTTCGTTTGACCACCGAGCCTTCGTTTGTCCGCCGAGCCTTCGTTTGTCCGCCGAGCCTTCGTTTGTCCGCCGAGCCTTCGTTTGTCCGCCGAGCCTTCGTTTGTCCGCCGAGCCTTCGTTTGTCCGCCGAGCCTTCGTTTGACCACCGAGCCTTCGTTTGTCCGCCGAGCCTTCGTTTGTCCGCCGAGCCTTCGTTTGTCCGCCGAGCCTTCGTTTGTCCGCCGAGCCTTCGTTTGTCCGCCGAGCCTTCGTTTGTCCGCCGAGCCTTCGTTTGTCCGCCGAGCCTTCGTTTGTCCGCCGAGCCTTCGTTTGTCCGCCGAGCCTTCGTTTGACCACCGAGCCTGGGGAAGTTACAGCTATCACAGCTCGCCCGGGTATAGAGTTCCTTCAAAAGACCATGATCGAATTCCTCCTCGTTCCTTGCCCCCAGTCCTTTCCCGCCTTTAATGAACGTAGACGAGGCGTAAAACCCTAAGCCAGTGGTGGCTAACCCGCGGGCCGCATGCGTCCCGCCTTGAATATTTTTCAGGTCCGCGAGATTCATCACACTTTTACAAAATATACTTATTTTATAAAGGCCAAAGTAGTAAAAACGAAGGTATTAAAACAATACGTTATTTGTGCATCCATATTTTCAAAATTTATTTCATTTTTATTTATATATCATTTTTAGTTTTATACATTTCTTTAATGTGTGCATTTACTATCATTATTAGAATATCATCTATGTTTACAACTAAGAATAATAGTAAACACAATAATAATACCTCATTATGTTTCAATTTTTCGCTCCAAAAAAATGTCTACAGTGTGTCTAATTCTAATATGGTGATATATAATTTTATATGCGGCCCGAGGAGCTATGATGCATTTCCAAAGTGGCCCGAAAGATCATTTGGGTTGGCCACCCCTGCCCTAAGCAAAACAAAAATGTTAAGTGGCAACTGTAGCTTGTGACAGCGTCCACTTATCAGTGACTTCGTCTTGATCGACCATACCATTTTTGTTTGGAAGCCTCCGATATTTTCCCTCCCTCTCTGCGAATGTGTGGAGTGAGAGGCGGCGTTCTGATTGATTTATTGATTGGCTGCGTCGTTTTTAACGCGAAGGCAGCAACAGCTTGCGTATTAGTGGTGCCGGCTATAAATATTGACGTCAAGGCGAAAGGCGCGTTGCTACTTGGAATTGTGTAGGCAGCGACATAGTTCACCCGATTATTTACACGCGAGATTCACCCCCCATCACCCCCCCCCAATCACCCCCCCCCATCACACCCCCCATCAGCCCCCTCCCCCCCTCCCCCCTCACCCATCCCCACGATTTTAATAATTATGTGAAATCAACTAAAATGTGTTACATTTATTTTGGTTTGATGTGTCAAGAGAAAATTTCTATTTCACACAGAAGAAAATAATTCGTTTCATCTAAACAGTTTGTGACATTACTTTTTATTACAAAAAGCAATTCATTGTTTAAATAACTACCTAAATTCTGTTATATCAATGTAAAATTTGTTGTTTCCTTATTAGAAAACAAAATCAAAAGTTTTTTTTTTTTTTTTTTTTTTTTTTTTTTTTTTTGACTACGCCTACAATTTTTTCAACCTAGTTACTCAGTGTGAACCATCTCCTTAATTTTCCGAATTCTCGCAAATATTGTAAATGAAAAGAGAAAATTTGGGTAAAATGTGTTTCCTTTTGGTGCTAATAAAAGATTGATTGTGAGAAACACTTATTCAACTGAAGTTCTGAAACCGTAATAACGACAGCGGGGAATAGCTACCGAAACTTTCGTTGTGTTTTGACGAAATTATATCGGAGTCGTAATACCCTTCGAAGCACTTCAGTTTCAAATATACGCACTTCTCCCAAAGATCCTTCCATTGTTGAAAGGATTTGAGGATGTCCTTTTTCTTTCGCGTCAGATCAGGATATCTCATCGCTAATCGGTTTTTCTTTTTAAAGGAACGGGAAGGAATTCGGACATGGCCTTTTGAAGAAAATATCCTGGCATTCGCGTGGGGAAAACCCAAAGCTGAATGGCTGATCAGAAGTTGGAATCCGCGTCATCCTCAGTGCGAGGCCGGTACGTCACCGCTCGCTTAGTGCAAACGGCGAAATATCATTGCTGGAGGAGGGAAATCGAAAGAAAAAATATCAACATGCTCATGAAAGATAAAATCATTTCTTTATCCTCCTTCACTTCATTTGTCTTGACGATGATAAGCTCGTGTACTGTAGAAGAGGTTTCTTGTGGACGAATACGTTATAGTTATCAATCATAAATTTATGATTAATAAAGGGGATTTTGATTTTATGAAGGAGAGAAATACTGATTTTGCAAGAATATCGACGTTATTTGGAATACAGAAAAACTGTCACAATATGACATTTATTTACGTTATCATTGGCTTTTACAAGTCTGGGCGAATTTACCGTTAACATTAACACAAGAAGGCAAAGTCACAAAAGCAACGCTGAGAGGTACAATTAACCGTCATGAACAAGCAAAAAATTTGATTTACTTTTAAATTCATCTCAGAATTAATATGCAAGAAGATACATGGAAACAATGCAAGTTATGATGACCTCAGGCATAGCTATCATAATACTGTGACTTTATATTTCAATAAATCAGGGCACCACGAATGAACAATATACCATTCGAAAATAAGTAGTTCTGGCAAATTATGCCGCTAGCTCAGAGGGTTTTCAGTTACAAAGTTAGAACATGGATCATTCCTCTCAAAGTCGTTTAAGGGTTCAGTTTCTCGGAATGCACAATCAGATGGCTTGGTCGTAACACTTAACCATTGTAGTTCTGCATCTGAAGTCTGCGATGTTCGGAGATGACCCACGGTACATGAGACTTGTCTCACAAGTCCGCTGCCAGGAGCATAAGCAGCTGGGCTCCGCGGCCCACACCAGAATCTATGTGGGGAACGTCGTCCCGCAGCAACATAGACTAGAATCTGTCAGGAACGGCGTCCCGCAACAGAATGAAGCTCGTCGCTCTTCCAGCTCCGAGGAAAACTTTGGCTCCGCTCTTGTAGATCATATTCAACAGTAAATTCCCGGCATTTTAAGTTATAGGCAGCACTTTGGTTGGTTATCAGGTATTATTATTATTATTGTTGTTATAACTCCGCGACTCACTTAAAGTGGATGGCGGATGATGCGTTGCACCTAACCTAATGTGTAATCGTTTGTGCAACGGAAGGAATATACGCGATATGGCAGCAGAAACCCTTGGGCTATTTTGAGGAACCATCCCGGCATTCGCCTGGAGTGAACTGGGAGAACCATGGAAAACCCGTGTCATTGATTCGGTTTCCACGTAGTTGCTTGATAGGATTATTTGGTAAGGAGACTACAACCAAGGTAGAACCTTCAGTTAGGTCTACGAAGTTAGCGGACTTATTATTCGAAGACCTAACTCCACATGAACTGTGAAGATGTGTCGGATTTAAACACATAACCTACGCATTGTGACCTATGTAACTCTCTAACTAGAGCACTATGACGGCTAAGGAGTAAATCATCCATCTGACATGTATGAACCCAGGCTCTACTGTAATTTTCATAATTTCCAACGCTCCATTGTCACGCAATATAGCCTATATTAAGGTAAAACCGAATCGTAACATTATACTCCGGATGTCGCGTCATGTCTGATATTTATCTTTCTTATGGGTTTACGTCTCCCCGACGTTGGGCTCATTAGATTCGGGAAACGGTTGTATGACATCAAACGGAAATGAATTGGCTGTGTCTTTTTGAAGGAATCATCCCAGTATTCATCTGGATGGATTTTGGAAAACCATGGGTAAGTTAAGTGAGGATGGCCTAATTGGGGATCGAAATGACCCGATTGTTAAAGTCCCACCTACCACGCTTCGTAGGATAATTGAGGTAGCACGAAATATATAATAACTACTACAACCCGTTCACTTAAGAGAGGCGGCTGAAGGTCAGTCTGCTGTATCCCGCCTCGCTGCCCTATATGGACAGAGCAATCATCTGGGAGAAGTAGGAAGGGAGGGGTTGATGAAGTGAGAAGCATGACCTTGGGCCGTCTGATCGGAGTGAACAGGGTATAGTTGAAAACACACTGTAAAGTGGAAGTATAGTGAGGGTGAGCCGAACAGATGCACTGACCACCCTACTTTCGCTCGTTTAAACAGCCTGTATTAAGGGAGCGTCCATAAACCACGTAGCTCCATTTTGGCCTTCTTTGAACCCCCCCTCCTCCTTCCCACGTAGCCCGACTAGGCTTTCGCCTCCACCCCCCCCTACCCCCATCCACGTAGAACGTAGCTTTGTTCCCTATTGATTCCAGAAGACATTTTGAATATTGTAAATTACATACAGATATAATTTAATGACTGAAATAAATATTCACTTGCTGTTTTGTGTTCTGTACCTCATTTTAATTGTGACAAATAATATAAATGGCAAGCTAGTGGCCTGGTTCGGAAACCCCCTCCCCCCCCCCACGTAGCCCAGCGTAGCTTTCCAGCCAACCCCTCTCCCCCTAGACCAAGCCACGTAGTTTGTGGACGCTTCATAATCGACTAAGTGAAAACTGTAGTAGTCTGAAATTTGCCTCTGAAAATTGCACGGCTTCAAATTAAATGAAGCAGACTACTGTACATTATATATTATCATCGAGCGTGGTGGCTGAGTGGTAAGTGGTAACGCTCTGGCCTCTGGGGGGACGCTGGTTCGAATCCCCGTTCGCCCTTTCAGATTTTGGTTTTACATGCTTTCCCCAAATCACTCCAGGCTTATTCCGGTATGTTTCTTTCAAAGAGACCATGCCACAATTTCTTCCCGTTCCTCGTTCAGAAGACTTAGGAACAGACCGGCCACTAAAATGATAAAATCTTAAAATTGCCACATCTTTCGTGACTACCTAACCCACATTGTTAACCCTACCTAGAGAAAGGAAACTATATTTTTACAGTGAACGAGAACTGTTCTCATATCAGCGTTAAGCTGGGTGTCAACTTTGGCAGTATGAGCACTACCAAGCCATGTAGGGCAACAGTATTCTGCTGCGAAGAATGCCAAGTCAAGGACTGGTATTCGAAGAACTTGGGCGCCTACATCCCACGACGTACCAGCCAGTTTCTTTACGAGGTTATCTTACTAAGCGATCATCCATGATGACGAATAAAACAAGTTGGCTCGGGTTCGACTTTTCGTTCGCTTCCGGTGTTTCAGTCGGATGAATCGCCAAGAGTGACGCATGTAAATAACAATCGATAAATCAAAGTGAAACTTCCTCATGGATCGGTCTAGTGTTGTAAAAAAAACTGTTTTTTTTCTACCTTAAAAAAACTATGAAAAAAAACTGAAAAATATGTTTTTTTTTCTGGGACACGTTTTTTTTCATAACTACTAAATCTCAAATTTGTAAGGCATTTATCATTTAATATGACTTTTAGAGTTTATACTCAGTACTTATCTCAATTTTTAAATCTACTATATTTTTCTGGTTCAGTAGAAAAGAAAATTACAAATATATTGGCAACATTGACTGAAGTTTTCTTTTACGAACGGGGATTTCCCGAAGAGGTAATGTTGCACGAGAAGGAATCCCCATTCCCCGTTGTTTGGATTCATACTTGCTATTTGAACTAGTGCTGCCAACCCTGCGAATTTATCTGTAGACCTACGGATCTTTTCAAAAAATTAGGAATTTTAAATTTATCTACAGCTTTTTGCCTCTTTTTATTACTTATTGTGCTTTACTTATATTCATATACTTGTTAAACTCTCAGCGTATACTGATACCGAGTCATTAAATTGTCAGTAATTATGAATCGTTTCCTTGCAACCGTTGGCGTAAACCAACGATTGAAAAGGAAATAAAGCTCTTATTTTGCATGATAACAGATTTAAATACAAACTTAAAAGACCTTAATTCAGAATTATCGGCGTAGTCTTTATGCACAGTGTGTACTTTGCTCACAATTTAAAATTGCAATCTCAAAATCTTTTGCGTACAATACAAGCACAACTAGTAAAAGAAAATGTAATTATTTCTGAAGTTATGGATCTAGAGGAGACAGAAGAAGAAACAGAAAATTCCGACATAGACCGAACTAGTGTTGGTAGTGCTGATACTAGTGAATGTGGTACTGACATAGAGGATGAATAAATTATGTTACCCATATAGATACATTTATGAATCATTATGTAAGACATTATATGATTCAGTAAGATTTGAAACACACATGTAAAATATAAGTTCCGTAAATAAAACTATAATTTATCAAATATTCTGTTTTCTGAAGAAAAAAAAATAGAAAAAAACCAGTGCTAGGTTTTTTTCACAAAGCTAAAAAAAATTTTTTTTTCAGTTTGCAACACTAGATCGGTCACACTTGTTTCTGATTGTTGTTTTTAATACAAAGTGGTTTTTAAATGGAAACACCGCCACAAGTGTTTATTAATAATACAATTGCATAATAAGAAGTGTTTAGGGAACAAAATGTGAACGTTAAAAGAATAAAAACATAAGGGATCGAACTAAGGAAGACATGATTGGGGAATCAGTCTTCCACTTTTAACAGCGGAGGACATCAAGTGCAGAATTGTAACTGTCCGAACTAGATATTCTGGTGAATTGACTACACTTTTAAAAACCGAAAAACTCGTATTATGCAGCTATGTACAGGAGCCTCATGTCTTCCTAAGCAGGTACGAATTGCAAGAAGTAGCGACCGACCAATTCTACTTCTCATGAAAAACTCATAGCTTTAATAAAAGTGAAATTACCGTGCACATTAAAACCTTAACTGCCAAACCACATGGCCACTCTGTTGACATGATGATTAAACCCCGCAGTAGTAATAATGACGACAACAATGCTTTTGATAAGTTACACATCGATGAGCGAAGCAGCGTTGATGCGTAAAGCAACGACCCGACCGCCCGTCGGGATGTCACAGGACGCCCTCCGTCTCCCAGTGCGGCAGATGGACGAAGATAACGTCCGCCCCCGCAAAATATCTTCCGGAGCGGCGGCAGAGGCAGAGAGCTTGGTGGGTGTGACGTACGATAAGCCGCGCCGACACAAGTCAGCCGCCACTGCCAGTTTCGGCTCGGCGGACACCAGTTCTGTTTACTCAGGGAGACACTGCAAGTGGTTCGACGTATCAGTAACAGGGCGCTATCGCCGGCGATATCTTGACCACAGCCCGTACTGCAATCGGAAGCTGAAGATGGTACGGTGTGAAGTTAGTTGTGTTTAAGTGTGATCTTATCTCATACGTATTCACGAACTGAATCAGTGCGAAGTATGCTGACGGTTGGAGGCGCTGAAGTGGACGATCACGTAGTTGAACTGCATGTGCTTCCACGTCCCAGGTAAGACTCTAATTAATTAAAATTTTCATGCCATCTTGTTGAATATTTGCTTCCTATTCTACATGTGTTGTCCCTTTATCTAAGTTACTTTCGCTTAAACTGGAAGCTCAGGAGGCACCTATGATGCAGAAGCATGATAAGTGGTGCGGTAGGTAAATAGCTAAGGTGCTTGCTTGCAAACTTCGTGGTCTCATCCCATTGCTGCTACTAATTGTTAAAGAGTTTTGCTGGATCGTGTTAGATACCCTAGGATGATCTGTGGTTCAGATTCCGCGTTAAACTGTATTTCGATACAGGGAGATAGATCTAATGGGCCGAAAATCAAAATTCTGACACCACGTCGTAATACTAGAGGAGTACAACGTTTTCTGAGAGTGAATGCTGGTATTTTCACACGAATTTGATGACGTAGGCCGAGGCAACAACGTATTTGATTTATGTCCATAAGTAACATCATGGCTGTTTATTTCTCAGATTTTATGCAGATTACTGTGCGTGGTGGGTGAGTGGTAACGCTCTGGTCTCGCATTTGGGAGGACACGGGCTTCAATACCCGTCCGGCCGTCAAATTTAGAGTTTTCCATGGATTCCAGAAATTACTTCAAAAGGATGTCGGAATAGTTCCTTAAAAAGGCCATAGCGGAACTCTTTCCCTTTCCTTACCTCCAGTCCTTTCCCGCCTTTAATGACCTCGACATCGATGAGTTATAAAACCATGAAACAACGATTAGGCAGATTAGCGGGTGGTAGCAACATGCACCTATAAAACTGAAACAAATTATTTAAATTCTGTGGGTAGGATAACCTATATGCGGGCTTTTCGACTCATCGATTTCGATGTAATTTGAGGCGAGAAAGGACTGGGGGCAAGGAATTGGAAAGAAAGCGGTCCTGACCATTTATAAGAAATTATTCCGCCATTCGCCTGGAATGATTTCAGGCACCATGTAAAACCAAAACTTAGATGCCGGACGGCGATTCGAACCTGCGTACCCGCTAATGCGAGGTCACAGCGTTACCGCTCACCCACTACGCTCGGTAACCCGCCAA
Source organism: Vandiemenella viatica (assembly GCA_031002005.1). Lineage (NCBI taxonomy): Eukaryota > Metazoa > Arthropoda > Insecta > Orthoptera > Morabidae > Vandiemenella > Vandiemenella viatica. The sequence goes on along the minus strand of JARYHS010008074.1, from coordinate 90,251,095 downwards.
GTCGAGTCAACGGCGGCACTGCCTACCCTTTTCTCGAAGCGATTCGGGCCATTTGTGAACCACAATTTCTTCGGTCGTATTCATGTTACGTGTCTCAAATTTCATTTATGCATAGACATCAGCAATCTTAGCTAACATACAAAAGTTTATTTTGTTACTGTTCTTATTTCGGATGTTATTCGGATGCAAACTTCAGCGATTTTGTCACTCACTCAATCACTGGCTGACTGATGATCATCAAAACTCTAAGACATTTCCCGTAACCGTATAAAGCTGAAATTTGGTACACAGATAACATTTTACCCACATATTATAAGAAAAGTCTGAAACTCGTAAATTTCCATATACCTACCTCCTTACCTACCTCTAACGTGAAATCGCTTTCTACCCTAATTATTTTATATAGTTCAAATTTTCACAGTGGAGTGACCTTACTATGTTTAACTAATGTGTTAAATTTTATTTCTTTTCTTTTCTTACTTTGGAAGTTATTGAATTTCAAAATTTTATTTCGGCACAACACCCCGACATCAAAATTCCACTGTACAGTACTTCCAATAATCCTAGAAACAAGTAATTTGGTACACATATATGATTTCATCCCGATATCATATGAAGAATCTGATGTTGGAATTTTTCCCCTTATTTATTTAATTACAATCCCAAACATGAAAAATTCTAGCACATATTTGCGGCTTAATTACTTTTCTCAGGATGAAGCTATAAACCTGAGATTTCTACACTATACAGAGGCAAGCAAGTTTAACCAAAGCCTTAAATTTTACTTTGTTCCTATGGTTAGTTTGGAAGTTACTTGTTATTTATTTGAGGTGGTAGTTAAACCAGCGACAATGTTCATTGTTCGGCTACGACGCACATTAATTGTTTTCAGAGAGGGGAGCATTGTTGGTAACGTATATTGATGTCTTAAATTCTGAAATGTTCTTATTAACTGATTTTCAAATGGAATAATTACATTTACGATTCAGAATAAGCGATAAACTTACAAAGAGAAATGAGATCCCACAAAACAATTCTTGTAAAAATAGGCAAAGTCTCGTGTTCATGTAGTGACAAAAATTTATTAGATCTTCTTCCGAGCCAAGTGTACACTTTAAAGCGTGTATTCACTTCACTCTGTGAAACAGAATGGTTTCTCTCTGTGTCATTGATCATTTATTTAGAATTTAAAAGAAATCTGGTGACTTGGCTATTATATACGTCGTAATTTTTATAAAATTAAGGCCATAATATATATCTACTTGTCAAATTCTAAAAAGAGCGAGGTAAATCTTTATTGTAATTGTATGTTTGACTAAGCAACACATTTAAGGTAACTAAAACATCGCGCGCATAATGGCCAAGTCACCAGATTGGTTTTTATAAAAATTCTAAACAAATGATCAATGACACCGAGAGAAACAATTCTGTTTCACAGAGTGAAGTGAATACACACTGTGAAGTGTAGACTTGACTCAGAAGACGATCTCATAACTTTTTGTCACTACATAAGCACGAGACTTGGCCTATTTTTACAAGAATTGTTTTTGTGGGATTATTATTGCTATCACTCCATATTTGCGTCATACCAATTTATATGTTAAATCGTATGTTGTTCATAATCTCCCTCTTATGCCGTAAGTGAATACCTACTTTATGATACTGGCCGTCTGTTCTCTTTGACTCAATGTTATATATTTTTCTTCCAACCTGTATCCACGTATTCCTTTATCCCTTCCTGTATTCCATTGACTCCCAACGCAACCCTTTCATCATAACCATTACAGATTGTGTTCTACAGGCATTATAAAATCTGATTTCCACACCTCCCACCTCCAGGAGTGAACATATCGTGGGAACAATATGCAATAAGTACCGTCAATGGCATTTAACGTTTTTCCCTGACATAGTTATACTGATAAACCAAGTGTTTGCTTCTTTCGCGTTTTATTTATCATTATACTACGAAACATACCTTATTGTGAATTAGTTTTTTATCGCCACCATCCTTGAAGCTAGTAATTATTTCAGATAACGATTCGCCATTAAGTATTAACAGTTTGATGCACAGTAGTGTCATATGTAACGTTTCCCAATATATTTTCGTTCCCTCTTGGTCCTGGTATTTAACTTCTGATTACTTTCGTGTTTCAATTTAGTCGAATATTGCCTCTGTAATAACAATAACAATTACACGGACGATATTTTAATTAATATAGTTTTCAGTTAATGTGAAATTTACAAGTAAGTCTTCCTTATCCACGCTGTACTTCATTCTTTCTTCTATTTTTTTTCTGTCATCAGTCTTTTGATGCAATCCTCCATCCCCCTCCTATCTTGCGTTAACGTCTGCATCTCAACATACCCCTCACACCTCTACTTAATTATATTAAAATTAACGGTTTTCCTATTTCCTCGATTTAATTTATTTTTCTTTTCTGAAATGAGTTCCTAATACGTATTTCTGTATTGGAACAAATTATTCTTTATCCTCATATGAATCAATAACGGTCACCATTCATTGGTATTGACAAATTTGATATTACGTCAAATCTTCCTAAACTTCTCTTTCCATCCGATTATGTCCAACTGTCGCAACCATCTCCATTCGCTAATAATTCTCTGTTCATTCGCCACAGATCATCTGCGTTAGTACTTTGACTCAACAAACCCCACGATATTACTGCTAGCTTCATTCTGAGCGATTCTTAGTAATAACAGCGTTTTTTAATATTTATTTTGATGATTCTCCTCCGCCATCTCACACATTAAATAGTGAAATCGAAGGTAAATGAGATAATATTTCATTTTTACTTCTTTAGTAAATGAAGCCACGATGGTCGCGCAGAATTTTCTGTTTTTAAAGTAAAAATCGACACGTAATTTCTTGAATGGTATTTCAGCTTTGGGAGAACTAATGTATTGGTGAAAATATGGTACGCACAGATAATATATATAAAATCCGTTCCTTGACAATAAGATATGGTTGTCTTTAAGAAATATAATGGTCCATGAATCAATAGATCATCCTGCCTTTTCTACCGTGACTAAAGTATAATTCAAATTGTTGCATGATAATATAACTAGACGATGTTAGACATGATTCTGGTATGCATGAATAAGCAACCTTCAGTAATTATAACGGAAAACTTAATTCCTCTCTTTGAATCTTGAATGTAACTTTAGTAAGAACCATGTATTTAGTTGCTCAGTTTACGTAATTAATTCAAGTGTCCACTGGGAAAATCACGGCGAATGTCATAAGCGTTCTTTGGCAGTAAAGCGGCAAGTCCTGAGTTTAATGAAGTCATCTTCACCGAGCGTTAAATCATTCTATTATTGATGCGTAAAATGAGTCTTAGACTAAAATTAATTTGCATGCGATTCTGTTAGAAATTTATTTTTATTTCAACGACGTTTACATAAAAATTACGTATGATAAGTCTTAACAGAAATTTATTTTGATATCAACGACATAAAGTTTAAGTATTATAATTCTTGACAGTAAAATAAATCTTGTTAAGCCAAGCTGAACATCATAAATATATTCGCAGTCTGTCATGTATACATTGAGACATGCTACAGTAAAAATAACTTTTCTCAATAAGTCAAAATTCCATGAGAACTTAATCTTCATCTCTGGATCATGATTCATAATCGTAAGATTTTGAAACCTACAACATATATGCAAGGTCTGTCTCCAGCTGTCTATATGGGACAAGGATCAAGCGATAAATTAAAACAAATTACCCACGTAGTTGGTGATGAGAAAAAGCTTCTCACACTGACAATTATATTTCCCATCACATCAAAAGAGATTAAAGTGCGTATACATCGAATATTTGGATATTATTTGAGGAAATTCCACGAGATAAACGTTCTCTTATATCGGTCGCGAGATTAGATTAACTGCTGTCTAAGAACCGTCTTATCAGAAACTACCTTCTTCATTGGTGCGAAAGGCAGGTCTTCTTTCACTAGTTTTAATCACCTTCCAAAATTGATTTACTTTATTCTAAATCTGATTCAATTCAGCACCAAAAAAATCCAAAAGCCTACAGAATAAAAGTGGTTAAGACATCAAATTTTTCAGCTGTAGTATCTTCGCTATCCTCTAACTTCATTAAGATAGTGACACTCCCAAACGATGCTGCTCTAGTCTCAGATTGCTTGTACTCAGTTATATTTTACGGCAATAGCTGTTGGTAATGCTGATTTAAGCAGTTGTTTGTATTTTACTTCTGAGATCTTCTACTGTAGTTGCCTACCCGGGCCCTGAGCGGAGTGAACCTGATTTTTTTCAGTAAAAGTGAATATTTTGATTCAGAAAACGTGCATTCCTAATTAGATTTTTGTTATTTGCTTGTATGTCTTGACATCATATCGGATCTGAGAAACGAATGAGGAAAATCATGGATAGTGGCTACTACCCAATTTTGTTGTGATAAACAGCTGATTTTCAATTAATTACATACTCATAATATTTTGTTATTATTGCTACGCAGACTGGGAATGAAAATGGAACGACATTTTAAAAAATAAAATTCTCTTTTACCTGAAATATCCACTATGGTAATTTCAGTTGGTGAACAGTGTTCATTTGAGGTCTTCTCTTCATAGTTGTTTTAAGTTTTATTTTGCACGTTTGACAAAATCTAGAGATTATTTCAAGGGATGACGATTAAATTTTGGCGGTATCTTGTTATAACCGGAGTCAGTGGTAGCAATCATTTGGATCTATTATAGACACAAAATTAAGTTATCGGCTTCAGTCATTGTAGGATATTCGAAAGCTAATGATTTATGAGCCCCGATGATCTATATTGTGAATATACACACATGGTAAATAAGATCAGTAAAAATTTCCCATCCTGATAACACATTAGATAAATAATAAATATCACACTTAACTAGCAGTGGCGTAGCTAGGTCAACAAGGGCCCCGGTGAACTAAAAGGCCCCCAGGCCAGATGGGCTACTTTTTTTTTCTTTAGCTCTGCCAAGTTGCTGGTAGGGGACCCCTGCCCAGAGTTTGGGGGCCCTCTGAGCTGGGCCCCTGAGTTGTGCTTGGGGGTCCCCTCAGCGAGGTCCCGGTTCACTACACCGCCTAGCCCTATGGTAACTACGCCCCTGTTAACTAGCAAATATTTTACCGTGGTTAAAAAGTATCGGTTGACATTAATATTCAGAATGTTTAGTTTGTTGTGAAATTGCTAAGTTAAAAAATTAAGAATGTAAAAATGGTTAGAAAAGGAATATTTTTTGTTGAAAGAGGAAAAACTGTAAAGCAAATAAAATTGTTGCTCTGACATTAATAATCCAAAATTTACACAGCGAAAAATGTTGTGTTCTACTGAGTGACGTCGGTTCATGTCTAATGCGAACACGGAATGGTTTTTCGCCGTAGTTGACTTTTAAAAAGATTTTGAATATCTCAGGAGAACTTCCTGGAAATTATCATGACAACGTGAAAGCTAAGATAAGTTACCTAAGATTTGCTCAATACAGTATATATATATATATATATATATATATATATATATATATATATATATATATATATATATATATATATATTCAATCAAGACGACTATTGAAAGTGGATACTGGCGTACAGGAGTTCACGAACTGTGAAACCCATACGTTACTACCATCGGATGTGTGTCGGGTTTTTATTTTGCTTACTTTCGTTCGAAGCCGGTCTGTTTCACGGGAGCCAGACTAGAAACTTTTTTGTGACACAGTATCCCAGACGAGAGAGGTCAGTGCTCTTGACAAAAGACTCCTGCTGCCGACTGCTGCAACTTGGAATTCGCCTCTGGGTCACGTCCGGCCAGTCACGGATTGCTTCCCAGCGGACAGAAATAAGTCCAGCAGTCTTCTGCCAATAAACACTTGCTACCAGACAGCTGCAAAACTGCATTCACCCGATCTCTTGGGATCCTCCATACTCAAACTGTCAAAACATATCACACAACTTACACTATTAACAAGTGGTTTATTTCCTGTTAATAATCATACATATTATTTCTAAAAGGTGTTGTTTTTCTGATGAGCCACTTATCTTCGTTCATGCCTAACCGAAATCGATAAATAAGGTATTTTTTAAAGATTAAACCTTCGCTTTGGTAATATCATAAATTAGGAAAGGGATTTTTCGGAATTCGATCCTTAAAGAGCAAAAGTATCATCATTTCTTAAAATATGTCTTTTGTACCGAACCACTTATCTCCCTTCATACCTAATAAATTGATAAGTGAGGTATAATTTTAAAGAATAAGGTATCCGCTTTTGTAAAATCATAAATTAAGAAAGGAATTTATCGGAAGTCAATCCGTAAAGAACAAAGGTAATAAGTATCAAGGTCATGCGTATGAGACAGTTCAGAGTCAATCCGCTAGGCTTCGCTGCCATCGGTAAGGATTGATAGCGTTGCCTACATATTCCAGTGTTATATATCACAGAGATATCGGTAAACTATGTGCGTTTTCTACAATAAGGAGTTTTTCGGATTTTTTTTTTCACTTAAGTGATGATATGGTCAGTAATTTAAATTACCACGAGTTAGTGTCATATGTATGTTTTACGCCTAAATTTTTTTTCTGATTGTGTAGTAAGACATTGGATGTGTTTTGTTACATACCCATTTCATTTCACAAATGAACCATTGCTACAAATTAGCCAGTTATTCTATCTTCCTACTACAAACCACCAACTTCGCTATTCTTGAGAAATTTTCGCACGGGCCATCTAGTTATCAGATAGGTTTTTGTTAATGTTACTGAAAGATTTAATGGGTGTTTAGACTGGTCTGAGCAATGTTCCATCTAATTTTATCCTGAGCTAATATTTTCACTTCATCATGCCCAATAAAACCAACGTTATCAATTATCTGCTTTATACATTATAATCTATGTCTTGCTCCACAGTTCTTACCTTTGACTGTTTCCCCCGCAAAATAATTAAACAATTCCGCATGTCTGAAAATTTAAGTGACACGTCAGCCTGCGATTTTTTAAAGATATTATGCGAAACTTCTATCCTCTCCTATCGTTTTAAAAACTCATTCATTTCATAATTTATCTGTCCACTTAATTTTCAGTACGCATGGTACTACATTCAAATGCTTCGGTTTCTTGTACTAAGTCCAGTAGTTAGTATTTAGGCATGTCGGCTACATAAGTGTGTAACCGCCGACTGTGAAATATGATCTGCAAGTGCAAGAAACGTAGGGCAGGGAGAAGAGAGGGGATAAGAAGAAATCCGGTCATGGATTCCGAAAGGTATCATCCCGGCATCGCCAGGCGTGATTTCGGAAAACCATGTAAAACCAAAATCTGGTTGCTAGGAGAAGATTGGAACCAGCGTCATTATGAATACCAGTTAACCGCACAAGCATCATTCTTCTTAAGGAAACGTGAAAGAATTCGGCACCTGGAAACAGTCAGCTGTTCAGCTGTGAACAGCTGATGAAAATAAACAGTTTCAAATACCTGGGAAGTGTTTCAGAGGAAGGTAAAAGGAACGATGTAGAGATAAGCGAAAGAGGGAGGCAGGCAGAGACATTTTTAAGAAACATTTGAAGTCTGATATAGAAACAAGGTTGTGTCACAGAGAAGCAAGGGAGTAATTTATCGCACATAATATGTGCCTACCCTGACATACGGTGCTAAAACCTGGGCAGTGAAGAAGCAGGACATCAGCAGGATAGAAAGAAGTGAGATGGAATTTCTAAGAGGTAGAATGTTTGTTACTAATATTTAAGGACTCCGAAAGAGGGCCTCCGTTAATTACGTAAGGTGTTTTTCCGGAATTCCGGACCCCCCTCCCCCCTCTCTTGTGAGATCTGTTCGGATCTCCCTCCCCCCTAAGATGACGTGAGTTTTTGACGCCCCCTTCTCCCTACTCTGATCGACCTCATAGTTTTTTGAGACCTGTTTTTTTATGTGTTTAGCTCTATTATCCAAGAATTTCAAAAGCTCACGTGAGATTTCGGTCGACCCCCCCCCCCTCCCCCACATTACCTTACGTAATTAATGGACGCTCCCAAAGGTAAATACGGCTAGCTACCCTCAACTGACCTGGTAATTCTACCAGGTATAGGGGACCTATAGTTTTACGTAAAATCAGAGCCACGGAGCGTTCTAGCGTTCTTCACATGAAAAGTTTTTTTAGAGGTGAGGGTCAGTTTTTAGAGCCGTAATAATTCTGCCGACACCGGGATTCGAACTGAGGATCTTATGTTACCAAAACACGCGCCCTAACCAACTGAGCCATCGGGCCACTCGCTAAAATGGATAGGATAGGGATCGAAACGGTAAGACACATCACAGGAAATGATAGAGAAGGCCAGACTAAGATGGGATGGGCATGTAAAGAGAATGGGGAAGCAGAGAAGCCCAAGGAAAATCCACAAAATGAAGACGCATGGTAAACGACCCAAAAGAAGATTAAGGGATAGATGACTGAGGGAATTGGAGGAGTGTGTACGGAAGAGAAGAGAGGATGTCGGAGAACAGATAGTATAGTGCACGGGATTGAGAATAGTTCTTCCTTCCGTCTAACAAATTAGTCCCCTTTATAATCAGTTTTGACCACCTAAGAAGAAGGTCCATTAGACTTCGTTAATTAATTTATTATCGGCCGCCACCATCGGCTGGCTAGGGTACAAATCAAGAATAAGTATAACTATAAGTTTCTTCAAAGAAATCCACGTGTATGCAGAACACAAGCCAAAGATTTATTCAGAGTTTTGTGCTGCACAAATGCACCCGGCCACCAATGGAAAAATAATAATAAACACACACACAAGTAAATTACTAGTAGTGACAAATAATCCGAAGATGCAGGTTCTTCAGAGTGTAAAAACAACTCTTTCAATCACTTTCACAAAAACCAGAGGCACGATACATACGCGTTCGCTGCACGACTCCACACTCTCTGACCTACTAATCGATTGTCAGTCTCGCAAGTCACCGATGCACATAGCATTCGATACTTGGCATAGAATAAATATAATAATTAAAAAAGTTAATTACTGAAGGGGGCAAGCCTACTGTAATGTGACAAGGACTGGATCAAGGTGGTGACAGTGAGGTGGTGGGGAGAAAGAAGAAAATGAAGAAGACCCAGCCAGTAGATGGAAACTGTTGCTGTTGATGAAGATCTGGAAATAGTCAATAAAGGAAGACTTCTTTGTAAAGATTGTGAATTAAGGCTTTAGAAACGTAATACGCTGGAAGATACAGGAAACGTGAAAACCAAAGAAGTGAAGAAGTAGTAAAACATAAAGGGATTATTTATAAATGTTTCTCGGGAAACAAACCGAGTGATGTTGTTATTAATGCACAATATTTCGGCGACTTTATTCTCCGTCGCCATCTTCAGGTGCAGTTGCAAGTCTTGAAGTCTGCCTTGAAGTCAGCCTTGAGCGTGTTGTTTGACCTACTAATCGATTGTCAGTCTCGCAAGTCACCGATGCACATAGCATTCGATATTCAAGGCAGACTTCAAGACATGCAACTGCACCTGAAGATGGCGACGGAGAATAAAGTCGCCGAAATATTGTGCATTAATAACAACATCACTCGGTTTGTTTCCCGAGAAACATTTATAAATAAACAACGGCGAGAAAGATTACATTCATTTATAAAGGGATTATTTATTTTTTAATAGAAGTACACCATTCAATAACAGTTAATGGGCAGAGAGAGATACTCTTATCAGAATAATCAAATGGTTCGCTAGATTTTTATTTTATCTGCACAGTGTTTTTGCATGACGTAACAGCAGTGCCGCCGGTGGGGAAGACCGCGGCTGGACACTCCACGGACACTGAGACCGTCATTTAGCAGTCCGCAGTCCTCGCCATTCACGCAGAGGGCCCAGTAATTAACGACGCCTCCCAGAAAAAAAAGGAAGAGAAAGAAAGGGGGAAAAAAGGCGAGCGAGCGACATTGTCCGCTCAGCGGGGAGCACAATGGCAACTCGCTGGCCTGCCAACAATGGGGGGCGCCTCTGGAATAACTGGCTAAACGCCGACCTCCTTCCGCAGATTTAACCCCATTCTGGCGCGCGCCCGCCCGCCTCGAGTGGTTAACCGCCCTCCCGGCCAAATGAACAATTTTACAGTCGCTTTGTGGGGCCAGCGCTGATCACTTCACAAGTGGCCTGTCCCCGCTGCTCGAGTACTCCCGGGTCACCATAGTGTTTTTCAATACGCGCTCTGTAATTTTGGCTCTTCATCTGCGAGCAGCACTTTTCCCAGGCGCTTGTGGTGGAAGAAGAGTTGCGGAGTGACGCTCGGTGATTGGGTGATATCAGACACTCGGAGAGCGCGCTAACGGTCGTCCTTTGTTTTGGTTCTGAGAGGGATGTGTGTTTCATACTCGACTGCCCCTACGCTAATGGCGGTGGGAGGGTTAAGCGATCGGATGGAAGTCTGTTGTAGCGTCTGGCTGGAGATGAAGCTAATGTCTCTGCCTATGGGTGCACGGTGCTGATGATGATGACTATAGCTTTTAAGTTTTTGCTGAGCACCGGCGTCAGGATAGTGATCAAACATGGGGGCAATGTATTCTATCTGAAATTGACACAGAATTGAATTTCGTACTTTTTAAGGCCACTACATTCAGTTTAAATCCACATTATATTCCAATAAATGTTATTGCTGTCCTCATACCCTTAAGAAGATCTAAACAAATCAGCGAATATTCGAGTAACAACCTTTCTCGCCGGCCTCGGTAGCGTAGGGGCTAGAGTGCTGAGTCCGCGTGCCGAAGGTCGCCGGTTCGAGTCCGGCCGCGGGCATGGGTGTGTAAGTGTTGTGTCTGTGAATGTCATGTCCGTCCTGTGGTGTGTCTAATTATGTGGAAAAATTCATCAGGCTGGCTGTGTCGCCTAAGATGCCGAAAGCCATTGAAAAAAAAAACCCTTTCTCACATAAATTTCCATGTCTTAAATACAGTTATTTGTTGTAAATATATATGTAACCTCTAAATCTGAGCTTTCATATACAGGGTGTCCAACAATTAAAGGATAATCTTGCAACCGCAGATAGATTACATCATGTCCTACAATATGACAAAATTTTATTTTAGTAAAAGTTTCGCCATTTTCGAGATACTGTTTTCTTAAATTTTTTTCGAAACTTGTGACTTTTTTCAGTTTATTCCATACCATTTCTACAAATTAAGACTTTTTGAACCCTGTTTTTTTTTTAAATTTTACTCAAACATGTTTGAGTTATCTAAAACAGTGTTCTTTTTTTCATAAAACGTTAAAAACAAATTTTAAAAAATGTTATGTAAAAAGTGTATGCAAATTTATTTAAACGGCCGACTTTGACAATCTGTGGTGTAAAAAGAAACTACTAAGCGGATTGTGCCAGTTAAATTAAAAAAATGGTTCGTTATTACCAATTTTAAAATGGTATAATTGTTTAACATTCATTTTAAAATTATGTTTTTATGGTAGTTATAAAGCACAGGTTGGTATTAAGGACTTTATTAAAATAAAATTCTATCAAATTGCAGTTGCCGCTTAGTACTTTTTTTTTTTTTTTTACGTTACACGCTGTCAAAGTTAGCCGCTTGATTAAATTTGTATACACTTTTTACATAAGACTTTTTTTAACTTTTTAAGAAAAATGATCATTGTTTTAGATAACTCAAACATTCTTGAGTAAATTAAAAAAAGGGTTCAAAAAGTCTTAATTTGTAGAAATGCCTTGGAATAAACTGAACAAAGTCTTACGTTTCGAAAAAATAAAATATCAATATCTCGAAAATTGTGAGACTTTTACTACCTCTCTACCCTCTTCCAACGCCGTGCTTCTAGCATATTCTTTCAGTTTTATACAGTTTATTATATTATTTCATAATACGAGGTAGGAACTATCCCATCCAATGTAATAAAATGGTATTATATACCAAGCATTAAAACTTTCGTTTGGTTTGCTCTCCACTTACAAACCATATTAGATATAAATATTATATAGTATTTTTTTGGATTAAGTTCATTAGGCCTATATATTTAATATTGGAGACAAATTTCCATTTCCTAACTAGCAACATGTTTGCAGAGACCTGCTAACAAAAGCACACTAAAACTGAAAAAAACTTACGGCCACTCACGTCTTTATTTTCCAGATCGAAAATTAAAACAACCTGGATCTTTACTCGACGAGCAGGCCTACATCACAGACTAGAGAACAAATAAACTTTCCATTCTCCCTTCACTTGTTTGGCACTGCTTAGAATATAATGATATAAAATTTCAAATTCCGTATTCGGTTTTTGGTCAATGCAATACGTAAGGTGAGTGTATAAGAAAGCTAAAACTCATTTCGCTTACGCACTTGAGAGCTGTGACAGAAAGAAAGACATCGCAGGGATAAGAATGAGGAGGTTCCATTTCCTTTCTGGTATAAAACTACAAAAAATGTGGTCTCATCTACAAGGCTCCACAGACAGCACATCACTTTATTAATGTATTAATTGGACTCCTCTGTGTTTTTGGTTTCTAAACAGTACTGAATTTACGATACGAACAGAATACTCAACTGTCATTGGTTGCACCGAAATGGTGACCCCATACCCTGTTCACTCCCAACTGGCGGCCAAGGTCATCTTCCCTCGGCCCCACTCCTTACCACCCCGTCTCCGAGCTGATCGCTGTGTCCAGTCATCCTGGTGCCAATTTTCTCCTTCATATATGAATCGCTAACTGCAAAAAGGCAGCAAATCCATGTTTATTCGAAAATAGATTATTTTTTTAATAAAACTGTTTCCAGATGCATCGATTACTGCAGAAATGACACTTGTCAGCCCAATAGAATAGGCGTCGCAAGGCCTTTAATTTTCCGTTTACTGCAGATACGGAAATTGTCCTGGACAAGTTCCCTGTCTGCAGTAAACGGTCTTCTTGGCGGCGTGCGGTGTCAAGGCCAGAGTTACGTAGAAAATAACATTGAAAAAAGACGAAGGAACTTTAAATATTTTTTGAGGTAACTGTTCGGGACAAATAAAGAGGCTTGATAACATTAAACTTATTTTGTGCTAGGTATTTTGATATTGTTAAAAGAAAGCTCAGGAAAGAAGAAAGGTATTACACAGAGAATGAAGCTGATTCACTTATACAGAATTCCTCAAACAACCCTAGGAAGTTTTCAACAGTTGAAAATGTCCCCAAAAATCAAAAGAGATCTTTCAGAATATCCAACTACCGGGAGATTAGCTTTTAGATTGAATTGACGAAATTGACAATGAATGAGAACTTTAACCTTCAAAAGACGTATTTACTGTATCTCTGTAGTAATAAAGTGAGTTTTTATTGATTTTTTTTTTTTTTTTTTTACTTTTTCCCCATACACACACACACACACACACACACACACACACACACACACACACACACAAAATGCCAAATTTTTATGATGCGTCATGCGGAACCTTTTAAAAATATATATTTAAAGCTATCAGTAAAATTTAAACTACATATGTCAGGTAGTATTCAGTTTTTTGTCTCTCCTGTAAAATTTAAAAATGTAAACAAGTTACCTTTCTGCGGTTAGCGACTCATTTAGCGACAGGGGCTGTGGAATAGAGATACAGGAGACTGACCTTAGACCGCTGCTGTTAACCGAATGACCTATAGCATACAAGGGTCTGCAGAACAATTAAAATAATCTGACTTAATAAATTCATAACTTGAAATTCTTGAGAAAAGAAACTGCCATATTCAAAAGACTTGGCCAAAGCTCAGAAGCGGATTAGGTTTGAAGAATCCAACATCGGATGGCAGGTAGCCGCATTTTTGGGTGTCGGTTTACTTAAATTGGACTTAACTTTTGATCTGCATTATGTAACATGAATTGAGCTGAACACTGTTTGACATCACTTCACCAAACCTGAGATTAGACCTACTGCGATAAATCTGAAATTATCTTAATAGTGTAACATCTGTGTAAGATAGGTAATAAAAAAAAAAAATACTTGATCATTGAAAGATCGTTCCTGGCAGTCCACAGTATGTTATACTGCATCTGAATAAATATTATAGTGCAATATTTATCAGACTGAATGGTCGATTTATGGAGAATGGATAATGCTACCACTCGCGCTGTACGACTACAACAGCAACAAAATATTTCATTTAATTTCGACCATAAACACTTTCTAAGGCTAATCACAATGATTAAAATAATATTTGATAGATAATTCGCTGTTAACATTCAGTTAATCATGGTAGAAACATTCGTAACTCAGTCACAAAGTTGCAGTCATAGTTATTTATTAGCTTGTTGGTCATTTACCTTTAGTTCACTGTTGCGGTTGCTTAAGATTTTATTTTTATGAAATCTTAGCTAGCTGCGAAAGTATTAGTTGTATTCACAACAATATTAAGATAACTTTTGCAATTCTACTAATTAAAAGACAGCATTTGACTACAATGACCCATGTTCTAGGCATGGTGACTTCCAACAAAAAACCAGCTCAAGCTTACCAGACGAAATGCTTTACTCGTAACATTTTTTTTTTTTTTTAAATTTACAATCCAAAGGATACAAGACAGGCCTTATAGTTTTATTTATCATTTTGTAATCATGGATGAAATAACGCAGAATTTGGCAGTGAGAATGGGAGAGGAAAACACGAAGGTGATGGCTTTTGCGGATGATCTGATGATCTGGGGAGGAGATGAAGAGGAAGTTCAGCGGCAGTTGGATGTATGGATAGACAGTGTGGAGGAATATGGCCTGAAATTTAATGTAAAGAAATGTGAGTACATGGTAACAACCAGAAAGAATGATAGGATAACCCAGGGAATTGTGATGGCAGGGGAACAACTAAAGAAGGTAAACAGGTTCAAGTACTTGGGGAGTGTATTAGAGGAATGTGGAGGAAATGGTGGCGAGAGAAGTGAAAGAGGAAGACAATCAGAGGAATTTCTACGGAGCATTAGAAGCCTGATATGGAATAAAGATGTGCCACAGAGAAGCAAGAGAGTAATCTACCATACATACTATGTGCCTATCTTGACGGATGCTGCTGAAACATGGACAATGAAAAAGCAGGACATCAGGAGAGTACAAGCAAGCGAAATGAAGTTTTTAAGCGGAAGAATGGGAGTTACTAAAATGGACAGAATAAGAAATAAAGTGATTAGACGCACCGTAAAACACGAACCCCTACAGGAAAGGGTAGAGAGGATCAGACTGAGATGGTGTGGACATGTAAAGAGAATGGAGGTTCAGAGAATCCCAAGAAAAATCCACGAAATTAAGATGCTTGGTAAACGACCCAGAGGAAGACCAAGAGAGGGATGGCTGGAAGGAGTAGATGAAGAGAGGAGAGGACTGGAACAAAGTGGTGACAGAGAGGTGGTGGGATGAAAGAAGCAAATGGAGAGGCTTGTGCATGAAGCAGACCCGGCCAGAGGCTGGAAACTGTTGAGAATGATGATGATTTGTATTTAATGTTTTTTAATACATTTTCTAAGTATATTTAATCAACGAGCCTGAAGGTTAGCTGGATTCTAACGTAAGTATGTCTTGTGAGATAGGTAGGACGATCTGTTCCTTTTATCCTGGTCTCTTTAAGTGTTACTCGTGTAGTGTTTTGTGTTAAGTGTTCATGACGATGAAAGAGGGGAGAAGACGAAATCTGATGCCAGCTCGTTCAGGTCTACTCTCCCGAAAGGCACGCACTTCTCCGTATTTTACTTCCCCGCCGGACGGAGAATCACCATCGTAGGCACTATTCCATACTCTCTTCAGACAATCGCTAGGTACGCTATCATTTAATTAGAAATTGTGCTCCACAGACATTTCAGCCCTGCTTTCCAAGTCCCAAATGATAAAAAAAATTCCTTCTTGAGAACTGCAATCAGCGAACTCCGACTCAAGCACCAAACACCATCACTATATCTCAGAGACTTTGGCCGACGACCCCGCAGGGGCCTGGTACGCAAGTGCCAGGTACGGGTTTGGCGAACCCGCGGTGCCCGAGCTGGAAACTTGTGAGCGCCGCAAGTTTCCCACACCGTAAACTCCTACCATGCTTCAACGACCACCGTAGGGCGTGGCGGTGGAACGTTGTGTGCCTAGGAGAACGGGGATCTTGGCTTCATCGCCCGGATCGCGAGGATGGTACAAACCTCTATAAAAAAACCCTTAACCTCAAGGTCGGATACGTGCCGAGGAGGTGCATGGGTGAGAGGCGGATCACTCGCTAACGTACAACCTCAGGGGCACCTGCGCACCCCTGTTGTATTAGCGCTTCTTTTTATACTGTTTTAACTCGTGGGACCACAATGAAGCCTCACAAGAAAAACAAAAACCCCTGCGGCCCGGGTGTGTCGCAGGTTAATATAAACACACCCAGTTCAAACAAGCGGGTGAGGGTTGAAAGCCCACCTGAATCAGAAAATAGTAACAGGAAGGGTCATTTTATTGATGATGCCTTTATTATAATGGCAAGAAAGGAGGGATCCTTCGAGAAGGTCTCTCCTTTCTATATTCAAAAAGGACTGGAAGGCATAGTCGGTACATTAAAAAGTGTGAAAAAGCTGAGGAACGGGACCCTGCTTTTAGAAACATCTTCCTATAAGCAGGCTGTCTCACTCCTTAAGTGTGAGAAGCTCGGGGAGTTCGCAGTAAAGTGCGAACTCCATAAAACTCTGAATAGCAGCAAAGGCGTGATCACCTGCCGCGATCTGATGGATTTAGAGTCCGAGGAACTCCTTAAGGAGTGGAGATCAGAGAATGTGGTCGAGGTTCGACAGATCATGCGAAGGGTTAACGGCAGTCTGGAGAAGACTGCCACCTTCGTCCTGACATTCGACACTCCAACGTTGCCAAAAGACATAAAAGCTGGGTATTTACATCTAAACGTTCGCCCGTATGTACCGGACCCCATGCGCTGTTTCAAGTGCCAGAGGTTCGGACATACGACGGCGAACTGCAAAGGCAACCCCACCTGTGGGAAATGCGGTAAAGCGGCGCATGAGCCAGGTGCCGCTTGCACCCTCCCGCAGGTGTGTGTAAACTGCTCCGGGGCACATCCAACCTGGAGCAGGGAGTGTCGGGTGTATCTGGAAGAAAAAAAGATACAGGAGCTTAAAACGAAAGAGCGGATATCTTACGGGGATGCGAAGAAGCGTTACAAGGCTTTAGCACCACCCGTCTTCGCAACCAGCTTCGCGAAGACGTTGTCAGCTCCTGTCAGGAAACAAAATGCAGCTACGCAGACGTCCGTTGCGGACATGGGCACAAGTCCAATGTGCTCATGTCAGTGCAGATGTGGTGCCACACCCATCAAGGTCTTAACACCTAGGACCGCGGACGTCGGTAGTAGCACGCCGGCAACCTCGGCCACTAAGAAATCAAGTCCACCAGCTACAGCACAGCCATCCGCTACAGCCGCTATTCTTTCGGCTACAGTAGTCGAAACAGCTACAGCAGAAATAGTAACTGCAACGCCATCGGCTAGTGGCGGATGGCAAACAGTGCAGAAAGTTCGGGGTCCGAAATTCAAACAAACGGACCCCACCTTGTTCTTAAAGTCCCCTTCTACTTCTCCTCCCAGATCCCCAACTGGCAGGGAGAAGAAGGGGAACGGGCCTCGGCGGAAGAAAAATCCGCACGACTCCGAGGCCTCAGAACAACAGTCGTCTTCCGACCCAGAAGACGACATAATGCTGGTGGACGAAGATAGTTCCGTTCCTCAGCAGTCACATGCGCAGGACCCACCCGACCCGGGGCGGGTGGTTTTAAATAGGTAGGATGGCTCCCATACTTCAGTGGAACGTTAACGGCTTTCAGGCTCACAAAGAGGAAGTCCAACTCTTAGCACGGTCTAATCCATTGTGTCTCTGTATTCAAGAGACACATTTTAGACCACAACACCAACCTGTGCTAAGAGGGTACGACATTTATAGAAAGGACGAGACCGAGGGTGATCGAGCTAAGGGAGGAGTGGCTGTGTTGGTTCGAAACACA
Organism: Vandiemenella viatica; assembly: GCA_031002005.1. NCBI lineage: Eukaryota > Metazoa > Arthropoda > Insecta > Orthoptera > Morabidae > Vandiemenella > Vandiemenella viatica. Next base: position 90,233,094 of record JARYHS010008074.1, on the reverse strand, counting down.
GTCCACTCTGAACCCATTGCTCTCACCTCCACATTACAAGCAGTAGCGGTGAAAATACACGGTCCAATCCAACTGACCGTATGCTCTCTCTATCTGCCACCCAGTTTGTCCGTCGACTACGACGACCTGGTTGGCATTGTACGACAACTCACTCGGCCCTTTCTCCTATTGGGAGATTTCAACGCCCACAGTGCGTTGTGGGGTTCCACTACCGATTGCCCCCGGGGCCGAGTGGTAGGTAGATTGATAGAGCAGGAGGAAATTTGTATCCTGAATACAGGGCAAATGACTCATTTCACCACTGCTACCGGTACGTCTTCTGCCATTGACCTTTCGTTATGCTCCCCCTCCATCGCGGACTCCGTACATTGGGAGGTGGATCACGACCTACATGGAAGTGACCACTTCCCTGTTTGGATGCACGTTGAGTGTGAGCGGGGAGGAGGTAATAACCGGCGTAAATGGAACGTCAGTGGTGCAGATTGGCAGCTCTTCTGCCGTTCTGTAATACTGCAACCCTGTGGTAGTATACAGGAGAAGGTGAATCACTTCACAGAAGTGATTCACCGTGCAGCTGACGTCTCCATGCCGAAAAGCTCCGGAACGCTGCGAAGGACGCCCGTCCCCTGGTGGAGCGACGAATGTCGATCCGCCATCCAGGGTCGCCGACGGGCGCTGCGTCGTTTTAGGTTGTGCCCATCATCTGACAACCTAGCAGCGTTCCGTATAGCTAGAGCTAAGGCGCGTCGTGTTATTAAGGAGAGCAAGAGAAGGTCATGGCAGACCTTTGTGAGCACCATAAACCGTTCCACACCTTCGTCGAAAGTATGGGAGTCTATCCGCCGTATATCCGGAAGGTACTCCCGCCCACCAGTATCTGGGTTGCTGGATCAAGGACGTATAATTACCGACGAACGAAGCATAGCGCAGCTGATGGCGGAGAATTTCGCCGCCATCACGTCGTCTGCTAACTTTGACCCTCGGTTTCAGCGACGAAGAGTCGCTGCCGAGAGGCGGCCGCTGTGCTTCGATTCGTCGAATACAGAGGCCTACAACTGCCCATTTACATTTTGGGAACTGGAGGCAGCGCTAAACAGCGCCAACGACACTGCTCCAGGGCCTGATTCGATCCAGTACCAGATGCTGAGGCACCTTAGTAAAGATGCTAAAGAGTACCTTCTGGATATTTTTAACGATATATGGACTGGTGGACACTTCCCCGACTCGTGGAAAGAAGCAACATTAATCCCCATTTTAAAACCTGGGAAAGACAAATCGTTGCCAGGTAGTTATCGTAGTATCGCCTTGACTAGCTGCGTTGGGAAGACACTGGAGAGGATGGCTAACCGCCGCCTCATCTGGTGTCTTGAATCCCGTAATCTGCTAAGCCGCTTCCAGTGTGGATTCAGGAAGTCGCGTTCCACCTTGGACAACCTGATCCTCCTTGGAGGCGGCAATCCAGGATGCGTTCATCCGCAGCCAACACCTTGTCGGTGTCTTTTTTGACATCGAAAAGGCATACGATACTACCTGGCGACATGTCATTTTAAAACAGTTATACGATTGGGGTTTCAGAGGAAATCTTCCACGTTTTTTAAAATCATTTTTAACGGGACGTTGCTTCCGGTACCGAGTCGGTAGAGAAGTGTCTGATCTTTTTATTCAGGAAAATGGTGTTCCTCAAGGATCAGTTTTAAGCGTAACTCTCTTCGCCATTGCAATAAATAGCATTGGAGCCATTATAAGGAGTCCCATACGGTACTCCTTATATGTGGACGATTTTTTAATTTTTATTGCGTCGTCCAGCCTGAGAAGTGCAGAGCGGCAGCTGCAACTCACGCTGAACAGGCTGGACGAATGGTCAGTGCACACCGGTTTTCGGTTCTCTGCCGAGAAAACCCGGTGTGTACTTTTTACTCGTAGCAGAAGTCTTTTAGCTGAGCCTCCTCACCTTACCTTGAGGAACACCATTTTAAGTTTTATTGACTCTGTTCGGTTTCTGGGTCTCATCTTCGACAGTAGGCTAACTTGGCTTCCACATCTTAAAGATGTGAAAGCCAGAGCCTTAAAAGCTTTAAATGCCTTAAAATGTTTATGTGGCAGGTCATGGGGCGCTGATCGCTCCTGCCTGCTTCAATTTTATAGAGCCTTTGTACGGTCGCGTTTGGAGTACGGTTCCATAGTATACGGTTCGGCACGGGACAGTTATCTACGGATACTGGATAGTGTCCACCATGCAGGAATTCGGCTCGCCACGGGTGCTTACCGCACCAGCCCGATTCCCAGCATCTGTGCTGAGTCTGGCGAGCCGCCGCTTTTTATCCGTCGGCATCTCCTCATGGTGCGACACTATACACATATTGCCTCAACACCTGGCAGTCCCGTGCACGACGTAGTAATGAACCCAAATTACGATCGGCTTTATGCCAATCGGCATAGAGCGACCAGACCGTTCAGCTACCGTACAAAGGCTGTTTTAGACGAATATGGTTTCGAAACACCCTCCTTTTATCACCAGGGCTGGAGTAAATCTCCTCCCTGGCTTTTAAAGAGACCCAGAACAATTTTAGACCTGTCTCGGTATAATAAACTGCATACCGCCGACAGTGTTTTTATTCATATATTTAGAGACATTTTAAATCAGTATCACATGTTTACCCCGGTATATACGGATGGGTCTAAGCAGGCTAACGGAGTTGGTTGCTCCGTAGTGTTCCCTCGAGCGACTTACACATTCAAACTAGACGGCAGGTGCAGTGTTTACACCGCCGAATGCTATGCCGTGTTGAAGTCGCTCCAGCATATGAAAGTAATGCGCGATAAGTTTTTCATCATATGCTGTGATTCCCTCAGCTGTATTCAGGCCATAGGAAACATGTATCCAGCAGATCGTCTAGTCCAGGACATCCAGGACGCCCTCCTTTCCCTCCAATCTCGTGGAAAGGAGGTATTATTCTGCTGGGTACCGGGCCATGTGGGAATCAGGGGGAACGAGGTAGCTGATGTAGCTGCCAAGTTAGCCTGCGACAAGGTCAGAACTGACTTTGAACCAGTCCCAAAGTCAGACCTTGCCTCGGCGGCGAAGAGAATTGTTTTTGATGATTGGCAGAGGCAGTGGCTGGAAGTTGAGCATAACAAGCTCCGGCTGGTCAAACCGACCGTTCAGCCGTGGAGCAGCTCCTTCCAGCGGGCGAGGAGGGATGAGGTTCTCCTTACTCGCCTCCGTATAGGGCACTGTCCTCTGACTCATGGTTTCCTTCTCCGCCGAGAGGACCCTCCGGAATGTGATGCTTGTGGCGTACCTCTGACGGTGCGCCACGCTTGTGGCGTACCTCTGACGGTGCGCCACATTTTAACTGACTGTGTAAAGTTTTTAAACATAAGGGCAGACGTTGGCCTAGCTAACGATCTGCCCGTAATTTTAAATAATGACAATGTGGTGAAGGTTTTAAAATTTTGTAATATGGCCGGTCTTATCCCAAAAATTTTGGGTAGATCGGCCTAGTTTTAAGAATGGTTTGGTGGTCCGTCTACAACCACCAATCCGTGTACTGACTTATTCAGTTTTTAATTATTGTTGTTTGTTTTTTAAGATTATTTTACTACTGGATGGCCCCTTTACAGCCATTCAGAATGTATTCTTAGTGTTTGTGTAAGCTGGTTGGCCCTTTACAGCCAACCAGCCAGTGTTATTAGATAGTCTACCTTTTTTTTCAGTAATTGTTTCAATGTTTTACTTAAACCTGCTGTCTACATGGCCGACTTTTTTACAGTCGGCCATGTGGGCGGTATTTTAGTCAGAGTTTTCGTATTTTATTATGCTGTCTGTGTGGCCGACCCCTCTACAGTCGGCCATGCAGACGGTAGTTAATTTTATCCCACATTGTCATTCTGTGTTTGAGTTAGGGCGCTAATGACCAAGTCGTCGACGCGCCCTAAAGCACCAAAAACAACAACAACAACAACATTGGCCGACGATGCAGATCTACGCGTTTATATAAATTGAATTATTTATATTTTTATGTTTGTATAACCATTCATTCCTTACGTCATCTCCAACACAACAGCTTCTTATTTACTGCCTCTGAAAGTAATAACACGTTGGCAGCACTATATTAGTATATACCCGACACTTAACTGTCTTTTTTTCAGTTTGGTGTAAAGAGGTTTAAATTAATGTATTCATCACGGTGCTTACAGTTAACTGATGTCGTTGTCAATGGGGTTTTATTATAAATACGCAAGGTAATGGTCACGTGGTTCTTTCGACTCACTTCCGTTTCCTGCAGGATTCATGGAGGTAGAGCTCCGCATTCCCTATTCGACCTTTGGCGCTAGAATTGGATGTGACGGAGTCAGCGCCACGCTCCGGCCGTTCATTACCTTCCAGCGGAGTTTCCTCCACGGTACTCATTGGATAGTAGGCTGAGTGGGCCTGGGGCCGTTACGTATGTTCAGCTTCGGGGGAAAAATCTTTGGCTTCGTTGGAGATCGAATCCCGCTTCTCAGAACCGCAGTCGGACTCTGTACCGCCTGAGCTACAGGGCCCCTTATTCCAGATACAGTATACACCATAACAATAATAGATACCAAGAGAGCAGTTATTCTAAACCCAATGAGACAGTCTGAGCAGGTCATTTTACAGTATATAATTAAAAATACCTACTGAAACCACAATCTTCAAGAACATGACTCATTATTCTTCCTCTGTGCAAGTGAAACGTTAACACTTAACAGAAAACATGACCTTGAAGAAATAAAAAAAGTAGAGAGAAAAATCATTAGAAAAATTCTAGCAGCAAGACTCACTAAAGATGGTTACAGACTACAATCAATCAAAACAACAGAAAAGTTTTCAAACATCGAAATTGACATCAAGAAAAGGCGAATGAACTTCTTTGGTCACCTTAAGAGGTTACCAGAAAATCGATTGACAAACATAAGAGCAAGAGACATCTTAGAACAGACACCTTCAGACACAAAGTAGACAAATGGGAAGTTATAACTGAACAACCAAAACAAAAACAATACAGACCAAAATGGTCTGAAGAACGCAAACAAGCTTTCTCGGAAAGAATGAAAGCCTATTCTAACAACAAGAAGAACTCAAAGAAAACTTGATTGGGTCATTTGCTTAACGTCTTCAACTTATTGGGAGAATTCGCCAATAATAATAATAATAATCACTATGGTAGTGATTATATATATGTTTATAAATACTTGTTTCATAGCTATAAAAATACAAGACACTCAATTTTAAGGTAAAACTGACATAGACTCTATCCGGGCTCCAATATATCTTAAAATGCGGAACTGATTAGAACACTGATATTTGCAAAGTTATCTTGTACACAAACGAAATTATTTTAATGGGACCCGAAGAAACGTCAACTATTTCTGACCTCTGCTGGTGCATACAAATTATTTAGTTATTTATCAGTAATTTTATTTTGTCGAGATAATAATACGATTTACAATAATACTTTACATACTGTTAAACTTTTATCGGTAGGGAATACACAAGCTTTGAGACTAAAGTAAATGTGTTGATGAATCAACAACGCTGATCTGCTGTACGCGAAACTACAAGCTCATAAACTCCACAAATGGTGCCTTCTACCACAGATAGAGGTATCCGGAAATTAATATTTTAAGTAATTATCACAGTCAGTAAATATGCATTCATGTCAGGGAAATAACGGATATAAAACTCTGAGATACCGTCTAAAACCTAATCTGCTTTGGCCGTGTTTTCAGGATAATGGAATTAAATGTTTATTGTGCACTGTTTTTTATTCCGTAAATGATTTTGTTGTTGTTATTGTTGCTATTTCAGCTGTCCTTTTAGTTTCCTTTGCGCCAGAGCTCTAACTTTCACTTAGTATTCCCGTATTCGTATCCTATGCTGTTCCTTCCTCGCTTGATTCTATGTTTCCCAGTTTTTGTTTCGCTTTTTCTTGGAAACTAAGGAGCTCTTGAAGTTTCTTCTTGAGTGGAATTCGTTCCTGGATATACTCCTTTGCTATCCCCCCACATCTTGCAGGTCTTTCTTTACCCCGGTGAACCATGTCTCCTTGTGAGTGTGTTTTTTTTTATGTAGTTCTAAAAAACAATTCTCCATCTACGAATGCTATCTATGATCTTATTATTATTGAAAAATGAAGAATGACAGAAAGCAAAAAACGTCCGCATACATATTGTAAGTTGTTATTTTCTGCAAATAGAAATATGATCTTCGTGTATAAGCTTTTAATATTCCGACCTGGTATTTGGGAGGACGTCGGTTCGGATACCGATGTGGTCATTCAGATTTCGGTATTACATTGAAATGCCAGGATCATTCCTTCAATAATGCCATGGCCGCATTCCTTCCTATTACTTACTTCTAATCATTTTCCGACTTTCAAAAGTTATAGATTCCTCACGTAACCAAAAAAAGATCAAATACAATGAAACGGCTCTTACTTATGCCGTAATCGAACTGTGAAAATATAAAATTATTCATCAGTTATCTTATGATAGTAACAAGATATACAAAAGTATGGACAGATGTTCACATCATAAGCTCGTGTAATATTATATCTCTAGGTCTTTGACCATTGAATTGCATTGACCGATGGATTGTGTATGTCCATTATTTTTGCTTTGAAGAGGATAGTCAGAAACGATGTGGTGGATTAACTGTAATGTGACTCCATCAAATGAAAATTAGAGATTAAATTCTCAAATACTGGCTCCCTTAAGGGGGTAATGGTACCTCAAATACGGAAGCTAATCCTCAAGAAACGTGTAGCGAAACTTGAATTACAATACCAGGACGGCGACAAAAGGAGGAGGGCACAGCCGACATCTGCCGATACTGACACACTGATCTGTCGATGATTGCTGTTGCCATCACTGTGTTCCCAGGCTGAAGAAGCTAGTGGGGTGGGACTGACTTTAGAGCGAGGCGACATCTGTCGATAGTATTTGCATGACAGGCAGACCTCCCGTCCCGCCTCGTATGCTAATCTTAGGTCGTTACGCGTCACTGCTGGGACAGGTAGTCGTCACCCCATTTCGACACTCAATTTGTAAGCCATTGTCGGTGACAAGCCTCTCTGGGATATGGTCTGATGCTTCAGTTGTGCCACTGCTATATGTTTCAAGATACTGAGGCGGGAAATCTGGCAGAAACAGTGCATTTAGTAAGAAATTTGACGAATGAATTAACAAAGTACGTAATATCAAATAGTTGCTTCAGATGATCTGTGTGGCATTTTATTGTAGTTGGCTGTGAAAGTTCAAAACAACAAAAATTATCCACATGCTGCAACAGAACTGCTTCATAGCAAATACGTATTATATCTTCACAGTTCAGCATGTTAGGTCCTCAATTGTCTCACATTCAGTAATTCGCTGTGTATTGCGTTACAAGAGAAATAATGCGATATGTGTTCAACAGAAATATCAATCGTAATAGGTTGTGTGGTATGGATGGTAAGGCTACCAAGGATTTGATTATTTCAGAGTAAAGTCATTCATGAAAAATACAGATATCAATATCAATCAGTGCTTAAATCCACGTTCTTCCTACGTTTCCTATCACAATATGTTAAAGTGCCAAAAAGTAACGACGATCAGTTTTACAATTAATCTGCCTAACATCTTTATTTGCATTGGGATTGATCTGCTTGTATTGCATCCATTTCGGTGATAGTTTGCAAAGTACAAGTGGTTAAATAGGTAGTGTGAAATATGTGATACATCAAACATAATTCTTGTAGTTTTAAGACAATCCACCACCTTTTTTAAAACTTTAAAACTCATTTATTTTATTCTTGGCGTATCTCCAATCATATATATATTTCTATTTACTTAGAAAATTCAAAGTTAACAGTAATAAATTAATTCCATTGCTTCTGAGCTGCAGAATTTCTTTAAAAACATTTATCATACAATAAAATTAACTTTTAAACTAATATACAATATTAAGAATACTGAAAACTAATCCATGGATGTCTTCCGCTTTATATCTAGTCAAACAACTAGCCACAGAGCTATCAAAAAGCTCTCGTTTCTGCATAATGATTTCACTATTGTTTCTCAGACGTAGGATATCGAGAAAATATCGCTTTGGTTGTTTCCGCTGCTTAATATTGCCTCACTTTCAGATTCCCTGTCGCACTCACACATTCGTCTCGTGTTGCTTTCAGTCGGATGGCATTCGATTCCTCGCTGTAGTTTATTAATTCACTGACAAACCACGGAACTGCTTTCCATTTTAAATATTCCTTTCTCTGCATGCGACACAAAAGCAGGAACTTGGTCTTCACATCCACGTGTGTGTACAAAACGGCGCATTTAGAAACCGTGCGGCGATAACATAGGACTCAAAGTTGACGATCGGTATTGAGGATCGCCGATAATTTATTCGTAGCACGCAATTAGTGATTTAGCCGAGCGCTCGCCTGCGGAAAACAAAGTGAGTCGTTGGAGGACTCAACAGATGAGGCAAAAGCGATCGCAAGAGAAAAACGAACTAGTAAAACATTAGATGCTCTCTCCAGAGACGGAAGCTGATACGGTAAAATAATTTCCACTTGCTGTTCTGCAGCCAGTGTTATACCTGTTTGTTTTTTCCATCTCTAGAGTGACCTCTGAACACAATAGCAGCAGAGTACGGAACCACCTCCTCTTCCCAGCAGCCCTTTTCAGAGCAAAGCCTAACCCGAGAGCTGTCCTGCATTGTGTCTGCCAATCAGACCCACGGCGCGTTTGCATACATCAAATATTCACACATAATAGCGAATGTCAATCACACAACTTTGTCAAACACATCGCGAGCGAGCGGGCCGGGGACTCACAGAGGCTGTGCGGGACCATTAAAACGTACATTCGATTGGCGCCGATACGAGTGGTAGGCGGTTATTTTGGTACGCGGGGCCCCTCTCGCTCCCCTGGGAGTCGGACTCCTCTTTTTTATCAATCAGCAAAAACAATTTTCGCACAAAGGGATCATGCCGGTCGGGCCCCGGTAACGCGAGCGCCGCTCTTTGTTCTATAAAGCCATCAGTCCGTCAGTTCTGCAAACATGTAGCGCACACAGAGGACGACCGCAGCACGCGGATGGGGGGAGACCGCGCACAGTGAGTGCGGATCGTACGACTGATTTCGAAACCTCGTACACCTGTCGTTCAAACAGAACGGCGTACATAAGTATAAACTGATTTGACTCTTGTTTACGTTCCCTATTCTAGCATTTACATTGGGGACAGTCGGCTTACATTTGAGTGGATTTACTTTAACCTCTTCAGTCCCGAGGTATCATATATGATACCTCCAGGAATTATTTTTTTCTCGGGCCACTGCACAGCTGACCCTTTTCTGGAATATCGTATCATCTACAATATACATCGCGCTTCTCACAGCTCATATGTTCGATCTTCTGCTTTTGGCAGCCCTGATTAGAACCTTGGGATCCTGCAACTGTACAACGTGTCTCGTAGAAATAAAGGTAAAGATATACATTTTTTCCATGAAATAAAGTAACATGAAGCAATAAAGTTGTGTGTATAATTTTCCTGCTTGACTCCCAAAGTAACATATATATACCATCTATAAAAAATTAATTATTGTTTCAAAAATTTTTTTAATGGTCATTCATTGTTAACTAGCATTAACACAAAGTAAATAACACAATAGTACTTCTCTTGCGCTTTTAGTATGAGCTCGGGACTGAAGAGGTTAAACAAAAATCCTCGAAATTTAATTACGACAATACACCGTTATTGCACGTACAATGCGAAATGTCGGTTTACATATTATTAATTATTATTTTTTTTTAAATCTTGGAAATTTAAATTTAATTGCACGTACAATGGAAAATATCGGTATATATATTATTTTTTAAGGTACCTTCGAGATTTAATAGAGGCAAATAAAAAAAGACAATTAAATAAAGAAAAAAGCCTTGAAATTTAAAATAAAAAGATTTCACTTGCGACAATACATAGTTCTTGCACGTGCAATAGCATATATCGGTTTATATATATTTTAAAAAAAGTATCTTCGACATTAAATTTAACAGATTTTAACTGAGGTATTCCAAAAGAAGAGAAATATCTCTGGAATTTAACATAAAAATATTTTTTAAAAGCGATAATACACAGTTCGTAAACGTTCAGTGGAAAATCTCTGTTTTTTTTTTTTTTTTTTTTTTTTTTTTTTTTTTTTTTTAACATTATGTCTTCGAAATTAAAATTAATAGATTTTAACCGCGGAAGTGCAAAAAACAAAATTAAATTATAATCATTAGATTTTAGATGCGACAATTAGTGTTGCCCAAATGCAAGAACAAGACGAGACTTGGCCAGTCTTGGTCTTGGTCTTGCATCAATACACCTGGTCTTGGTCTTGGTCTTGGTATTGCACTCCCAGTCTTGGTCTTGGTCTTGGTCTTGCAGCAAGAGTCTCGCAAGTCTTGCAATTACCTATTAGCCTGTCGCTATTTATTAAACGTTACTTTAGATATTAGAACAACGCAACAGAATAGGTACATTTTGAGCTTGAATTAACATAGCCATGGTAAAGACCAACCAAATTAATAAATGTCTAAACATTTCATGAGAAATTCAAAAAATCAACTGACACCGGTTGGGGTTTGAACCCACGACCTAAGCGATCAGTGGCGATGCTCTAACTAACCAACTGAGCTATCAACTGTGTCCCGCGGGAGTCAGTCTGTTTCTTAATAAAAGTTTACATTTAATAATCTTCAATGTACTAAAACATGGTTTAAACATATAGAAAACAAATTAATGACATTAACTTGACTGTATTTTAAAGAACATTATCTGTCTAGAAAGAGATTGATAGACCCTCACCTTATATGAAATGGAATAAAATAATTATACAATTTACTGAATTTACCATTTATTTCAATAAAAATACAACACAAATGAAATTACAGAACAGTACACAATAGCTGACATTACTGTTACTTTATATTAATTCTTTTGACCAAGAATTAATACAAAGTAACCATCTGGCTGACTCATCGCTTAACCTATTTCTATGTTTTCTAATTACTAATGATGCTTTAGAAAATAATCTCTCAGCAGGTACTGAAGTTGCAGGTATTGAAAGAAAATCACGGGCCATCTTCGATAAAACCGGATACTCTGTCTCATGCGTCCTCCACCACTCTAAAATGTCTTCTGAGCTGGCGGCTCTGGGTTTACATAGGTACTCCTCCAACTCTTCAATAACTAATCCTTGAAGACAAGATCCAGATCCAGATGACGTCGAGGGACATGCATACAGTTTATCAAAGTCTATTACGTCTTCATCTTCATAATATTCACATACTTTCTTTTCATTTCTTGGTGATTCTAGAGATTTATTCACTAAGTGTAGACTTTTATATTCTTCATAAAGTTCATTAAATTTGTGCAGGCTTTCTGTTTTAATTTGCTTGCCCCAAAATGTCATGTCAAAAGTCTGAGCCTTATGCCTTGGGTCTAAAATCAAAGAGGTACAATAAATCCAGTTGCTTTTCTTATAATGTTTAAGCATTTTGTCTCTAGCTGCTTGGAAACCCATAATGAGCCTTTCATCCACTTCGGATCGATTTGGTTTCTCATCTAGTTGTTTTACCATGGATTCAATTTTATCGAGCAAGAGATTGAATGATAAAATGACTAGCGGTAATGTAACATATTTTTCTCCGCCAAGTTTCGTTGATAGAAGTTTAAAGTTTATTAGAAATATTAAGAAAATAAACATCTTCTCGGTAACATACTACATATAATTTGATAATGCATATTCTGTATAGTTCTATATAGTTTATTTTTCGTTTTTATTATTTCGATACTTCAATTAAGTGTCATACTTACTATATTTAATGTATTATTTTTTATTTACTTATTCAGACCGTCAATTCCTTCTTCAACGAAACGCACTGATAGTCATTTATATTATATCAGTACTTTACGTCTTCCTACATATTTTCTGCCTATTTTCTTCTTCAAAATTCTATGTACTAGTACTTTCTTTAAGTTTCGTTTGTTTTCTATGTGTCAATTTCTTGTATTATATAGGATGAGTATATAATTAAATTAAGCCTGTCCGGTCCACTGACTCTGGAGTTTACTCCTCGAGTTAAAATTGTGCAAATACTAGGTATATATTCTTTGCATGTAAATGAATATTTGCAAAAATATATTGTGATGCAACAGTCAATATATCAATTTATTTATTTAAACAGTTCTCTCATATATTATTACATTCGGGCTCCTAAACAGTACATAAATCTTATTGCACGCTTTTTATATTATTCGATTACTATTATAGAAAAAATTTTCACGTTTGAAGTGTATTAAAAGTGTCTACAATATTTATTAAATGGGTGACGACATATTTAAGCACTTTGTGTTTTAAAACCACACAGAACAGATCAGCATGATGTATTCGTGTCCATTCTAAGCACCCAAAAACTTATTTTGTATAGAAAGTATATAAAAAAAAGTCCTAACTGCAAGACGCAAGAGTCTCGCAGGCTTGGTCTTGTTCTTGCTTAAATCTTGCACAGTCAGTCTTGGTCTTAGTCTTGCTAAAATTAGGCGGTCTTGGTCTTGGTCTTGCAAAAATGCAAGACCAAGACCAAGACTAAGACCGATTTTGGGCAACACTAGCGACAATACACTGTTTTTTGCGGGTACAATGATAAATAGCGGTTTATATATTAATCTAGATGATTTTTTTAAAAAGAAGCTTAGAAAATTAAGTTCAACTGGGGCAATTCAAAAAGTGAAAAAAGAATGTTCTAAATTTAAAATAGACATTTTTACTGCAAAAATACACATTTCTCACACGCTCAATGGAAAATATTGGTTCATCTATTAATTGTTTCAAGTACAGTAGCTTCGAAATTAAATTTAACAGATTTTAAATGAAATAATTCAAAAAAGAAAAATCTCGAAATTTAAAATTAACAAATTTTAATTGTTTCAATGGATAATGTATCTGTTTACTACTGTTCTATCACATACATTTGGAACAATTTGTTTCCATATTAATCTGAACATATTGTAATATTTTGTCCATGATGGATTGGTGGAAATCCGCGACTGTGATATCAAATTTGGGTTGATATTGAAGACTACAACCAGTCATAGTTTTGTTGTTATTATGTTTATTCAGCCATTACCGGTATCGAGCAAGATGCTCATCATCAGATGGTTTGAATTTATAATGTATTTAAATATGTAGATGCAAAATTTGAGCGTGCGTCGTTAGATATCTGAATATTTTTGAAATCGAGCTCTTCTTAATGACGAAAGGATATGATGTATTTCTGTGGAGGCTCATTATTAAACAAACAAACGGTGATAACTTCACTATTATTAGAGCCTGGATGGAACTTATGAGCATGCCGGAAAGTTGCTTCTGAATTTACAGATGTAGCATTAAAACATCAAAAATCCTCGGAATTTAAAATTAACAGATTTTCATTATGGAATTGCACAATGAATCTATTCTCCGGGAGTCAGGGGAAAAGGGCGACTTACAACCTCAGCACATGGCCTGAAACAAAGTACACGTAACATCTGTAAACATGTTCACCACGAAAGGAACTGAAATAAGAAAGCCTCTGGTACACTATCTGGCGATTAGGAATTGTATTCCTTCAAATTCACCACCGCCACCACATAAATCTACGTACACAGTTGGTACATGTTCAGACAGACATTTCGACTATGAGGATTATCTTGCTATCAAATCGATACTAATTTGCGGTCACTTTTATGTTAATTTCTCGACTTTTTGACGTCACATCAAAATGAAACATTCCCTATTTTACTCCTGGAATAATTATTCGAAACTCCATCAAAATTCTATCAACAGTGTTTGAGTGAATCCCGTTTAACGAAGCAAACTATCAGACGAACCGATACGTCCTGATTTACGTGACCGCATGAAGCTAAAATATATCTCATTCTACTTCTCTGATCCCGGGCTGCAGTGTGTTTGAAACGCTATGAAAAGCCATTCAATTGTCTTTGCGTGAATCGTACTCAACGGAACCGAATATCGTTCTCGCAGTTGCAAAGCTTACAGCCAACTTATAAATAAGTCTAATGAGCCGAGATTAATGTTTTCGTAGACAATCTTCCGTTCGTCTTTGCATTCATGAACTATGCTGTCGATGACAAGTTCTGATCTTCCTAAGAGCGAGATTTATACATTTTATACCGATGTAGGTTTTTATGCAATTTTCAGTTTTTCTAAGCCATTTAGTCCTTAAGAATTACATACCTTACAAACAGAACAACAGCGCAAGATTAGTACATCATTCACCAAATTATTTGTAGGCAGTGACATACGCCAATGACTATTAATTACGCCAGCTGTCAACAGAAATACGCATATTCCACTCACAGTTAAATTTAATAACTGGTTTCTTCTTAATACTATTAAGTCGAATCTGCAAGAGAAAAATATGTGTTTTATTCTGTAAATCTTCTTTTGTGACGATTTCCCGCGATGTTCAGAACTTTCCATATTTGAAAAATGTAAAATATTGTCGCGTTGGAACCGGGACAGGTGTGAATTCGAAGGTTACTTGTCAATGAACACAGCACTTAAACTGAGAACAGGTTTATTGAGAACTCAAACATACACGCAGCACTGACTGCCTCTTGGGCAGAATGCTCTTCTATTTATACACAGATAGAACGTACTAGAGATTACAAGAGTAGTTAACAAATGAAATGTGTAGAAGTTACAAGTGACCTTAGGAAACATGTAGAATCTTCTGGAAATAATAAACAGAATTAAATAATTTTTGTCAGTGGGCGGGATTGAACCGGCGACCTTCGGTACCGCAATTCGTGACGCTACCCGCTGCGCCATGCTGGCAGACGGTACACTGGCGTTCATGCGGCATTGCTCCCTCTCCTGAGGAAAACAGCGTCCCGCTGTTAGATTTCTTTTGGGGCACGCTGAAGTGTCCTGGATCTTGATCTTGTCGTGGGTCCTCTGTATGGCAGTTCTGGAGGGCCCCTCCTGTTTGTACTATTATCTTCCTGTCCGACTTCCTCAGTATCCAAACCGTCCTCAGAGTCCTTGAACAAGAAGCTGGTTGTGCCTAGCTGCTCGTCAGGATTGTAGTAAGGCTTCATGCGGAGGACGTGAACAATGTCCCTTCGCTTTCGTCGTTTCGAAGACGGCTCATAATCCTCGACTTCGTATGTGACGTCTGACCGGCGGCGTATGACACGATACGGACCAAAGTACCGCTTCAGTAACTTTTCTGATAGCCCAACCTTCCGGACAGGGGTAAAAATCCATACGAGATCTCCTGGGTTGTACGCAACAGGTCGGTGCTTGCCGTCATACCGCTGACGGTCCCTCTCCTGGGTGGCCAGTGTTCGTATGCGAGCCAGCTGTCTTGCTTCTTCGACCCTGGTAATGAGCTGTTTTATATAGTCATCCTGAGTGTCGTCCGGCTGGAATGGGAACAGCGTATCCATTGTGGTCTCAGCTTCACGGCCATGGAGCAGAAAAAACGGAGTGAAGCCTGTCGTATCTTGCCTTGCTGTATTATAAGCAAATGTGACCACTGGCAGTATTGTATCCCAATCCTTCTGCTCAACATCCACATACATCGACAGCATATCGGCTAATGTCTTGTTGAAGCGTTCTGTGAGACCGTTTGTCTGAGGGTGGTATGCAGTTGTCATCCTGTGGACAACGTCGCATCTTGACATGACCTCTGATACTAGTCTTGACTGGAATACCTTTCCACGATCGGATATCATCACACGTGGTGCTCCATGCTTCAAAATAATGTCTTCTACTAGAAATTTTGCAACCTCTGGAGCTTCTGCAGTCGGCACAGGTTTGGTGACAGCGTAGCGCGTGAGGTAGTCGGTGCAGACTATTATCCATCGGTTACCGGTTGTCGACTTCGGGAACCTCCCCAAAAGGTCGATCCCAATTCGGTGGAATGGAACTGCTGCAGGTGGAATTGGTACTAGATGACCTGGAGGTAATTGCGGCACATGTTTCCGTCGCTGGCACTCTTTACAGTGACTCACATAATGCTTGACAGATCGGTAGAGACCCTTCCAGTAATACCTGCGTCTGATTCGGTCCAGGGTCTTCACAAATCCCAGATGACCGGATATTGGAGCGTCGTGGAAATACTTGAGAATAGCTGGCTGGAGATGAGCTGGAACGACCAGAAGCCACTTGGGGCCTAGTGGATCGTAGTTGTTCTTATACAATGTCCCATCTATCAATTGAAACCCTCCTTTGGCCGGTTCTCCTTTCTCCAAGGCGTCTATGGTTCTTAATAACTCTGAATCTTCCCTCTGTTCAGCTGCAACGTCACCTAATTCAGCGAGGGCTGAAATTCCATTCATGCTGTTGTGTTCTATTAAAGGATTCCTTGAAAGGCTGTCGGCATCCTTGTGTTTGCGTCCGTTTTTGAATACCACCGTGACGTCGTACTCTTGAAGTCTAAGTGCCCATCTTGCTAGTCGACCTGATGGATCCTTCAAGCTGGTTAGCCAACATAAAGAATGGTGGTCTGTTACGACGGTGAAAGGTTTGCCGAATAAATACGGACGAAACTTGTTGATAGCCCAGACAACTGCGAGGCATTCTTTCTCGGTTGTAGAGTAGTTTATCTCGGGCTTAGAGAATACTCTTGATGCATAGGCTATCACCTTCTCAGCACCTTCCTGAATTTGCACAAGCACTGCACCGATCCCATAACCGCTGGCGTCAGTGTGAAGTTCAGTTTCTGCATTCTCGTCGTATAAGGCTAGAACTGGTGCGGAAGTTAGAGCCTCCTTAAGTGCCTGGAAAGATCTTTCTTTAGTTTCATCCCAGTAAAACTTGGCGTCTCCCTGCAAAAGTTCTTGCAGTGGACGTGCCATGTTACAGAATCCTTTTATGAAACGCCGGAAGTATGAGCACAGCCCAAGAAAGCTTCTCACATCACGAATGTGCTGAGGAGTTGGAAATTCCATGACTGCCCTTACTTTATCTGGATCAGCGCGGACGCCATCTCCGTTGACCAGGTGCCCCAGGATTTTTATCTCTCTGGCGACGAAGAGGCACTTCTTCGGATTGAGGCGGAGTCCTGCAGTCTGAACACACTTCAGCACCGTTGACAGGCGACTCAGATGTTCTTCAAATGTTTTCGAGAAAACAACAATGTCATCTAAATAACAAAGACACGTCGTCCACTTAAGGTGTCGAAGTAAGTTGTCCATCATGCGTTCGAATGTGGCCGGAGCGTTGCATAATCCGAATGGCATTACTTTGAATTCATAGAGGCCATCAGGTGTAATAAAAGCCGTCTTTTCTCTGTCAGCTTCGTCAACCTCGATTTGCCAGTAGCCTGTCTGCATGTCCATGGTTGAGAAGTATGTAGCTCCTTTCAAGCAGTCTAAGGCGTCGTCGATGCGCGGCAGTGGGTAGACATCTTTCTTTGTGATTTTGTTCAGCCGCCGATAGTCGACACAGAATCGCCACGTACCATCCTTCTTCTTTACGAGGACCACCGGAGATGACCAAGGACTCTCCGAAGGTTGAATAATGTCATTATGCAACATCTTCTCCACTTCCTCTCGAATTATTCGCCTTTCGACTGGTGACAATCGGTACGAGCGCTGGCTAATGGGCGGATGATCCCCAGTATTGATACGATGCTTTATCGTGGGCCGTTTCGTCTGACCTTTTTTTTGCTGGGGTGTGAATACACCAGAGAATTGGCGTAGTATAGCTAACACCCGGTGGTGTTGTTCCTTGGTCAGGCCGGACCCTATTGGCAGTTCCATAGTTGTTTCCTCCAGCGTGTTGTCGGTACTAGTAACAGAGCATGGATCTTCGTTAATGACGTTGAGCTCGCCCTCCTGGACTGGTTCAGCTGTCCCTATGCACATTCCCTTGGGGATAATTTGTGACTGCTCGTGACAGTTGGTGATCCAAATGTCTCCTCGACCACCGATAATGCTTATGATAGCCGCTGGTATGTAGATTTCTTTCGTGAGCCTAATAAACTTTCTACTATCGACAAGCACTTCAAGGTTGCGGTCGTCCGTGTTTTTGACTGGGACTCTTCTCATTGCGAACGGCGGGATTGTCACGTTGTCAACGGCGAATAACTTCCCAGAAGATTCTGTGTTACGTGTACCCGTCGCAACGACTTCTTCAATTTGCAGCTCAGACGTTCCACAGTCAATGACAGCTTGGGATGCCTTAAGGAAGTCCCATCCAAGGATGACATTATGACTACATTCTGTTAAAATGACAAATTCAACTGGCTGGGTCCTGTTGTTGATGGTTATTCTCGCGACACAAGCTCCAGCTGGCTGGACGTACTTTCCATTTGCGACCTTTAGCACAGTTGCCCCCGTATCACGGAACATTGTCTTCTTTAGTGTGCGACGATAATTGTCCGACAATACGGAGAAAGAAGCTCCTGAATCAACCAGCGCCCGGACAGGTTGGCCGTCGATTATAACGTTGATGAGATTTCCCGACATCTTAGTGACTGTCATCCATGGAGGATTTTCATCTGCGGCGGCCTCACCTCCGTAGATGGTCGCCTTGCTTAGTTTTCCTGCGTGCGGCGGCTAGGGGAGCGGCTGGTAGCTCTGTCCGGCGACGATGAACGGCAGCGGCGCGTCGGGGATCGACCTCGTCTAGGGTACGGCGATGGGCTTCTTCCCGTAGGTCGACCGAACTCGTCAGCGGGTGGCTGCCTGGGGTAGAACTGTTCGGATGGCGGACGTCTTGCGGCAAAATAATCGTCAAATACTCGTCTTCTCTCTCTGCAGTAGCGTATGACATGTCCAGGGCGCCCACAGTGGAAACATACTGGCGCGTTGTCTTCTGTCCTCCAGACGTCCGTTCGTCTGCGGGACGTCATAGGTGCCGGAGGATTTGGTTGTGGCCGTGTCGGCCGGTTCCTAGGCTGCCGTTTGGCAGCTGCAGCATACGTCATATCAGGGCGAGGCCATTCTTCACGTCGAGTGCGATTGGCTCGGCAGACAGGAGCTATTGTCTGAAATACCTCTTTTTCCGCCGCGTCGGCTCCTTCATGACCCACTGGGCTTACATCCATGGCCATGATCTGATGCTCACTCGGTTCAAGAGTCCCAGCTGCCATGAACTGTTGTAATTCTTCTCTCACAATTTGTCGTATGAGAGACGCAAAGTCGTGCTGGTCTTCCACAACTGCCATAGGGACTACGTTGGGAAGTCTGTCATACTTCTTTCGCCCAACCCTCCTTTGTTGCATCTCCTCAATCCGCTGGCACCACTTGATGAACTCTTCCGTCGTAGCGACGTCTTTTATCAGAAGAGCTTGGTACATGTCTTCTGCAATACCTTTCATTAGGTGCGTGATTTTGTCGGCTTCAGTCATATTCGGGTTGACTACGTTGCATAGGGCCAAAACATCCTGTATGTAAGATTGCGTCGGCTCCCCATGTCGTTGGGCCCGGTTCTTCAGTTGTTCTTCCGCCGAGCGGATTTGTCGCTGGTGGTCCCCAAACGTTTTCTTAAGTTCCGTCTGGAACATTTCCCAGTTATTCAGTTTTTCTTCGTTGTTCTCGAACCACTGCTGGGCGGTTCCGTCCAGATAGAAATAAACATTTGCCAAGCACATGGTATGATCCCACCTGTTGTACTTGGCGACTCGGTCGAACCCTTTTAGCCATTTGTTAGGATCCTGTCCAGCGTCTCCAGAGAACACCGATGGGTGTCGAATGTGCAGCTGGCTTGCCGCCATGGGTTTCCTAATGACGCGGACTTTCGGAAGGACGTACTGAGTATATCCTTTGTAGTCCGGTTCCAGTCCGTGTAGGCGGCGACTTTTACGTTGCCTAATCGGAGCCACGACGATGCAGCTGTTGCACAGGGTACCCGGCGTCTCCACCAAACTATGTCGCGTTGGAACCGGGACAGGTGTGAATTCGAAGGTTACTTGTCAATGAACACAGCACTTAAACTGAGAACAGGTTTATTGAGAACTCAAACATACACGCAGCACTGACTGCCTCTTGGGCAGAATGCTCTTCTATTTATACACAGATAGAACGTACTAGAGATTACAAGAGTAGTTAACAAATGAAATGTGTAGAAGTTACAAGTGACCTTAGGAAACATGTAGAATCTTCTGGAAATAATAAACAGAATTAAATAATTTTTGTCAGTGGGCGGGATTGAACCGGCGACCTTCGGTACCGCAATTCGTGACGCTACCCGCTGCGCCATGCTGGCAGACGGTACACTGGCGTTCATGCGGCAATATTCTATCAGTACATTTACGGCATTTGCAACAATACAATACAATGAGGGCTCTAGACCCCACAGTGCGTTCAATCGACATAGGCGGCTCAAGGTCATTGCTCTATCCCCACTCCACTGCCCTTACCCCAACATACGAAGGGGAAAGTCTGTCCGCTGTCAAATATGTCACTTGTGTGCATGGATACAGTGGTCAGCCCTGAGGGATAGAGAAGGAGAGGGATGCAGGTGAGGTGAGGAGCGGGGCAATGGAAACATGATCGTGAACCGCCAGTTGTGGGTAAATAAAGTATAATAAGGAAGAGCGTTATAAATTTTAAAGGTTTCCAGTTTCTTCTTTGATGCGAACATTACACCTAATACCATTATCTATTGTATTTGCACTGAAATTATGGAAATTATCTCCTTTGAGTTATCTTTGAAGTTTTTTAAAATACCACCAACTGTTTGCTTTCCCTGCTGGTTAACTTCATTGTTCCTCAAATAGACGCCTAGGTATTTGTCAATGTTGACTAGCAAGGGTATCATACTGCAGACGATGTGTATGTCAGTCTTATTGCTAGCGATATCTGCTAATTTTAAGTTATTTTTGATATGTATTTCAAAGTGCTTATAATGTTCAGGTCTCGATTAAAATTGCACTGCCCGTCAACAACCCTTCGCCACAGTGAATTATTAGTGCACAGGTAAAATGAATGAAAAAATCAGTTCTTTGAAACTATCGCTGCAGAAGATAAAAAAGAGATGTGGATGTAATAAAACACTATACAGACATATGGTAATACTTAGATCAGAAAATATATTATTCTACGGCTTGCTGTAATATGATGATGGTGCAAAAATTTCTTATTGTTCTTATGCTTATTAAGAACGTGAAATATAGAATTACTAGCCTCGTACCCGCGACTTCGTACGCGTGGATTAAGAATTTTTTTGCCAGAATTAAATATAAAAAGTTGTTGGTAACGAAGGATTGGTCCCAAACAATGTCGAGTCGGCATAATATGACAGGAAAGCTATCACTATATCATTCTACCGTCGAACCTGCCTCTTGAAGAGAATCAATTTCCAACATATTTCTGCCACTATTCGATAAGATTTCAAAATTTCGTGACTACAACTGTTAATCATTCTGGAAAAAATATCCTGTGCCCTTCATACAGCTTTCCTTATAAAATTCCATCACAACGATATAGCCATATAGTCGTCAAAACGTAACAAAAAGACAGAGACTTACTTCCGTATTTATATTAGTATTACTGTGGTTCACACTCACACACTGACTGCGAACAACACCTGAGGGATCATTATAACGTAAAAAAGTGTACACCTACAAAATTGCAAGACTACCTACGATTTTCCTCGTATTGCACCCCTAACTTTATAATATCTACAGTTTAATATGCAATCCGAATAACCTACGGCCCAAGCCTGACTCTTACACTGAAAAACAATTTTTAAAAATCTTAGCCTCCACGGAGATATGAACCGGAGACCACGACCTTCGTAAGCAAGCGCTTTAGCCACTAAGCTGCCAGCCCACTACACCGAAACACGGTACGGAGGCGACCATATCCAACGTGATGTCTATCGCCGTATTTCCAAGTTATGAGAATCAATTGCCAACATATTTCTGTCACCATTCGATAAGGTCTCAAAATTTCGTGACTACAACTGTTAATCACACTGCAAACAATATCCTGTGCCCTTCATACAGATTTCCTTATAAAATTCCATCACAACGGTATAGCCAATTGGGAGTCATAACGTATCAAAAAGACAGAGACTTACATCCCTAATTATAATAATATTACTGTGGTTCACACTTACACACTGACTGCGAACAAAACCTGAGGGATCATTATAACGTAAAAGAGTATACACCTACAACATTGCAAGAATACCTACAATTTGCCTCGCATTGCACCCCTAAGTTTCTAATATCTACGGTTTAACATTCAATCCGAATAACCTACGGCCCACTCCTGACTCTTACGATGAAAAACAATTTTTAAAAATCTTATCCCCGACGGAGATTCGAACCGGAGACCATGACGTTCGTACGCCAGCGCTTTATCCATTCAGCTGCCAGGCCACTACGCGGAAACTCGGTACGGAGTCGTCCACATCCAAAGTGTCTGTCTACCGCCATATTTCGAAGTTATGAGACAAATGTGTTATTTATACAGATAATTTTTCAACCAAATGTAGACAGTATTATTCTCCTTGTTTCAAAGGATAAGTGTGCAAAGTTTCATCGAGAACGGATAAAAACTGTGGATTTGTATTAAGAACAAACAAACCAACAAACAAACAAACAAACAAACATACATTCATCTTTATATATAAAGATGTGGTGAGCTTGAGAAGTACTTCCGTGATATGCATGTAAGTATTGTCCACAATATTAAAGTTGGATGCAACCACCATGTTTGTTAAACGTTGTGTGTTGTTACATGTTGTGTATATGTCCACATAAACGAAGGGAGAGGGTAAAATCTGGTGCCATTCCATTCAGGCCGTCTATTCAGAAAGAGAAGCAACAAATCGCCAAATTATACTTCCCCATGCGACTGATGAACAATCATCATCATTATCGTATCCCCCCGTCCATTAATAATAAAGGCTAGTGCAGTTGAGGCCTGGGATTTAGTCCAGTACTTCGAACAATGATCTGGTTATGACGAAAATTCTTTCTACTTCCCGGGCTCGAATCTCATTACACCATGTGGAGTGCCAGACACTAACATTGTAATCTACAGAACTCGGCCGGCGGATACTTTGGGGTAACTGTGTTTATATTGTTATTTTACGTCTAGTTGACAGCGGAATTATTTGAATATGGAGATAATTGTAAAGTAATTGCTGTCATTCCATTTCTTGATTTAAACCTTATAAGATATATTGATTATACAAAAAATTATACGACTATCAGATGGACATCGAAAGAAGTAGTATTAAAAAAAACATCGTGGTGCCGAATCAAATAAAAATAGTATGCAGCAAGTAAAATTAATGTTTTGATTACGCAGGAGGTAAAAAACTAATTGCAGTTATATCATATATATATTTCATCAAATGAATTATAATTTGTAGTCAGATAAATAAAGATTATTGATGGAGACCTATCAAGTGGTGTGCAGACTGGTACGCGTTGGAACAGGAGAGGCGATAGTGTCTGTCGGCGCGAATCGTTACATGAGCCGGTGTTTTTGGCTAGTGGACGCTCGGCACGATCAGTGCACGAATTAGCCTGCTGAGCGTGCGAATACTACGGACGTTGGCTGTCTGCAACATCCAAAGGTAGTGTTAGGTTATGTGTGCCTGCCCACATATCGAGCATCATAGTTGGACTGAGTCAGATTAGTTTTAAGTCTCTGGTGATACACCTGACTTACTTTCACATTATTTTCTTCAGAGTAAATAAATGGTTATAAATTGCTAGCTGTATAAATAAAATGTTGTATTACGTAGTGATATAGTAACCGTGTGACATTCCTCACCTTGCAACAAACGCCAGTTAGTAGTTTCCCAGGCTGTCGACCATGTTTAATTTTTTACTGTAATTAATCCAAATGAGCTTCATTAACACTACATGGTTTCACAGCATAAGCCAACATGGAGACTAGTGATAGGACAGATGTCGACATGGCGACCGTGACAGGAAATTGTAACAATACAATTATATGGATTTACCGTGGCCAGGATTTGTTACTATATCATTACAAATTGATGTAATTTTATCATAAAATTTTACATCTCAGGTGCACCTACAGTACAAATAAAAATTAATTATTCTTTGCTAAATTGTTAACAGCTTTATTTTTGAATCCGCGATGTAGTTCAGAGCTGGGGCAGGAAGATATTTCGTCTGAATCTGGCAGCTCCTTACCGCTTTGGCACTTGTCGGTCGTCCTCTACAAACAGGTGGGTGACACCAAAGCGAACGCAGTCAGCGGGAGGGAACCGCAGTGCTTCCTTCCCAGCCGGCGTGTCGGCTTGTGGGAGGCCCTACAGGAGTCTCAGGTGGGGTGAGTCATCAGACGTAGGGGAGCAGACTGCTGGAACATAACCCACACGATTCCAGAATCAATGTATTACCACAAAAACATTCATAATGTTAGCGCGACCAATCAATAAAGACAGCTAAAGAGGGAAGTATTCTATTTTTATATCCGCATTGTTACTACATTGTCTTTGTATACATTTGTGAAACTGATTCATCGTTGGTTCTGCTACTAAAAACAAATCTCATTAGCAGACTAGCACCTTAAAGGTATTAGATCGGTAGAACAGCAAGGTCAGCCATCGCAGGACACCAGATAGAAGATGAGCATGAAATACAGTGTGGATACTAAAATCCCAGCCAAATCTGGAGAAGTTTCCTAGAATGATTTAGTCATTTGAGATTAATAAACATTCGAAAAAAATCACAAAGATAACGTCTATGTCTTAAGCTAAGCTTGGAAGTGAGCGTTGATTACATAGCACTACACGTGGCAAAATAAAGTTTTATCTGTGGTGGGTGTGTAAAATTAGTGGCCGCCGAAAAACTTTGACAATTTTGATGTTGTAAATAAACAAACATTTGGTAAATACGTCAGTCTCCTGGCTGACTCAGCAGGAGGCTCAACGCCTGAAGAATATCCGAGCCCTAGATCGAAACGTTTCAGAATGTTAGGAGCAAAAAAAAAAAAAAAAATACAACGGGGTGCAATATCTTGCGAAGTTTTGATTAAAGGAGCATCTGATTGTGGAACTATTTAAATCAGCCAGCTAGTACAAAACAAGAATGTAAAATCATAGAATAAAACGGTAAGAAACCCCTTTTGTAATATGTCATAGACTGTGTACCTGTCCAGTAAGTATTGATAGGGTTTTGCGGTATATCAATGGTTCCCAATTACTGATACGCTTACCCCTAGGGGTTCCTGAGATCGTTTTAAGGGGCACGGGCGGTAATCTCTTGGCTATGGTAAGCAGTAAGATAATTAAAACAGAAACAATTACGCAAACATTACTATCGCCAAAATATATTTGAAGACAGTCAAACTGTGTGTGAGATTGAATGAATGATATTACTGTAATAAATCTGGAAAAATTGGTTTAATTTTTTGTTTTATCATTTCTACTGTAAGCGGTACACGAGGTTGAGCTCTTTCTTGATGTGGTACTTGGGGGAAAAAAAAAAACTAATTGGAAACCACTGACGTATTCTGAATACGTTAAAGTAAGTTTTTATCCAACTAAAGACAACTTTTATCATCAGGCGTATCTGCAAATAAATTAACTCTTTTGCTGAGAATCAGTTATTTATAAATAATAACGTTTGAGTACGTTCTCAACCCGTTTTCTATAATACGTTAAATACATAAGATATAAATTTATAAGCCTGTAAAAATAATGGAAGTAAGTACCCAGATTAGATTCTAAGTGCTGGGCTACGTTGTATATGGGAAAATAAAAAAATAAAAAATATGCCTTAAGAAATTTGTGTGGTATCCTTCGTAGACATTAAACTATGTTAAGAATTAAAATGTTGCAAGGGCAGAATGGTTCGTTGCGAGTATAAACAGTTTTATTGCGCTGGTATAGTGAACTGACTTTTAGCTGCCAAATATAGATATCTGAACGAGAATTGTCACGCATAGAATTTTAAAAAGCCCTCTTATAGCAATATTAATACCACTGCTCCTGCAAATCCCATTATAGAATGGTAGGGAATAATCATGTAGTGTGTTGTAGCGTATGGGATGGATCTAAGAGACTCAAGTAATAGTTCGCTTCGCGGTATTTTATTACATGTAGCATAGCATCTTCTCAGATAATTAGCAGTTTGAAAAATACTACATCACTATCTAGTTTTGGGATATTGTTAGTAATCGAGTATGAGCTGCACAACTTACTATGATGCATTAGTTGTGGATGTAGAAGTGTTTTCGAAATAACTATTTTTATTTCGTTACATTATTCTTTGCTATAAGTTATTAAATACTGGTTTCTTTCGATGGTGTTTATAGGAGTTACTCGATAACAAAGGATTCATTCTTTAACAGCGTGGCATGATGGCTAAGTCGTTAGACTGTAATTTGGTAGGGTCGCCTAATGGGAAGGGTTGATATTGGAGGAATCGCCCAAAATAGGTATGATTACACGAAACTAAACGAGTGTCCAATTAGTATCTTCAAATAAGGTGTATAGTGTTTTAAATGACAGTTAAATGACAATCGTAAATTAGCGGAATTTATGTTACAACCAAAATTTGCACTAAGCTTAATTACATCAATCTAGAACAATTCCAATTAATTCTTGACAAATATGGTTGGTAAATCCTCTAGGCAAATAACAAATAGATGTTTGAATACGACCCTATCTGACAACAGAAGTGATGCTAAATCAATCGTAGAGACATATCGATCAAAGTCAATGTGGCAGTGAACAAAAGGTTGGGTCGTATTTTACATAGATCACTAAATTTAACTGATGTAAATGCTAGCATATCGACTTGTTATATCAGCCAAACGTCAAGCAAATAGTTTATGAGTACCTAATTCATATATGTTGTTACAGGTCATTTTTCCACAGTTGCTTAACTGAAATTTTAATGTAAGATTAATATGAAGCTGAGTTAATATTTGTAGTTTTCTCGTTTTGGGGTAAAAACTCCGTTCCTCTGTAATGCAAATTATTTACCAATTATTCACTCAGGTTAATTATTTCAGTTTCAGCACTACCCATACCATTGAGGGCGTTCACGAAACATAAGCACCATTGCCGGAGAACAAAATGACACAGTTTTTTTTTTTTTTTTTTTTTTTTTTTTTTTTTTTTTTAATGAAGCCTTTTTTTTTTTTTTGGAGTCCTTATGAAACTTTAGTGGATTAATGGCATTGAGTTTAGATTCGCAATAAGATTCACAGCTGTCAGTATTTTTTTTAATTCACGTCAACCGCATGACACATTCGTGTTTAATTTTGTCGGTTAAACGGACATGAAACTACAAGTGAAATAACTACAGTCTAACTGCCCAGATACAGGAACCTATTTGAAGATACTAATGAATAACTGGATTGAAGAGGAAGAAACGCTCCAATTAATCATTTCAGCTACCTGTTGGAAACTAGTGCTGTCACATTCGATTTTAGAAGTATAACAAACGTTTTTCAATGTGAAATTAAACTTCCCCCTTTTACGATGATGAATAGAATCGTTTCATCTTCCCACAAGGCGCTAGCTTTCTTCCTTTGTTACTCTTCTTTTTTTTTTCTCGAATGCTGTGTACCACTGCATTCTCATAGTGGCAACAGGGAATTACCATAAATCCCTGATAGTTACCCGCACCATGAAATGCTGTGGTTTGTGGCTATTAATTCTTGTATGCAGTCCTGACGACGGTAACTAGCGCATGGATCAGCCTGTAAACATGTTTTACTCTTCTGCAAAGTTCCCTTAGCTCAAGTTGTTCCCCCATTTGATTTGTGACTGTTGATGAAGTATAAACAATTCTGTGTAGTATTATTCTTCTCAACGACGGCAGTGGTGAAAGCTATTCGAATCATACCATTCACAGACACCAAAAGCAGTGGGGGAATTGAACCTAGTGTTGCCAATTTAGCGACTTTGTAGCTAGAAGTGACGACTTTTGCTTAAGTCTTAGCGACCAAAAAAACGTTTTGACGACAAAAATGGTTTAGCGACTTATCTGGCGACTTTTGGACTAGAAGTGAAAACAGTTCTATAGCCAATAATGGATACATTTTTTGTCAACTCGACACAGAATTATACAGTGACAAGAGATATATATGCAAAACGACAAATGCGCTTGCGAACCAAATTCAAACTTTATTTAATTAAAGTTCCATTCGTGTTTGCTCTAGCTTTAGCTATTTCAAAAAATATTCAAATCAAAACATCCAATTTTCTTTTAAATCTAAGTTTTTCATTTATTTATTTTTTAAACTCTAGCTTTAATTGAATGATAAACTTTTTTGAGTGAATTCGGAAAACTTCTAATTTAAGATTTAGCGAAAAAAATCAACTTTTTTAAAATAAAATTTGAATGTAAAAATCTTCATGTTGAATTTGAAAAAAAACTATGCGCGACTTGCACGCCAAATTTAAGGTACAAAAACATAATACATGTATACAAGGTATACTAATCTAATCTCAGCCAAGGTTACTAGGATTTTAGTAACCTTGATCTCAGCACCTGCTTAGCATTTAGGGCATTTAGTAAACCTGAACGCGACCATTGGCTCTATAGTAACAATTCAGAATTCACTGACTATTGAACAACGTTCCTTATTATCGTCGATAACTCATAGATTTGTGGTTGAATTTTTCAATTTTTTAACTTAAATTTTTTTCGAGTTGACAAAAACATACGTAATATTAAGTAATAATGAAATTTATTTTTGTCCAACTATATCTTATTTTTCTAAATGTTAACTTGTAATTGAATTATTTCTACCAGTAATAACAAAAGAGTATATGTGATCAGGGAATCCCCGAACTTTTTGTACACTGAACAATCGGCTACTGGTGGAATTAATTTTAGCGACTTTTGATCTTGAGTCTAGCGACTCGAATTTCTAGAAGTTGGCAACACTGATTGAACCTAGTGTGCGAAAACAGTATAATGGAAAAGAATGCGAACTAGTAAGAGACTTTCGATTTGCCTCATATTCCGTCTCTTAAGTTTAACTTGGAATGAGAACGTCTGGTATAGCTCTTATGATTAAGCGGAGCTCTCATTAAAATTTCGTTGTTTCAAGAGACCTTGAGATTTCAGAGCAAGCGCCTTAATTACCGAGCTATCAGACAGCTCTTGATATTTTGATAAACGTCATATTAGATTTCCGGTCATGATTTGAACGAACATAAGTTCAACTATAATATGATGGCGAACTTGAACCGGTTACCTAATGTTCACAAGGTTTACGTAAGCATAGCGTTTACCTTACCAAACTAGACAGGTAATGTCCCATGCATAATCTCTGACCATTCAACTTTGTCGAAGTAATTTGATCATATTCACAAGTGTATAAATAGCTTTCGTATCCAAAAAACATACAGTAAAGAAAATATAACACTTCTATTAAAACTCCCCAGGCAGTACATGAACAGGCGAGTCAACGTGCTCTCGACATTACAGCTGTAAAAGTAAACAGAAATTGTGTACCCGTATGTATTCGTCAATAACCCAATCAGTACCCATTACTTTTTCACTCGTTTTATTTATTTATTTGGCCTTTGGTCTGGAACCATTTAGTCAGCATTCTACATTAACGTGTATTTATTGTTGTCTTGTTACAACATATTGGAGGCTTCAAATCTTGATTTCCGTGTCTCGAAGGAAGCGAACGATGGCCCTGTAGATCTGCACATTTCTTGACTGTAGAATGGTGGTGACGCTCGCTGGAAACTGGCGTTAAGCTGTTCTAGGCGCCTGTAGAAACGCCTGCGCTGCGATCGAAACCGCGAACAGCACAGCATGATGTGATTGAGGTCGGGCGATCTCTTGGTCGAAAGTGCATATAGGTGTTTCTATTATATTGAGGCGGTATAGGTGCTGTGGGTAACAACCGTGTCCTAGTCTCATTCTAATAATGGTTTTTACGTGTCTTCGTGCTATTTTGTGCTCTGCGAACCAGGGTGTCTTCGGTATTGTAGGCTGTACTGCTGCATAGTGTCTTCCTCTGAGTAGCTGCGTCCGGTACCAGGAATGCCTTCGTAGAGACTATTGGGATGAAATCCCTCGAAGGTAGCTGGATGCCTGCAAAGTGCCCTTCGTTGATGCTCTGTTTCGCTAATTGGTCGACGATTTCATTGTGTACTATTCCTATGTGACCTTTGATCCAGAGAAAGTGTACTTGAATGCCATCTGAAGGACTGGATGACTTCGTTCGTACTTACTACTTGGTGAAGTTTAAGTAAATTGTGTATTTAGTAAAATAAGTTTAGGTAAGTTGTTCGTTTGGATTAAACTTAAAATAAAGTAATTAGCACATGGATCTTTCGGAAAACCTCTGAATATACACTTTACTGTAATTAATGTTATGTCCGAAAGAATAATCTAATTTCAAAACAAACACCTGTTTGCATACAATAAAAAAAGTCCTTTCATTTCCTCTGACTGTGACATATCTAGTGACAATAACTAATGACGGTTATTTTTTAAAGTAGCCTACTCAAAACCCTGCATAGTGATAGTGAGTTAGTACTTTGTAAAGTTCAAGTAAATTATTCATTTAGTAAAGTAAATTTAGGTAAATTGTTCGTGCATTTGATTTACTGCACTGAATGTTACATACTTCAGAATAATACCTAATATCACAATCGCCGCTAACTTAAATCAACTAATTTCAAAACAATAATCTGCTCATTTAATCGCTGGGCGAACCGTTCCAGCTCCCGCATGATTCATGATACGTCGTGTTCGTTCGTTTCTCGAATCAAACTGACATCTATGCGACAAATGTGAGTAACGAAACATGGGGGTAACGAAATGAATTTGTGAGTAACGATTCGGTACTTCGAGTCAGGCGACAGTCGGCGTCATGAAATTAGACCTGCCAAGGTCACGTAGTCTCCACTGCCTCCCCTGCCCGCACCAACCCTCTGTCCCTTTCTTGGGCCGGCGACATTGCCACCATTAGCTTTTGCCGGTCGTCCATGCATATCTTTATGCGCGGTCGCTTTATTTCCTTAGTTTAAGGCCTATTCGAGTAATGTTAATGGTGGTGATGTTCAGGAACATAATCATTCAATTAGTGTATTAACAGACAGAAGTAATATTCGCGAACCTGCAGGTCGCCTGGGCTTTGGAAACCTAGTTAAAATCATTGTAGCAGATATTTTAAAGCATTTTTTAAGGAATATTACCAATAACTAATAGGCAAAAAAAAAAATACTTCGATAAATTACAAACACTGACAAGGAGGTATTTGTGGCAGTCATTTCTATGTATATTCGGTCCCTTATATTTGATAAATTAACTTTCTTTTTTTCTTTGCTTTTGATTTTCTCGCGAAATTTGTCATGTGTACAATGACAATAATAATTCTTACAGAAGCTGAAAATAGCTTTTCTGTTACGGACAGGAAATATGTTTCTCAGTCGTAAACGAACCGACCGACCAGCCGGCACTGGAGAATGCACTGCGCGCAATCATTCGCGCAAATATATACTGTGAAACAATCCAAAAGGGGTTGTCTGAAGAGGCTTTGCCTGCTACCAGAATTAATTTCAGTATTTTCTTAGACACTTTCTCGCTGGAAGTTTTTACGCAAACAAATAAAACGGAAGTTAGTCAGTGACAACATTTTACATTACACAGTCGAAACAAATAAGCTCTTCGTGTAACATTTTTTTTTTTTTTTTTATTCACATGCTTCCCTATTTAATGAATAGAATGTATTCGGTATAAGTCTGTTAACTTTCAGGAAGGTGCATAATTTTTTTGGAGTTATTTCTTATTATTTTTATTGTTTTTTCTGTCAGTTGAAGTAAAAAAGTATTTTGATTTCTAATTTTCATGGAAACAAATAAAAAAAAAATAGTCACACAAATTTTTGGAATTATAAAGCACATCACCTTGTTCCGCATGTTAAGTATTATATTTTAGAAATTTTTTCGCACTCATTACTGAAAGTTGATTTTTTTGCTGATTTGCAACTCTGTTCGGATACTCCGTGACCTTCACAGGACTAATTTCGTGACTGCCACTCTAGCAGGATGGTTGTGCCACAGAGCTGCGTTTGCCCCTGCGAGGCCGACCCGGCCGCAGCGCGCCTCTCCGCGACATTTAGTACGATGTCGCTGAGCCGGCCGCTCTTATTTATGGCTGACAATAACGCGCGCGCGGCTCCTGCCAGCCAGATTTATTGGGGGTTGCCAGGCAACAGCGGCCAGTGCAGCCGTGATATTGCCGCGCCGCGGTCGCCTCGCAACCCCTTCGGACCTATATAACTGTCAGCGGGAAATGTCTGCTGCCCGCCGGTGGGCGTCCCAACTTTTTCCTCCGCAACTTTCGGAAGTCAATTACTGCTTCGGAGTCTCGGTAAGTTTTCGCTGGTGCTCCGATGCATCATAAGGAGGGTAAGACCCTCGGAGTGCCAGATAAATCTTACTGTCTTGCTGTCAAAAACGCAGCGCTTTGCTCAAAGAGGGGAGGATGTGATGGAGAAGGAACTGTTCTTTATGATGACTTATCGTGACCAGTTTTACGAATATATTGATGGGTGGAAACTGTTGTTGCCACAGTTAGATCATTCATTTAGTATGATAAATACCGAAATGATTAATACCTTTCAATATAGAATTTTCTGAGATCATTAATCAGTCGGCTACCTAATAAGGTCTGAGAGTAAATTCATCTTCTGGAATTTCCTTCTCTTCTTCTTTACATCTCTCTGTATATATAAGAGAAATAGAGACTAATAAAGGTAATCCGACTATCTTGATTGTAGAAGCCTTGAAGCTTTGGCATAGTTCTACGACAATACTTTTAAGCGTTTTAAATTCCGTTTGTAGCGATAATGTTTTTTTATTTATCTCGAAAGTAAGTTAGTAGAGGGAGAAAATCACGGAATAAGAAAGGAAGTAACTATAACAAACTGCACTAAATGTTTTGAAAATTATAACTCAGTAAATATAAAATTTAACTGATAATCGGATCAAAATTTAACAGAAAAGTGAAACAGACTAATATTAATAAGCAATCTCTAAGATGTTAATTCTCTGGAAGCACTATCATAACCGTGGCGCCGCAATTTTGATGATGGATTCTTATATAACTCGACGAGAAAAATCGGAAGAACAGAATTTTAGATCTTGAAATAACGGTATATCTCGAGATTTTTCTCGTCAAGTTACATAAGAATCCATCATCAAAGTTGGCTTTATAAAAATGTTTCTTCTGGTCCGGGCCACTTTTCAACCTCACCACCTCACGTTTGAGAAAATATATCTCGAGAACTAAGCCAGATATCGAAAAAATTTAATCC
Source organism: Vandiemenella viatica (assembly GCA_031002005.1). Lineage (NCBI taxonomy): Eukaryota > Metazoa > Arthropoda > Insecta > Orthoptera > Morabidae > Vandiemenella > Vandiemenella viatica. The sequence continues at coordinate 90,199,777 of JARYHS010008074.1, read as the reverse complement.
TCACTTTGGACATATCTCGCCCATTCTCTGATACGCTAGTATATTTTAATTTTAGAGAATAACCTTTTGTATTTGTTAATTTGCGCCTTAGGTTTGAGTCATATAATAATTACATAATCTCGACTTAAATAATATAGAAGTAATAAAACCTAATGGAATTGGAATTTCGCTATCATTTAGTGGTGAAACCACGAAATAAATTTACCTCTAATTACTAATAGAGATATATCCAGTGAATCATTAAAATATCACGGTTTTATCTTTTTACATATTTTTCAGAGGTGTAAGCCTTTTGCTGAGTCTGCCTGGAGACTATTTTGCTAACATGTTGGTAGTATCTTTGAATAAAAGGTTAACCGGTATTAATGATATGGCACAAATGCATACAAATCAGCAAGCCAGTCTCTTGGTGGACTGAGTTAGAGGCTTCAGTTCCTAAAGAAGAATCAGGACCTGGAGAGAAACTTCGGGAACCAAATGATACAGGACGAAACGTATTATTCCGCAAAGTTTTAGGCAATTTTAGCAAAATAACTGACTACGAAAACAGTTAAATAAATGTAGATATCATCTCATTTCTGTTACAAAGAGCATTCGTTATCCGAAAGTATTTACGTCGTCTGTGTCACTTTATAGAATCGCTAGACCGGACCGAGCGGGGCGGTGTAACGGTTAGCGTTCTCGCCTCGTATTCGGGAGGACGGCGGTTCGAATCCCCGTCCGGGCATTCAGATTTGGGTTTTCCATGGTTTCCCCAAATCACTCCAGTCAAATGCCGGGATGCTTCCTTCAAAAGGCCATGGCCGAATTCCTTCCCATTCCTTGCCCCCATCCTTGCCCCCCATCCTTTCCCGTCTCTAAAGACCTCGATGTTAAAAAGAGACGTAAAGCAGTTACCAAAAAAAACACACGCTAGACCGGCATCCTTGTTCGTAGCTGTCTTTGGGCAAATGTGTGGAGTAACATTAGTTACAGCCAAAGACAACGACGGGGTCGGGGGGAGCGATGGTGGAAAATTTACGGCGGCGACGCAATTCGGAGATATTGCGAGGAGCAAAAGGGCGCTGCGCGATATTATTGTGGCATTAGGGTCTCTGCAAGCGAGCAAGCAATAAGTCGGCGAGGAAACCCGTGTCGAGCGCAGAGATTCTGCTAGATCCGCGTGTCGTGCTGTATTCGTAGTAACAGCTACCAGTCAGAGAGAATCGGATAAACATTCGCGATACACTCATTACTACCCAAACCTCAAATCTCTAGGAGTCAGTCCTGACAATCTTGTGAAAGTACAATTCCCTAGTGCAGTAGTCCGCGACCGGTGTGCCAAGGAATTAACTGTAGCGTTATTTTATTCCAGATACTGTGTTTCATGTGTCGCGAATCGTTATATGTTGTTAAATGTTTATTACTGACAGTATTTGTTGATTTTAGTTGATTTTAGAAAGTTGTTCCACGGTGAGTGACGGACAATTTATGTTGTGCGGCGAGTAGAAAAAGGTTGGGGAACTCTGCCTTTGTGTACTGGCCAAGTGGAAAGAAGGAGCATTGAAGATGACCTGCGTTTTATTTTCAGCACTCCTACTAATCTGAAGTTCTGTCTTAACGCCATGATTCACTGTTGTAGAACTGGGGGGAATGAATTGTACCAGAAGTAGCGTATGAGAAGGAAATTTACGGAGAGTTTGGGACATGAATCTTCCACAGGATACCATTTGGAATCAGCGAAAGATGAAGAAGGAAAACCGTTGGGAGCCTACATTTGGACGGTAGTTCATCAGAGTCAGCTCTCCTTGGGCATTATATTTGGGAGGACGCTGGTTCCATACCCTGTCCGGCCATACATAATTTCTGTTTTACATTTTTTTCCAAAATCACATCTGGCGAATTTTATGATAGACCCTTTAAAGAGACGTTGTAAATTTCCGTCCCATGCCTCCAAATCTCGGAAAAGGAAAATATCTACCTTGCTTCAATCAGCAAATTACCCGTACTCCTACCAGATATGGTATACTGTACACGAAGAGGTCAGTGACGATCGCTTTACTGTATCACTTTTGTGTATCGGAGATGTTAACATTAGTGGCGTAATTTTTTTTTTTTTTTACTTATTGCTTTACGCCTTGTCGGCGGCTAAGATCATTAGAGGCGGGATGGGACCGGGGACAAGGAACGGGAAGGAATTCGGCCATGGCCTTTTTGAAGGAAGCATCCCGGAATTCGCCTGGAGTGATTTGGGTAAACCATGGAAAACCCAAATCTGGGTGCCCGGACGGGGATTCGAACTCGCGTCCTCCCGAATGCGAGGCCAGAACGTAAACCGTTCACCCACCACGCTCGGTGTAAAATGTTTTACCATCATCTTGGTATATACTACTTTTTATTGTCCGCGATACTCTGGCTCTACTTATCACAACGTAGACGAGCTCTGCACTGACTGAGTTAATTTTACTGTAAAACGTAAATCTAGAGAAATGTGAAAAGCGTTTTATCATCAGATCCATGACTCTAGCACCCAGAAGCCTTCTTTACATTTAAGGAGCATGGAGAAGGGAAGTGCTCATTGACTTTAATATCTACATACGCCAGATTTGTATCGAGTCTTGTTTTAATTATTATGTTTGTTTGTATTCTATAATACAGAAATGTGAATGAGAGATGTATTCACTGCCTGGTTTAAATTGTCCTTTTGATTTTTGCCTCTTCTATCAAAGTTTCCCATTAATGTGTCTCTATACATCTCCTGAATCACACAACAGCTCGCTCTATACACGCGTCTGGATTTGTATCCAATGTTCCATTAATTATTGTGATAGTTTGTATTCTCTCATACGGAATTATGAATGTCAGTTTATTCACTTCCCAGCTTAACATTTTTATTAATTTATTTCGATTGCTGACTATTCTGTCAAAGTTTTGGACTTACCCGATGTTTCAAAAATGACCGGTATATTTGAAAAATCAATAAAAACTAAACGGGCAGCGATAGAAATACACCGTTTGTTGCAATCTGCTTGGGACAACAGTAAATTTTCAGGCCGACAAACTTTCGAAATTAGTTACAATTTTCAACAACAGATGGCGCTGCAGGCGATTTGAAAGATATAGAAGTAAACGCAGTCTGTGAGTTCATCATTCTGTAGGTCGTCTTTCTGCTGTAAGCGTGTGCTGTTCACAGATTGCAAGTTTGCTGTGAAAAAATGGTGGATATATGGATAATATCGTACTTTAGATTTTTCCAGACTGCAGCGCCATCTGTTGTTGAAAATTGTAACTAATTTCGAAAGTTTCTCTGCCTGAAAATTTACTGTTGTACCAAGCGTATTGCAACAAACTGTGTATTTCTATCGCTGCCCGTTTAGTTTATATTGATTTTTCAAATACACCGGTCATTTTTGAAACACCCTGTATCTGTTCCTATAATCCATCTGACCCACGCTCTTCGCACGCGGCATGCGTCTGGATTTGTCGTGCAACGAACTTCCCTGCGAGAGGTAGGGAAATGCGCGCTACCAACCCTATCCGTTCGCCGAACGGCGGTTCCCGGTGTCGCTTTTGTTCCTAAAGGATCTCATTAAAATAGCGCAAATAAAGGCCGGAAAAGAAGACCGAAGCGAGGCAGCCCTCGTGGGGATGATGATGGCATGTGCTCCCTCGACCACCGCCATCTGTTGTTGAAAATTGTAACTAATTTCGAAAAATTTCTCTGCCTGAAAATTTACTGTTGTCCCAAGCAGATTGCAACAAACGGTGTATTTCTATCGCTGTCCGTTTAGTTTTTATTGATTTTTCAAATATACCTGTCATTTTTGAAACACGCTGTATCTGTTCCTATAATCCATCTGTCCCACGCAGTTCGCACGCGGCATGCTTATGGATTTGTCGTGTAGCGAACTTCCCTGCGAGAGTTAGGGAAATGCGCGCTACCAACCCTATCCGTTCGCCGAACGGCGGTTCCCGACGTCGCTTTTGTTCCTAAACGATCTCATTAAAATAGCGCAAATAAAGGCCGGAAAAGAAGACCGAAGCGAGGCAGCCCTCGTGGGGATGATGATGGCATGTGCTCTCTCGACCACCGCATTGGCCGCTGCAATTCCTTCCCGCAACGCTGCGCTCTCTTTTCCGTCCTCTCTTCCGCCTCCTCCACCACTCTGTTTTTCCTCCCCCTGCCACTTGCTCGCTGCGAGGAGCACCAACCAGGCCTCGCCGCCGACTTTCTGCGGCGCGGAAAATCTCCCGCAGCCAACCCTACGCTTCCATCACCGGGCCCGCATTCAAAGTGTTTAATACACATTTCGTGTCTAATGGGGGGATCTCTCTTTTACGGGCTCCGCGCTGCCTGGCTTTTCGCTTTTTTTACCTCCCCCTTCTTCCCTCTCTCTCTCTCTCATCCCGTCCCCCGTTTTTAACATTTTTCACGAGCGGCTGACTCTGGAGAGCATCGCTGGGAAGACAGGGTGCTACGGAGCGTTCAGTGAGCGCGCGCAATGCTGCACGCATCGCCAGCCAGCGCGGCCGTGGTGAGGTTTTTTTACGCCCTCACGGGCACGTCAGGAAATTGCGGTGAATGGAAAAAATATACGCGAAAGGGGTAAAAAAGAGAGAGGCAGCCATCAACCTGCGCGTTATGTCTAATTAATTTTGATGAGGACACGGCTATCAGGGGTGATGGGTGAACAGCTGTGAATTGCGAAGTGAGCGTTGTACAGGATCGTGCTGAAGCACGTAGATGCCGAACTACTTGCGGCTGTTGGGGAAACTATCGGTAATGTGACCTCTGCTAAGCAATATTTACGGAAAAGAACGATCTAACACGGCTCAACTTCATAATTGGCATCACATTCCCCGATATTATTTTTTCCCCTCGATCCTGCCAAGTAAGGACCACTTTTCACCAGCCTTTTGTACACAGGTAGCCAATGTGTATCATGAGATGGGAGGAGGTAAAGGACTTGTATCCTGCCAGAATTCAAACTGGGTTTGTTGCACCAGGCGTACTTAGCCTAGAGGGAGAAAGTCTGTGTTAGGGGGCATCCACAAATTACGTGAGGTGTTTTTCCGGATTTCTGAACCCCCCCTCCCTCCTGGTGAGATTTTGTGAGATCTGGCCGGACCCTCCCCTCCCCCTCTGGTGAGATCTGGTCCGTGAGAACCCCCCCTAGAAATCGCCCTGGAAACTTTTGTAGACCTTTTTTTTTTTTTTTTTAGGTCACACCCTTACTTTTTTGGCGAAATACCCTCCTAAAATCGACTTTGGCGCAAATTGTAGACCTTTTTTTTGACTCTACTGTCCCCAAATTTTTCGCAAAATCTCACGTGAGATTTCCGTAGACCCCCCTCCCCCCTGGTGAGATTACGCCTGACCCCCCCCCCCATTTCACCTCACGTAATTAATGGATGTCCCCTTACCATCTGAATACGAAACGTGTAACTTTTGAAATGATAACTTCTATAGGTGCGTTAGGCGTGTTTGGACGGTATATGAGTTCACGACTTCCCGTCGGCGACATGGTATGATATACGCGTTGGGCGCTTTTTGGATGTGTAAAATCAGTTCAAATCACCAATAGTATGTCTGCAGCTATAAGTAGGGATAAGATGCCGTACTGATGCTTCTATGTATTCTTTCTTTCCTCGTGGTATTCGGGATTGAGTTGCCCAGAATTAAGATTGATGCTTAGTACCCTCTGCCACCCACAATGCTTGTGAATTGCAGTGTATGGATGTAGATGTAGAACTATGACGTGTTGCACTGGGCAGCAGTCAAAGTATAGATTATACTTGTATCTAATATATAAAAAATGAATGTTTTTTTTTGCCAATGTTCTTCATATAAACACACAGTTTTCATCGGATTTTGATGGAACTTTGCATTCGTATACCTTAAACGAAATAGAAAACACTGTTTACGTTTGATTTACAAAAATTTTACCCTCTCCTCCTTTCCCCCCTCACTTTAATTTCTGTGAACGTTGTTCATACAAACCTCACAGTTTTTGTCTACTTTTTATATACTTCCAATCAAGGTTAAGGCGCTTACTTCCGAAAGTTTATCTAGTCGGTCGCGGAGCCCTAACCCGCAGGAATTTTTAGGGTTACATGAGCTACGCCGGGACATTCCGTGGTTCTGACTTTAAACTCTAGGCCCCGAGGAAAGGAATTGGCCTTCCTGCCTCTGACACAATAGCTTGGTACATCTCCTTCTGGAAGGGTCGACCAACCTTTGGGTTGAGGACGAAGTTAAATTTTTAGTTTTTGAAGTTAAAACTTCTATAGGCGCGTTGGGCGATTTTTGGATGGGTAAAATCTTATGGGTTCGCGTCATTCAAATACTAATGTTAAGTGTATATCTGCACCGGTCTGGTGGCTCAGTGGTTAAGGTGTCTGACTGCCGAACGAAAGGTCTCCGGTTCGAATCCCTGTCCTTCACCTCTCGCAGCTTAGTGTACACCAGCACGTTTCCGTTGTTCGGATTCCACGGTAAACTCAAGGTCCTCTGCTCCTAGTACCACTACGGAGTTAGAATAACGCATCTATGACAGAGGCGGAAGGCGCAACCAATAGAAACTATGCCACCAGGTCATTACGGCCTCAGGGCATTATTATTATTTAGTATCTCAAGCTATGAGTGTGAAGTGTTGCACTATGTATTCATAGTTTTAAGTTTTCACTTCTGTCGGCAGTCCCCAATGAAGTCTTTTTTTATGTTGAAGGGTACAGCTTGTACTTTCTCTTTTAAAATTAAATTACCTTTTATTTTAATTCTTTTAACAGCAATATTATTACTGAATGAAATAATTGTGAAGGGGAATAGGAATTTTACTTTACATATTGGCAACACCGTTTCACGTACGATTGACATTAACATTATTACAACAATTACTTTTCAATTACAATTAAACAATCAACGTGTAATACAATAGTTTCAATAGCGATCAGTTCTCAGGAGTTTTGTTATATGTTCTTTCACTAAGCGCAGCGGGGCGGTAATAGTCTCTAGGGCGACAGGGCTTATCAATACGACACTTCTCTGCGGTGGTTATTAACATCTCTGTGCAGTTAGCCATTTTTCCCGAGGCGCCAAGTCTGCTTCCAGTAGCATACCCCGGCGATGACCCATCTGCTGGTCGTCGGACTGCGTCATCTACTCCGATGGCGTCATGGAACACAGAGCACCACCAGCAACCGTGCTAACATTAGTCTGCGCACATCATGTTCTCCCGTCGACTAACGACGCACACAACCACAGAGCTGGCCGTCTACTGTCTCTCCACACGCCCTAACGGCTCCTGGGTACCTGCCTCAAGGTCGCATACCACAACAGCCCCGTCACGCTTTGTTTGAACTGTCCACCAGTGCGAGCCAGGAGCTCAGCATATCGCGAATATTACTATGTAGTGTAGCTATACACTACAATGTATTATAACGGTATATTTTTTTTGTGAAATGTTTAGTTTATGTGGTAACGTTTAGGGACCGATCTAGGGTTCCACTAGATGATTGCGGGAAACCGTCTAAAAATCGCACTCAGGACAGCCCGTATGCGGGGACCAGCACTCGAACGTTGATCATTGTACTTCCCTGATCCAGTGTGCCGAGACTTAACGCTTAGTTTGGAGATATATGAGATTAAAAGATTTTTGCCATTTATTTTGCAGCATGTAAAAAATAAAATGTGAAATTAACTTACATTAAATGTGAGATTTAAAAGCAATTGAATACATGTTCAGTAGCATTAATATCTTTTCAGAAACTAAGCCCGTAGTCGGAATATAGCCTAAGAGAAGGATTCGGGATTAATTGACCTTATAAAGTAGTAATTTTCGTCCTAGAATGCTGCCGCGGTTTGTAAATTTTCTCGTTTTGACGCATGTACAGTATATCATGTTTATTTCTGTATTTCCAACCTAAGATGACATTTGTTCTGCCAACAAACACATGTGTCCTGGAAATGTTTTCTAGAATTGCATAGGAAACTGCTGTATGTTTGCCCTAAATTCTACTGACAAATTTATTGCGTCGGAATTTTATTTCATTAAGTTATATGCTTTTTCTTCTTGTGCTTCATTTTCATTACATGATATATATTATCCGCTATTCAGTTTAAGGAGTGCCTTTGCATCGAAATTTTAGTAACAAAGGCCGTTAAGGTGCTTTGAACTTAGAAGAACGAGTGTTCATAAAATCACTGATATCGAACATACGTAGGAATCCTCCTCAAGCACCATGCCGACTCCAAACGTTTACTTGGTAGAAGCTACATCGGAGAGTAATATGTAGAAAATGAATAAATTTTTATCAATATAAGGCTGACTGGATATCGCTGTTGTATGGAAGAATATACATGCGTCATAAATATTTTCTCCTGGTTGATTACAAATTCTCTAACTCTTATTGATAAACATGACAATCAAATTTGGAACAGGATTACTCCTTTATCAACTCGGAACTGAATCCATAATTTATCTGAACTTCTAAAAACGCTGCTGTTGTATAAAAGTTATTATTGTCAGTAATATTTGTTTCAGAAACCAATGTCATTACACCTTTCTCAAACTGGTTGCGCTATTTGTTATTGTGTTTAATATGATGTTCGATTCTCGTTGTCATTAAGGGCTGAATTATATCTTACGAGCAGCAAATATGCGACATTCGTTTCTATGAATAATACGAATTGTCGTCGTCACATTATCCTTCTTTTCATCCAATTACTTTTTATATGAAGTATAAAAAAATACTTTCCATTCAAACCAGTGAGTAATTTTAAAGAGCTCAGCAGCCTGATGTTTCTTAAACCATTACGAACTGTCTTATATCGCCCGGCTTTGCCCGTGACTTCATCAAACAGTATTTTACCTTAGACGTGTAAATCATCATTAATTTAATGACATAATTCCGATCCAAACACAAAAACAAATTCATTAGCAGCGAAAGCCTAGTCTCCGGTCTTATTTACAAAAATCTAAACCAAAGCAAAGATCTGAATCTTGCACGTGGAATTTAAAGAAACTCATTATACCGATGTAAGGGACACATTGACTATAGTCCTAACTGTATGTTGTGTAGTACAACGCAGGACAAAACTTAATGTTTTAAATGTTTTTTAATTTCCTGCTGTGTTCCCTCTTGACATAGCGAAACATTCTTCAGATTTTAGGTTAGACTCTAAGCACCGAGCGTGGTGGTGTAACGGATAGCGTTCTGGCCTCGCATTCGGGAGGACGGCGGTTCGAATCCCCGTCCGGGCATCCAGATTGGGGTTTTCCATGGTTTCCCCAAATCACTCCAGGTGAATGCCGGGATGCTTCCTTTAAAAGGCCATGGCCGAATTCCTTCCCATTCCTTGCCCCCATCCTTTCCCGTCTCTAAAGACCACGTTGTTAAAAAGGGACGTTAAACTGTTAAAAAAAAAAAAAAAAAAAAAAAGGACTCTAAGCTTTAAAACTGTGAAAATTCTGACAAAATCTGGTCACCAGTTTTGTTTTCGTGATTTTATAAGGAACAGACGCAAACATCCACAAGCGCGCGCACACACACACACACACACACACACACTCATTCTAAAAACAACCATTTTCGCGAACATTCAAAAAGGCAATCCCATTCAATACTTCTTTTTAAAAAAATGTATTCGGTGCTTATACACAGCCTCTATTTTAGTTATCTAATACCAAGATATTATCGATATCAGAATCGTCTCCGGTTTTATAACGTCGACTGGATATAATTCATTGGATGATTTATGTAAAATGTTGCTTCAAAGCCCGTCAAAAATGACAAGTTGAATGAAGTGCTCTTCGCAGCTGGTTAATTAAATAGAAATGGATACTTAATATTACATAGGTGCTAAGTGTCATAATTTCCAAAACTGAGGTGTTTCAGTACATCTATGCAGAATGACAAATAGTACAATATATCAAGGGAGCCAAGTATACAGAACATCTTAATAAGTCGCAATACCACCACAAGATGGTAGTACTGCATAGTCCCTGCCAATGGCGTAACAATAGGGTGGCAGAACGGGCAAAATGCCACTGGCCCCCAGCTGGAGGGGGCCCCCGGCTCAGGGCCGGACATGCCGTCCCTTGAAACAGCTTCCTCCCATTCTACGCCCGGACGATGGATTTGCCACGAGCCTCAACGGTATAGTTATGCCACTGGTCCCTGTCTTAATACAGGTAGTTTTCTTTGTTTTACTTCCTTTTCACAAATTTGGGACTTAACATCATTTTAATGTCAAGTATCCAATTATTATTAAATGACAGCCAAAATAATGATTTTGTATGATGTAATGTTATGCATATTTCTTTGATATCAAAAACGTATATGGACACGGAATATAACGAAGAATCAGCTGTCAGAATGTTGTGTTTATACTACACCATCCGCATGGACACCCGAGAAGATTACATTGCATCAGATTTAGGCAGTTTGTTCGAGTCGATGCAGGGGAATACTGAGATGGTTCCGTAAACAGGCCATGACTGATTTCCTACCCCTTCTTTGTGAGAAATCCTAATGATCTAGTCGACAAACGCCAGTAAAAAAATTTCTAACGAAAAGATTACAAATTATAGGTTTGGGAGTTACCCCCAGTTCTGAATCGCTTGTGAGTCTAAACATTGTTGTTTTGTTAGAGATTTACTTGTGTTTAAAAACCATGGTTCCACCACTTGCTCGTACCTTGCCCGGTAGCTGCTTCCGCACAGTGGTTTGGGAGAGCCGGGCTGATGTGATCGGAAGCCCTCCTAGGCCGCAACAAAAGACTATCGCGACCCTCGGCTCCCCCACAGACTGTGCTCCTCCTCGACCAATTACGGCACCGAGCAAACCATCACTCAATTAAAATTAAACGGCATCAATTATTCACGAATTTTATGCAATTTCATTTCTAACAGCGACTCTCGCCTCCCCTCGGGCGCTGACACACACACACACACAGAGTGTTTTGGGAAGGGGGAGTGATCCGCAGGGTGGGTGGGCGCAGAAGCTGCCGCCGAGATAAATCATGAACATCTGGTTCTGCTACCGACTTTTCATCTTCCCTGTAAACACACACAACAGGAGCTAGCAGAGTGGATTATCAGCGTCATAAATAATGAAAAATCTTGCGGAAGAGGCAAGTTCCTCCGTCCTCTTCTTTTTCATCATCAACGCCGGCCCTGTCTCTCTTTTCTCTTGTCGCGGGCGCTCCGCAGAAATTGCTGTCCCGGAGGTGGGGGAGTGAGTGGAGGAAGAGGAGGAACCGAGGGAAGTGAAGGAGGCGTAATCTCATCTGGAGACGACGAGAGAGTGAGCGATAAGCCCGCAGTGGCGCTGGGCTCAAGTCGCCGGTCGGGATTGCAGTTACTGCCCGGGCAGTCAAGTCAGCCTTAATCTGCTCAGTGGTTTTATCGGTGGCAGGTACAGTACTGTCTTACTTGTCAGTACAATAGCGTGTTATCTAAGATGAAGTTCACTCGCCTTTTTCCTGGTAATCTTTAAATACGAACTTTGATGAATACGAACAAAACATTTTTGGGACGCTATGAATTAATACTAAGCTAAATAAAAACAATACTATTTTTTACATAGCTTCCAATATTATTTACATTTTTTTCTATTGTACTGGAAGTTTTTCTAATACCTTCTTCATACAAACTAGTTGGACGTGAACTTGGAGATTGCATCTAATATACGAGGTGGACTAATTTTTTTTTACTCCCCAAAGTTTTTTTTTTTTAACAACAATATTATCCCCTTCAAAGTAGTTCCCTTGTGCAGCTATACACGGGCGGAGTCGTTGATTCCACTCTATATAGCAGCGCTGGAAGGCTTCACCTGGTAGGGCTGTTAACTGGTCGGTCACAGTCTTTTGAATGTTCTCCAGAGTTCCAAAATGACGTCTTTCAATTGCAGGAAAAGGAAAAAGTCACAAGGACTAAAATCAGGTGAATAGGGGGGTTGTGGAACAGCAGGAATGCGTTTTAAGGAAAAAGCCGTGTGACACGGAGCATTGTCATGATGAGGCATCCACTTGTCTGCAATGTCTGATCTCACACGAATCTTTTCCTGAGCCTTTCGAGGACACCTTTGTAAAACACTTGGTTGACAGTTCGTTCTGGAGGAACAAATTCTTTATGCAAGATACCCCTACTATCAACAAAGGAAATCAGCATTCTTTTGGTTTGCTCATTCGAGAGGACGGAGTGTGGCACTCTTCGCTTTGTTTCAGGATCGTACTAAAATATCCAGGATTCATCACCTGTGATCACACGGTTCAAAAATTATTGATCATCATTGTCAATCCTCTCAAGAAGATCAACGCACACGTTTCTTCGATCCCCCAATTTTAGCACAAAACTGGATTGCACAACGTTGCTCTGAATTCCGATGCTCCATTTTCGTAACACGCAACATAAACACAATTTCACTGATGGCGCTGTCAAAAACAATGTGTTGGCTGAACGGAGTTGAAACTTTGACTGAACATGTGGAAGGGATGAACAAACCGGTCTAGCACAGCGTTGCCAGATTGCTCGCATTCTTACCAATCTCATCACTTTTCTCACACATCTCGCATATTATTTTTAGAAGGGTATTTTTATACGGCCATCTTTCTCTTTACATATTAAACCAAAATTGGAAAATAAGGCATCATTTGAAATATTAAGTTCTCCGTTTTGGTGACATCATTGGTTAAGAAAAGAATTTTTCAAAATTCAAACCGCAAATTGCAGAATTATGAACAATCAAGGTCACGGGTGGGTGATAGTTCAGAGGCTAACTCCTATGGGGGCATCCATAAATTACGTGAGGTGAAATAGGGGGGAGTAGGGGGTCGAGCGAAATCTCACCAAATCTCACCAAGGAGGAGGGGGGGGGGGAGTCAACGGAAATCTCACGTGAGATTTTTTAAAATTGGACCGGACTGTAGAGCTAAGAAAAAAGGTCTACAAATGACGCGAAAGTTGATTTTAGGACGGTATCTCGCCGAAAAGTGAGGGTGAGACCTAAAAATAAAAAAAGTTTCAAAATTTTGCGAAGATAACATGCAAAAGGGGGGGGGGGGTATGACGGGACCACATCTCACCAGAGGGGGAGGGTTCCGGCCAGATCTCACCAAAATCTCACCAGAAAGGGGGGGTCCGAAAATCCGGAAAAACACCTCACGTAATTTATGGATGTCCCCTATGCTTCGCTAGCGTCGATAAGGAACCGCTACATAGCAGCATCAGATATCGAAATTTTCGCACTGCTAGGTATTTCAGTTGACAATTAAAAATTTGTTGCTTCAAATTGAGATAGGTTTCGCTTTCGTCGAAGAGGAATAATTACATAACACTAGATAGCAGCACTATGGATCGCAATTTTTTACACAACTAAACATTTCAGTTGACAAGTGTTGCTACACAGTGAGATAGTTTAGAGCCAAGCCGCCAGGCTTCGCTGCCGTCGAGAAGGAATAATCGCATTACCGCCAGATAGCTGCAACTAGGGATTGCAATCCAGCAAAGCGGGATCCCGCAATCCCACGGGATCCCGCATCATTAGACAGTCTGGCGGATCCCGCACAAAATTAAGCGGATCCGCAATCCGCAAAATGTGGATAAAACGCGTGTCAGTACGTGACTCGCTGCCACACTTGGTCTCTATCGGATGTATTGCACTGTTTGCCTATACCCTTCCAGTTGGCATTTGGCGCGTGTGAACAAACGTTTGTTTTTGTCAACCTTCGTCTTTCGTAAGTAAATAGATACACTTTTACGTATTCATTTTCGATAACACATTTCTGTAATTTGAGTTATGTTGCGTATTTAGTACGATTTTCTAACTATATGATTATTTTTTATTTGTTGCAAACGTTATCTGAACTACAAAGTTACAGCTTTTAATTCACGGTTTCATTATTCCCATTTTCTGTAATTGCAGATAAAGTTATTGTGACAATTTCTTTTTTTGTGGCTGAAAATTTGATTATTCGTCGATAGGAAAACTAATGTTATCGTAATTTTAAGCGCATACCTATTTATTTAGCTGCTATCAAAAGGCAATTGTAGGCCTATATCCTTTGACTTATTGTTGTTTTGGCCGCTGCCTCAATGCGTTTCTACGACGAAAGCCGCCCGTTTACAAGTGCCGCTCAGCCTATAGATTAATACCTCTTCTCCTTGTTATTATTTCGACTAAAGGCAAAGAAAGTTATAATGAACTTTTCACGGGTGTATCGACTAATTGTGTTGTAGGATCACCGTACTTCGACGGCTTTCTCCACCGTCTTCCTCACGTGTGAAATTTCGTGTTTTTACAATGAAATCCGGAGATACAACCTATGAGGACTTCACTGCAATTATTTCTTACTAAAAAGTAATAATTTCCACACTTAAAACGTCGTTACGCCACATGTAAAATTGAAATATTTGACAATTTAAGTGTTGGTGAGTAGTTTCCTTTAATAACATTGAATCAACTGTAAGATCAATCAAGGAATCAAGTGATATAATAATGAATCCCACAAAAACAATTTTGTATTTAAAAAAAAAAAAAAAAAAAAAAAAAAAAAAAAAAAAAAAAAAAAAAAAAAAGAGCCAAGTATCGTGCTTGTGCAGTGACAAAAAGTTATGAGATCTTGTTCTGAGCCAAGTCTACACTTTACAGAGTATATTCACTTCACTTTGTGAAATGGAATGCTTTCTCTCGGCGTTTTGGAACGTTTATTTAGAATTAAAATCTCTGGTAACTTGGCCACTAAGCAAACCAAGTTTTTAAATTCATGTGATGTATTGTAAGGCACATAATATGACCTAAAACTGAATATTTTCCATTTTTCATTATTTATTTAAAAATTGGTTTAGATTAAAAAACAATGTAAAACCATGAAATGTACTTAAGACATGCTAAAAGTTTTAATATCATTTTTCCAATTAAAATATTGTTAACTATTAATTTTTATCATTTAACATTAAAATTGATTTATTAATTTAATTATTATTTAATTTATTAACTTTTAAGTAACTATGTTTTAAATATAAGCGTTAAAAAACTGTTTGCACCAATCCCGCACGGATCCCGCGGGATTGGCGAAAATCCCGCGCGGATCCCGTGGGATTGAAAACACTGCGGGATTGCAATCCTTAGCTGCAACACATATCACAGAGACGTGGATAAACTGTGTTTGTTTTTCCAGAGTCAGGAGCTTTTTCGGATATTTTTGTTTCTGTTCTGGAAACATTTCATCATTTCCAATTGCTTGGTAAGACGTGTTTTTCTACGTACCTATCTCAGTTGACAAAGAAACAATTGCTACAAATGAATTGATTCTTCTATCAACATACTACAAACCACCAACTTCGCTATTCGCCGTATATCATTCGCGAAGCTTTCGCACGGTCCATTTAGTGAATTAGTACACAAGTTCCCATTTAGAAAAATTTTCCGACATTAATCTTGCGTTATGGTTCCAACGAGTGACAGGCGTATGGCGACATATCTTGACTGTAAACGAATGATCAGAAACTGCCCAAAAGCCTGTGAAAAATGTCTGGCCTTGCAGTCTTATCATCTGCATTCAAAAACTTTTTGCACCTTACTTGAAGTGATTTTGTGCAAACACAACTCGTTTTTAATGATTTCTTGCACACTTTCGAAACTTGTTGCTGCAATTATTTCACGATCAGGTATTCATATATCTTCGTGAATAACGTCTTGAATCTGCAGAGTTGTTTCGGCATGATGTTCATTCAAGAGCGATCCTCGTTATTCAGAAAAAATTATTCAGGAAAAAAAACATCAGTTTATAACCTTCACGAATGATCCTACGCCAGTTGTAAACTTGAGGATTTGAAAGTGTATCTGTTCAGAAGTGTTCTCGTGATTTGCTCAACATGTCTGCTGGCTTAAAACTTTCATATATCAAAACAAATAATTACGCGTTTCGTAATAGACACGTGAACTTCCCGTTGATTCATTGCAATAATAAATAAACAAACATGTGAAGAAACAAGCAAATCAACAAACTTGTATCAACCACTTGCTGTTGATACATTAACGAGTGGCAAAGTATTACGTCCCGGTTTAATAAATCTCGGTTATATTTTATAGACCATTTTATAAGGGGTAGTTTCGTAGTAGTTTGGGCGATTGCGTTAAGGTACTGATCATGGTCAACCATGCCCATTAATCCAGTTTCATTGGCTGCAACGGAGAGAATTACCCTTCCATGACAACCGTGAATTTTAACTGCGGTGGTTTACCATTCTTTTTGCCAGTGATGGAAATGTATGTATGTGAATGACTGTGATATGTGTATGAATTAAGGATGATGCGTTAGAAATAAAATGATGAAAGAAGGGTAGGAGTTTAAACGGGGGACAGCCCATTCAGGCTTACCTTTCCTAGATACATCAGGGCGGATGTCACGTTTTACAGCTTCATTCGACGGACGAACCTTCAGTGGTGGAGAGGGTGATTATAAATCGTTCACCAACAACTCGACTACCCTGACAGCCAGCTTCTGATGTAAATTTGTTCCAGTACCAGCACTCGATCTAACTAACCTCTTGTCAGACGCTGGACGTGTAATGTTGCCGCAACGGCCTAATCCTACTGGCCAAGGTACAGACAAATAGCTACAGTTTTAGAATGGATGAATGTATGTAGGAGGCGAATTCATTTCAAGTATCGTCTTTGTTTTGATTTTTAAACGGTTCTTCGTAATTATTTGACGAATGGTGAGACTGTAACCTATATCCACCGCATATTATACTGTTTCCTTACTTAGCATAATAATGACACTTTCGTGTGGATTCACAGCCCTGATGTTTCTTATTGGCTACGATCATTGTCGTAGCCGCGTAACGTAAGCTGGTAATCCAGCACGGGAAAGGAGGCCTGCAGTTAAACGTTGAGCGTCTAATCATCTTCGTATCAACAAAACAAGGATAATTTTAATGCTGGTGAAAATACTGGCCGAGATCGCGATTCAAATTAGAGACCTCTCGATCCCCGTTCAAGCGCCTTAACTAACTAAGCCACCAGTCTACTCTTTCTTCTTATTTGAAACCCGGTAAGAAATTAACGATAAATATAATCGAGTGTAGATCCATATGATATCCGTATATTATTGAAAACCAAGCATAGTAAAGTACCATATCAATCTTTAGAGCGTCAGACAAAATTATATAGAATAGTTTTTTAAAAAAATTATATCCAATGATAAGTTATTCGTCTATCCACTGCAATCCTCAATTTATAATCAACAGTTGTCTGTCCTACCAGTAGCAAATCTAGCTTTAATTTTATAATTTTAAATTATGTTCGCTGTGTTTTCTCCTTGCGCATGGCTTTGCGCTTCGTTGACGGCGAGATCATTAGAAGCATAAAAGCATAGGGGGCAAAGAACATTCCCGGAATTTGTCGGGAGTGATATCGAGAAAGCATAAAAAACCGAATCTGGATGGCAAAACGGAGATTCGAACCGACGTCCTCCCAAATGCGAGGATAGAGCGTAACCGTTCAGCCACCTGGCTCGGTCCATAGCTATCAAAATGACGTTGAATCTGTAAGAAAGTATCGATTAATTGTAATTGAGTCTGGATCTAAAGATTGATGTAACCCCCACTTTCCCTTATTACTGAAAACCAAGCATTCTAATTTACCATACTAATCCCATCAGTGACTGAAAAATTCATGTCGAGCTAGGTTATTTTCTAACCATCTAATAGAGTCCTCAGTTTACAAGGTAGTTAGGGGCCATGCACAAATTACGTCACACGAATTTCATGATTTTTGGACCCCTCCCTCCCCCCATGTCACAGGTTGTCACATTTGTGGGACCCTCACCCCCTCCCCTGATGTGACGTCACATATTTTGCAATTTATAAATTAAAACAGCACTCCCAAAATGATTTATGTATTCTAGTTAAAAAACATATCAACAATAAATCAAACATTTAAGAAAATATTTAAAAAAATATAAAAATCGAATTAATGATACAAAATTGAGTCATCATGTGTCTATGGATTTTGAACCCATTCCTTGATACTGTTTATTTTGGCATAATAGTCTCTTCATTCTAGATTTCGATAGTGTTAACACATTCGATGTGTCAACATCATCTTCATCTTCCGCCACGAGCCAAAAAGTGATACAAATTATGCATGTGATGTCACAAAGTTTATGACACGTCCCTCCCCTTGTCACACGTTGCTGACCCCCTCCCCTCACCCCTCAAGGTGTGACGTAATTTATGGATGGCCCTTAGCACTTGATAAATTCTAGTAGAAACAATAGCTGGCAGATTTGCTATTTTTTCAAAGCAGCCTCTTTCATTTATCTGCATCTGAAGTTAATAATACTCCACGTGTGTATGGTCCATCGTGATTTGTATGAGCTGAGACGCCGCCTGACCCGTATTGGCTGAGCCAAGGCACGTGCGAAATATAGTCCGCGAATTCTGGGCAAAGTGTCGGATGTCGCGTCGCCCTAAGAGGGAGAGCGCGGCTCCCTCTGTCGCGGACAGATATTAATAAGCTGCTGCAGCAGACAGTCTTGTAATTGGAAAGTGGCTGGCGACTTCCCGCCGCCCTGATGGCCTCCGACACCATAATTAGCGCCCCGTGGAGGAACACTGACAAGCCACCGCCGAGACAAGGCAGCGAGCCAGGGTGTCAGGCGCCAACCTCAATACACAACTTAGCAAGTTTGATCCAGACGCGGTAAAACTGGGGAGTAAAAATTCAAGGCTGAAAACTTGTCGATCCGCTGCTGATTTCTTCTGAAACTTCGTAACTCGAACTTTTTATGGAGTCGCGGCCAGGAAAATCCTCTGATGTAGGGATGTAACGGATATCTGCATCCGCAAGTGTGGAACTTTCGCGTGAAATCCTACCTCCGCTTCCGCAATTTTTAATCCAGATATATAGCGGATGTTTTGTTTATATTGCAATATATATTATTCTTTTCTCTTTATACGAGATTCTGCCCATCATCGATTAGCTAACAACGACCTGTATGTTTTTTTCTTACAATCTTGCAATAAAAGTAACAATCAACTGAACCTATGCGACGAATTTACAAGTTTGAACTTGCATGTAAAGTAAAGCGGCCTATTCACGGTCCAACATGTGGGATATCCGCGTAGAACTTCCGTAGGATGCGCTCACCCATTCGCGCTACTTGAAGGGGTCCAAAAATGTTCCAAGCAATCCTTTCCAATCGTACTTTTTCGCCGCACAGTAGTGTCTTTATCGTACACTCGCAGGATGTTTCCTCCAATCATGATCCAACGCCATAGTATGTTGGATTACAAGGACCCGTGTTGGTTGTCTAACACGTCTAAGTGTAGTCCTGCGACCCCTTTCACGTTCCATCGTGTGCTTTATTGGAAAATCGGATCATCGTAGGTCCTACAAGTTGGACTGTGAATGGGCCAATATAGCGGTGGAAAGGCGAGTGGCGTGCACGGAGAATTGCGGCGCGGCGGCGTGGCCTTGTGCTTGACGCTTGAATTAGTTGAGCTGCGAATTCCGCAAAGTTCATATGACAAAGACTGTTTTTTTAGACGCGTGTGTAGTTATGTAAATAATTTAATTCACTTGTGAAATCATTCCGCGCTTTTTGTTGAAATATGAAGCAAAAACTAAATAAATAAGTCAGTATTGCATGGAAATAGACTTTACTTGTAAAAAAATGTAGAATTTAGCATAAAAAATTATACTTTATTATAAATTTATTTTTCCACCTCTGCATCCGCTTCCGCGGATGTCAAGCACTGAACATCCGCATTTGCATAGATGAAATCCGTTACAACCATACTCTGATGCTACTGTCTAAATGCCTTACCAGCACCACAGAAACTCTTAAAACAGATTTTTTTTTTTCTCTCTCTGAGGACACATTAGACGAATAATTCCTATACCTAAGTGACCTGAGTCAACGTTGTTTGACCTTATGGATTGATGAATCTCGAGATTGTCCAATTCAGAGTTTGATATAGTTCCTACTCTTTTTCGTAATAATTTCGGAATAGTGCCAATTTTCTTCCACATGTGTAAACTAACAATACTTCCGTTGTTTCCTTGGTTGTGTTTGAGAGCTATAAACTGATGAAGCTTCCCAGCATGATGGCTGATACATCAAGATATAAATCAGTCCTGTCGTACCTGTAATCATTGGCAAACAGCTACCACCTCTTGATTCAACTGAAACACACCAGATAAATATGACATTTGTTCTAGTTACGGCTAGTAGAAAAGAAAAAGCTACTTTCCTCATAACCCGCCAGTATTGCTACGCGCGTTTAAGTTCCACCACATTGGATTGCTGTATTTAGGCTGTTTCCCAACTATTATCTTAGACCAGCGTTTCTCAATCTTGTTCAACCCGCGGACCAGTAAATCGACAAAAATAATGATGCGGACCATTAACTTGCGTGGCCTTTCTTTTTACCTTTGTGTATATCATTAACGTCTGGGACACAATTTATTGAACCATTATAACATAATAAATATAAAAGCATATTTTGAATTTCTACGAAAACACAATCATGAAACTGGAAGTGAGCTATGAAGAGTGAATAACATATGGCCGGACTCTTAATATTTAGTAACTAAATGAGTAATACTGTTACCGCAGGCTTTGTGCTACACTATACTATTTACCTACATTCACAGTATAAAAAAAACTAGACCTGGCAGCTTAGGGAACGTCCAATAATTACGTGAGGTGAAATGGGGGGGGGGGGGGTTCCGGCGAAATCTCACCAAGGAGAAATCTCACTTCATCTTTTTAATTCCTTGAAGATCAGTAGAACTAAAAAAATAAAAATTCTACAAACGACGTTCATCCCAACGTTAGGGTGGAGGGGAGTCTAATCGCCTGGAGGGGGGAGTGGTCCCACCAGATCTCATCAAATCACAACACGGAGAGGGTTTCCAGATTTCCGAATAAAAAAAAATACCTCACGTAGTTAATGGACGCCCCTTGTAATGTTGTTTACGTCATCACTGACGTACCAACCCTAGAACTTACCGTTGTCCATAACACTTACAAACACCCTCAGAAAACGGTTATTAACATAATCAATAAACGAACCCCGCTCTCTTTGATGCCGAATGGAAACGTATTTAATGAATCGATTACTGTAAGAACAATGCTGTTTCCTAATATCATGGAAATACTACAGTTTTGCCTGACCATTGAAATATTTATCGCTTTTAAATACTAACGCTTGCAGCTTATACTGCCTATTAGCCTCATACAGTTCAATTGTATGAGGCTCGCGGACCACCTGTACCATCTTCGCTAAGCACAGGCTGAGAAACACTGATCTGGGCGAATGCTTGGATAGTTCCCAGTCTACGCCTCATAAGCTACATATTCCACAAACGAAAAATATACTTATGATTCAGAAGACAAGTTACACATTTTGCAGATAGATGGAAACACGTAGATTCCACTCTTACGTTAACGCCCTAGATTTAACAAATTTGTTTCTATCTATGGTGTGACCTCCGCCTCCCCCTTTTTGATACACATTAGTGCAACCGGTCTCCTTAGTTCATAGTGCCCGTAATGAGAGAAAATATTTTAACCTATTCCAAATCCACTCTGCTTCCATATAAATAGCCCCAAAAATTTCACACTATTGAAAGGTAAACTTCAACTGTAACAAGCTTTCATTGTACACAACAACAGTTAGAGCTGCCTTCAATTCCGAAGGTTGCCGGATTGAGTCTGACCAATGGCATGCCTGGTTCTAAATCATGGTTGTATTGGTTTCGGACTGTTCATAATCTTGTAAAGTATGTTAAGATACCGAAGTTGAAAAATAAGTTAGCCAGCTGGTTGCAAGGCCTCAGCAGTACTAGACCACATCACACACTGCTGCCCGTGCAATACACGCATAGTGGCGAAGGTTTTATTATATTATTACTATGCTCATTAATCCTATACCCTGGCAACAATTTCACTCCATAACTTGTTTTACTCTGCAAGAATTTTCCCTTTAAATTCTTCAGTTTAGAGAAGCCACCACAGAGGCAGATTTCGCGGCAAGTTGACACACTATCACTAGGGCACTTGGAATACCCTTCCGAATCTTTTGGCCGGTAATGCCATAAGCATGCATTTATTTTGGGATTGACAATTTATTTAATAAAAAACGCCTATTTTCTGGCGTGGACACTAAACACAAGTCTGTATGCTGCCAAGGCCATATAAATTCATGTAATATGTAGTTTTCTAGGCATACCAGGAGTACTTAGGTAATATCGTAAACATTACCGCTCATGTAATATATAACTCGAGCGCAGTATGTGAGTAGGGACGATGTCCTGGATCTTATCATTGTAAACCGTCTGTAAAAAATAAAGGCGATATATTTTTATATTATTAATAGCTGTAACTAAGAAACATTTTGGCTCCCCGTACGTGTGAAGAATTTGACTATTTTATCGCTTGTGGTAATCAGAGATTCATGATCGTTGCGGCCTGCTATGAAATTTTTCGCTGCAATTTGCTGCCAGTGGATAATGTTTGTCGTCTTAGCCTCCCTCAAGAGGGAGTCTGTTGCCCAGAGATGTTCGAAAAGGTTACTTGAAGTGGACGACAGTCTTCTGTTCTAGGATGATGTTCACATTTTCTAAGTGGATGGCAAGATAACTAAACGTCTCTCAGATAAGTAAAGGCCTTTTCGTTTCATCTCTGTATATCTACTCATATCAGCGAAAAACTGTCATGTATTTGTATTAAACTTCATCATGCGATATGACCGATGATAACGCAGTCGTCACATCTTGGAAAAACCCAAAACAGATGTTACTCGCTGCCTCAATAAGAGATGGACCGATAGTGGGACTGCTTTTTATCAGCTGATAATGTCGTTCACCGTCTTGTCAAATAAAACAAGTTGAGCAGGAAGATGAATTAAGACTGACACAAACTGTCAGTAGTGAGCGACAACATCCATCACAAACATACCTTACTTCATTAAAACGTCAATTGTAAATACTTTGGTTCGTCAATTGATGTATTACAATATTCACTGTACGCGTAATAGATTTACCTCCAATTGACTTTTTCGTTAAGAACCTTATACTTACAGTTAATGTCCTACAGTGATTTAACCCTCTATTGCCCAAATTATTATTTCATGTAGAAAGAAATATTTATATGTACAGAATGTTATTTAACACATATAAGGTGAATGTTTGTTTTTGGAATTATTTATTTTTTCAAAATACTGTAGTTCTGTGACTCTGTGAGGTCACAGTGGGTAGTTACATTTTTCGTTCAGTCTTGTACAAATAATTTAGTATTTCTACTTCAAGACAAGAATGCAGCTGCATGTTACTATAAAATTGGAAGTAAGTAAAGAATAAACAGATGATAATTAATTACAGGTAAAAATATACACAATTATTATTATTATTATTATTTAAGAGCAATGGAGCACAGGCTCCGGTGGCAATTTCCCTACACGCCCATCTTCCCCCTATCCTGCACCCACCTACGTTTGCCCTCTACAAATTTTATCTTTAAATTCTTTCAAAGTTTTCGGTAAATTATTCATCATTTCTCTTGGTAACTCATTCCAATCCTTGACACCCTTACCTAAAAAAGAGAATCTTCCCACACCCTTGTGCCTGAAATCGAGTGCCAGCTTGTGGTCATGATCATCTTTTCCCTTCCATGCACTACTTTTCATACCTATTGCAATATCTTTCCATGCCTCATCGCCAGTATATGCCCTGTACTCTCCCATGAACCTCCACATCCTCCTCATGTCTTGCAATGAATCCCATTCCAGCTCCTTTATCATATCCGTCACTGATTGCATTCTGCGATAATTTCCAGAAACAAATCTAGCAGCCCTTTTTTGCACCCTCTCCAACTCCTGTATTTGATACGTAAAATGAGGGTCCCATACTACACTACCATATTCGAGCAATGGTCTGACCAAAGTTTTGTAACCCAATTCCTTTACTTCTCTCTACTTGGTCTGATATGCAGCATTTTCCACAATTTTATCATCTAACAACTGCCTAAAGTATGTGAAAGGTAGACGAGGTTCTTCTGGTGCACAAAGGAGAGAACTCTTCCGTGGTTGAACAGGACGAATAATACGATTGCTAGAACGTCTCCAATCATAATTGACTTGAAATTCATCACTAACATTCTCGTTATCACTTTCATTATTCACAAGTACACCATTATCCTCTGCACTATCATTATCACCCTCGGCTATAATTATGTCACCTTGACGATTTTCTACTACCTCAATAACGTCCTAACTATCTGAAGCTAAGACAGATTCTTCTGATTCATACCCAAGAATATGCCTAACTTCATATTCTTCACCTTTTTTACGTTTTCCGTAAAACTTTTGGGGTCCATGACTCTGTAACAAAGTGAGGTATGATTTCAGTATTGCCCAACGTGACTTCAGAGAAATGGACCTAAATTCACTCATAACAAATGCAATATTTACAGTTACATGAAATGCATTGTTTATAATAAATAATGAGACTTAAATTTATCACTAAGTATTTTTGTTTCTTGAAAAATGACAATAGTATCACTGTAAATAATAGCTAAACTTGCACCAGCACAGGAAGACGACAAACGAGTGTAGTCCAACATTCAATGCTATCTACCAAAGATAATATTATATTGGTGTAAGTGCAAACAACCTAAATATAAAGCAGTCATGTTGTAGCACTCAAGTCACACTGGTCAAGAAAGGAATAACACAATGAAATATAACGATAAAATTTGACGTGACTTCAGAGTCACGGTGGGCAGTAGAGGGTCAAAGCGCATATGGATTCGGATACCTTCTACGAAGAAGAATGTTTTTCTTACCTTCTTGTGCTCTAATCGTGGTATTCAACCCGAAAGATGGAAAACCCAAATCTGGATGGCCGGGCGGGGATTCGAACCGGCGTCTTCCCGAATGCGAGGCCACCACGCATGGCCTAGTATTGTAGGTATGGTGGCCAGTTCCTTTCCTCCTTACTTAAGCTAACCCGTTAATCCTACTGCTTAAATGTGACATAGATTTTAACGTGGAATCTAAAACACGGAAGCTATCTGGCGTACTTCAAATTACACAGCAAGCCGTGCGAAAGGTGAAGGTCGGTTTGAAGGCCTATGAAAATCCTTCCCGAGACAATGATTCGAACAGGAGAACTTTCGATCTGCAGTCAGACGCATTAACCACTCAGTCACCTAACCTCATGGTCAATTTATATATATATTCGAAGATTAAGATTTTGTGGACATATCCACAGACTTCCAGCAACAAGATTCATTCATAAAAATTGTGACGTACATAGTACAGCTAAAAACTATGCCCCGGGTCCAGCAGATCAAAAAAGACCTGGAAAAAGCCCACATAAACTCATCAGAAATCATAAACAGACAACCATAGAAAAAATTAACAAATGGGAAGTACCGTCAGAGAATGAAGTCATTAAGAGACCGGGGACGAAGTGGACTGAAGAAAGGAGGAGAATCCACGGGGAAAAAATGAAAGCTGTAGGGAAACTTAGAAAACTGAATCGTTAAGGCTTTGCGTGATCCGACAGGGTCCAATTGCAGATAATAATAACAATAATACAGGGTGTCCCAGAATTATCTTTACAACTTGAACATTTAATAAATTATGTTTGGAACGAGATATCACAATGCAGTTTTTTGCATGTTACAGAGTATCTCTCAAAGTTTTTTTTTCTGTTTCATTTCAGGTGCAGTTTGGTGACAAGTAGGTAGTTACATCACATTTATTGAAAATGTAAACCCCACAGGAAAAAGCTCAGTGTATTTTCTGGTTTATAGAGACACGGGTTACTTAACAGGCACGACATTCAAATTTGGGGTTCTGAACCTCCGCATGCATTTAGAGAGAGAGAGAGAGAGAGCGCGACAGCCCAAAGGTTAATGTGTGGTGCGGTGTTATGCACAACCAAATCATTGGCCCCTTCTTCTTTGCTGAGAAGACAATCAAAGGCCCAGTTTACTTGGATATGCTAATAAAATTTGTTGTTCCCCAACTGGAAGTCCTTCAACCAACAGTCATCTTCCAACAGGATAGTGCACCTTCACATTGGGCTCATGATGTCCGTGATTTCCTAGATAAACAATTTCCAGGTCGGGGTCCAATTGACTGGCCGCCTCGTTCACCTGACATAACCCCCTTGGATTTCTTTCTTTTGGGATATGTAAAAGACATCGTGTATCAAACCCCGGTTAGAAATTTGGCAGATCTCAGGCAGAGGATTTCTGCAGCAATTACGACAATTGATCCAAAGAAGTGTTCTAGAGACAGAAACAAAACTTTGAGAGATACTCTTTAAAATGCAAAAAACTGCATTGTGATATCTCGTTCCAAACATAATTTATTCAATGTCAAAGTTGTAATGATAATTCTGGGACACCCTGTATATATGTTTTCTTATGGCTTTACGCCTCGCTGACGTCGAGGAAGGACTGAAGGAAAGGTGAGGAAAGGGTGATTTGGGAAAACCATGAAAATTACAAATCGGGAGGCCGTACGGGGTTTCGAACCTTCGTCTTCTCGTAAGCGAGCAGAGCGTTACCTCTCACCCAGCACGCTCGATATGGTCAGGACAGCCGCGTTTTTTGCACGTATTGTCGGTTTTAGATCAGCTATCCTGAAAATATGTCCGAAACAGTGTTCACGCTATTTCCGACGAGTCCATACAGCATAAAAATGGAATTTGATATTTTTGTCAAGCAGCATGAGTTGCTTCTCCAGCTCCACCAGTCTGTAAATTGAGTTGTTAATAGTCTACGCGAGTGAAATTTCTCTCCTGTTAACCGGCACGGCAGTACAATAACGACGCCTGCGGGTGACGGCAGAGGCGTCGCGACGACACGCAACTTCCGACGCCCCCTCTAAATATGCGCGTCATCTCCGCGGGAAGCCGCGAATCTGTCGCCAGTGTTTCCCTGCGGCCGGCACAAAACAAGTGATTACGCGCTGTCGGCGGGGGGGTCGGGGGGCACTCCGACGCCTAGGAGCGACGCCGCGTCGGGAGACGGAGGGGCGGCAGGCGCTAACTGTTAAGCTGTTCGTTTACAGGGAGCGGGAATAAACTGAAAAAATTTAAATTGCGACTCTGACAAAGGGGGCATCCACAAATTACGTGAGGTGTTTTTCCGGATTTCTGGACATCCCCCTCCCCCCTGGTGAGATTTCGTGAGATCTGGCTGGACCCCCCCCCCCTCTGGTGAGATCTGGTCCGTGAGAACCCCCCCCCCCTACAAATCGCCCTGGAAACTTATGTAGACTTTTTTTTTTTAAGTCACGAAATACCCTCCTAAAATCGACTTTGGCGCAAATTGTAGACCTTTTTTTTGGCTCTACTGTCAACAAATTTTTCGCAAAATCTCACGTGAGATTTCCGTCGCCCCCCCCCCCTCCCCCCTGGTGAGATCTGGTGAGATTTTGCCGGACCCCCCCCCCCCTATTTCACCTCACGTAATTAATGGATGTCCCCAAAAGTACTTTCACCCGCATCATTTGACTGAGCCAAAGATAATATTGCCATCCTGAATCGTAGACGAAAAAAAGGCACAAAATAATCTGCAAAGTGTTAATATAGCCTTGTTTTATTAGGGAGCGTCCATAAATTACGTGAGGTGAAATGGAGGGGTCAACGGAAATCTCACCACGGGTGGTTTCGAAATTCTTGTTGGAGTGTAGAGCTAAAAAAAAAAAAAAAAAAAAAAAAAAAAAAAAAAAAAAAAAAAAAAAAAACCAGAAAGGAAAAGAAAAAAAGAAATGACGCGAAAGTCGATTTTAGGGGGGTATTTCGCCGAAAAGTAAGTCTCAGTAAGTTGCGTGGGCGATCTCACCAGAGGGGGGGGGGGTCCGGAAATCCGGGAAAACACCTCATGTAATTTATGGATGCCCCCTTAGGGTTCTATATTGTGACTACCTTCAAAGATCTGAATGTGGTGTGTAAGACGGCAGTCGCTTGGCTCGAAATTCAATTCCTTGCCCAGTTTTAGGTTACGTACCTGACTACACGTTGCCGCTTAGCAGCTAGTATAATTGTTTAGTCCCATGTTATTACTGCATCTAGTAAGTACTAGATAAGTACCTATCCCACCTATCATAATGCAATACACTCTGTCTCAGCAGTAGTTTCAATACTGTGAGCTAAGACAGATAGAGCAATTGCAAAATAGAAAGTTTTTATTTTTGTTGCATACAATTTGCAAACTTTATTATAAACAAGTACCGTAGAACTCCAATTATCCGAACTCCGGCTATCCGTATCGCTGAATATCCTAATCGCTTTTTAGATTTAGGAGAGTGGGTGGTGTGTGATTCATCAGACTCTGAGTATTAAATTCTAAATGACGATGAACTTATTCAAAGTGCGAGAGAAGAAAGTGTCGAGGAAGAATATGACCTTAATATCGAAGTTAAAGCTGACATGGGACCATCAGCTAGTAAAGCATTTGCCGGCCTTGAAACTGCGTTGAAGTGGATGGAGCGTCAGCCCGAGTGTGACACCATGCAACTTCTCACTGTCAAGCGGATGAATACAGTCAAATAGTTTACTTTGACCGAGGTTCTATGAATTCTTCACGGGTGTCCAGCCGGATGGAGTGAAAGAATGACGACGTTTCAACAACCTGCTCGGTTGTCTTCATCAGGTCTATTTAAGATAATTACTTCTCGAAATCACCAACAGCAAATAATGTCTTTTATTTAAAGAACGGCACGTACATTCTGTACTAATGTAAAGCACTTGTAAGTACACTTAACTTGTAAAACTGTCGCCTTTTCAATCAATTAATTAAAAGCTCTTTTTCTTTAAAAAAATAGTTTTTTCCCATATTTAACATACATACAATAATTAATTAAAATAGACCCTTTTACGGAAAAAATACAATTATCCGAATTTTTTACTATCCGAATGGGGTCCGGACCGAATTGATTCGTATAATTGGAGTTCTACTGTAGTTTTAGTATTTAGATATGGCCGATTTTTGGGAAAATTTTCAAGTTCATAGATTTTTTTCTGATTGACCTAGTCTAATTGTCTAAAACTGACAACTTCCACCGCTGATCACGTCTTTATTTTTCAATTAATAAAAAAATGTAAAATTCCTTAGTTCTCTATTAGACAACCTTTAAACGACTATACCCCATACGCTGGAGAATTATTCCCCCCTTGTAGAATCCGCTTACTTCTGTGAAATCCACCTAGAATATAGTTTTACAAAATTTGGAACAAGATGTCCTGTTTTGGATAAACGATATACGCAACTTGCCCAAATTTGAAACGTGAACTACAGTAAGATCAATCATTGTTACTTGCAGGTAAATTCAGCGACTTTAGAGGTGGATTATTTGGCAACGTAAAAGAATGTCAGCGTATTAAGGCTAGTTATTGGTCTTTTCCGAAAAAAGATTGATTGTTTTTTTTCCGAAAGAAGATTGAAATATGTTCGATTATACGTTGAATCTTAACAAGCACATGAAATCCAACACGCTTTTTAATATTTGGTATTGTTTCTGTATTCTATGAGAGATTTAATCCTGCCATATAATTTTCATGTTTTTGAGACATTCGCGAGTGATCATTTTATTATTGTAACATATGCTTTGGTCTCTCTACTTTTGCTTTGTTCTCTCCAAGATGCATACTTGGCATATCATGACTGATTATTGCCGTAAAACGTCTTATTAAGATGAAAGAGACGCTGAACATTGGAACCAGTTGGTAAGTTAGCATCATTAAAGTCATATGTTTTCACTCTTAATGCATTTCGAAGAGGCATTAGATATAATCTACATCTTTGGTACAAAATTTGGTTATAAAAAATTGAATTCTTCCACTTTTTCTCTTTAAGTTTCTTCTGTCATAATTTATTGAGGCAGGTAAGTACGATCAAACGTTGTACAGCAGTGCACCATTTTTTTT
This sequence comes from Vandiemenella viatica, assembly GCA_031002005.1. Taxonomy (NCBI): domain Eukaryota; kingdom Metazoa; phylum Arthropoda; class Insecta; order Orthoptera; family Morabidae; genus Vandiemenella; species Vandiemenella viatica. The sequence continues at coordinate 90,169,837 of JARYHS010008074.1, read as the reverse complement.
TTTTTTACTTACTGCTTTACGCCTCGTCGACGTCGAGGTCATTAGGGGCGGGATGGGACTTGGGACAAGGGAGGGGAAGGAATTCGGCCATCGCCTTTTGAAGGAAGCATTTAGGCATTCGTCATGAGCGATATATGGAAACCATGGAAAACCCAAATCCAGACGCCCGGAGGGGGATTCGAACACACGTCCTCCCGAATGCGATGCCAGAACGTTAACCGTTCACTTACCACGCTCGGTAGTATTTATTCGTCAGGTGATTGAGAAGTTGGGTAAGTAGTAAAAGTCTTACGTTTAGGGCATGTTAAATGTCACCTGTTCAGTTATTTCATCAGTCTTGCTGGTCTTAGTAATTTTATCTGTGAAGTTGGTGCTGAGTAAATCTGACGCAGTGACCTATTTTAATAAACCGTCAAGTGGGCATGCTTCATGCTTGTGATTACCTGTATCAACATTGCACACTCATGGTTCACATTTAAATCATTCATTGTCCATTTTAGCCACTTCTTACACCATCAGTAAACTATTACCTGAGATCTGCTCATATTATTCGTGTAACTACAATTAAAATAAATGGACAATTGTGAACGTTTTCCACTACAGGAGCGTAGTACCAGTTATCCCTAATCTGTAGTCTTCAGATATGTTCAAGATTTTGTTTTAAAGTTATCTGAGTTTTCATCTGTTTTATAGTATAAAATTATTTCCGCATACTTAGACTTGTATCGTATGTTCCTCCCAATTATTTTGTGTTTACGCTTTGCACTTCATAAGGGATTGTGCATAAACTACGTGACTCGGTCTAGGGGAGGGGGGGTTTGCTGGACAGCTACACTGGGCTACGTGTGGGGGGGGGGGGGGCGGTCCGAGCCAGACCACGTAGCTTTTCTTTCATATTATTTGTCACAGTTAAATGAGATACAGAACATACAGAAGCAATCAAATATTTATTTAATTATCCCCGTATGTACTTTACGATAGTATGACAAGAGAAAACAGTACAAAATGTCTTCTGGAATCAATATGGAAAAAAAGCTACGTGATACGCGGGGTGGGGGGGGGGGTAGAGAAAAAAGCCACGTTGGGCTACGTGAGGGGAGGGGGGTTCACAAGAGGCCAAAATGGAGCTACGTGGTTTACGGACGCTCCCTAACAGATAAACAGTCACTATAGTGGTCAAGAAGGTTTTCGAAGTGTTTGATTTGAAATTCAATATTTATCACAAAAAATTTCGACACAGATGTTACCATACATTCAGACTAACGTTATATCGAATTTTCAGTATTGATTCTTACATTTCTGTTGTATATAACAATACACACGTACGCGGTAGTTTTAAATTAGTTTTAATGAGGAGTGATAAAAAATATTCGAAATTTAATTTATTTTTGTTTGGACGTTTAAAACAAGGTGTCAGAAATACACCCAGTCTTTCGAGAAAAATGATGAGCAGCCATGTAATTTGTCGAAGTTATTATTGGTTTCAAATAACAAGTTAATCATTGCCAAGGTGACACAACGACTCACCTGTGCCTGGGGTTCCTGGAAAAGCATTATTTTAGTTCATCAGGCTTCCTTCTCTCCGATCGAGACAGCTTCTTATTTCTGTCTACCAACCAAGTTTCTCGAGACCAATATAACTAGACTAGAAGTCTGCACTAGAAAATATTGGAAAGAGGCCCTACAGAGAGGCTTATTGTTACGGATGAATCGTTGCTTTAAGAAGAAGAGAATCTCTTCGAATATAGATAGCGCAGTTTTGTTTGCTATCGACTTTGGACCGGCCATTCGTAAGAAACATATAGTATAGTGCAATGCAGTGCAGCGTTGTGATAACCACTAGTATAATAACCATCTGGAACATGAATCACTTCTCGCAAAGAAAGCAAAAACCACTGTTGCTGTGAGTTGGACATAAGTAAATGCAATAGACCGGAAAATGTAAGTAGATTATAATTTAGATAATAATTCCACAGTACAAAACACAACAACATAACCAATTTGTAACATTTGTACGTAATTTACCAGGAGAGACTTCTGCAAAAGAATTGAAACTCGTTCGGGAGTTCAATAAATGCACAAACATTCAATTGCTTTGGCGATATTTATTTATTTACCAATATATTTAATTATTTACCAATATTATCAGCAATATTATCCATAATGTCCAGATAATCTCAGGAAATGTCCCTTCGCTACTGTCAGACTACCTAAAAAAGTTGTGTAACAATGTTCCCTTTTTTGTGTGTTTCAGGTAAGGCGTGACAGACGATTGAGCTACATAAATGCCTCTTATTTTCCCGTTACGCTGCTGCTACATTCTTCATGACGCTCTGCTTCGCTAAGGTAACTTGCTCTTTGGCTTCTGAAGCTGTTGTGTTTGGAGCGAGACCTTTATATATCAGACAGTGGTAACACCCACCCAGATTTCGATTTTCCATTGTTTATCAAAATTACACCAGGCTATTTCTTAGAACGTTCCTTTATACAGGCTGTGGCCGTGTCGCATACTTATCACCTCTGTTGAGTCCGTTCTCCGTAAACCCTCAACTAGAAACAATCAATTGTAAGACCCAAATTCAATAATTATCAGCATGGCATTTTATTTATGTTCTACTAATAGTTGCATGTACATAGTTAAACCTGGTCTTCCCTTAGTCGCACCGATCAGGTTTGACTTTTACAATTCTCTTGACACTGATGGATCGTGCTATTTGAGCTCCAGTTTCCATTTGCACAAAGATTATGTTGTGGGCAGAGATTTTTATATGCTGGAGTTGTTCCAGGGGTCTAAGTCCATTGATGACTTAAAGTACAGATTGAGAACAGTGTTTAACACCTATGAATCAAAATCTCCTAAGACCGGAAAATAATTTTGTGAAAAATGTAAGTAGTAAATGTCACAGAGGAATCTTAATCTTTTATGATGACAGTATATCGTTACTAGCGAAGGTAAACAACTCCACTTTATAGCCATATTGGTAACCAAACTACTTTCTCTTGGTTTAATTAGTTGGCATTTACCACGGAATTTGTAATAGTTACCCGTAGCAATGCGATATGCGGTAGCTTACTAAGTATGTCCACGGAATATTTATTCTGGTGCTTAACAGTGCTCGATGAGGTATAAAGCTCAGCCGATTATTGTAAAGCGAAGGAAGTAAGTCGTGCCATTTATTGGAGAACTATTCACAAGTCCAAATGAAATAATTGCGTGTAACCGTATGTTATTGTGATGTGGTTATTACATTCTAATGCATCACAATGGTTCACTACAGAATAGTGGCTCATGTTGTTGCGGTATCAGTAATGGTGTCCAACACATGAATGAGACGTCACTTGATTTTGTTCTTTCTCATCTTCATACAAGCATATTTGTACACATAACACCGAGGAAAATACATTAAAGCAAAAATTATTCAGTGAATATTTAAGAAGGTCAGTCTCTACCTCCCACGTTACATAGTTTACAAACAAAATCATTACTCGACATACAGGCCACAGATTAAAATTTTTACCCACTGAGTTCCACATCTTAACACCGACAGGATCTGTGGCAAGCCAACTGATAAACAGAAGATATTGTATCCCTGTAGTTAAATCAGATCTTGCTATCAGTTGGAATACATTGGGCAGATGAACTGATTGATATGTGTCAATAAAATTAACAGTGCAACGGTGTTTTCTTATAGGTCTGTATAACTGTATGCGATTTTCACACGAATTACGTGGTTTGTTTGCAGTGAACTTGATCATTTGGATATTTTTAAGTCCTTAGTTATTTCATGTGTTTTTTCTTCTTTTTTGTTTCCCCTTTTGAGCCGTCTGCGCAATCCGCCTCTGTCGTAGTCTTCTATCCTAACGCTTAATAGTGACAGGTATAGGGAACCTGCAGTTTAACATGGAGTCCCAACAACAGCAGCCTTCTGATGCATTTCACAAAGCACACTATGCCAAAGGTAACCGAACGAGATGAGTGAGTGGTAACACTTTGTCCTCGTATACGGAAGGATGCAGGTTCTAATATCCATCCAGCCGTCCAGATTTTGGTTTTCTATTGTTTCCCAAATCATTTAAAGCGAATGTCAGGTTTGTTCCTTCAAAAAGGCCATGGCAGGATTCCATCACGTGTCTTTCCCGCTTCTAATGGCCTCGGCATCGAAGAGGCATAAAGCCAGAAGCAGCAGAAGAAGCAACCAGACTTGAAGGTCGTATTAAGTGCCTTCGAAAATAACAGCAGATACCGGGATTCGAACCGCTCTAGACCTTACTCTTTGAACCACCAGACCACTCTTTCGCCTTAAAGAAAAGAGAAAGAACGGACCAAGTACTGAACCTTGTAATTTTTCTTCGGTGACAGAAAGCTATGCCTGTGGCAAAACGCACGGCGGGCAAATTAACACTTGCCAGCGCCAGCTGAAGGCGACTTCCGTAGACCGTGGGAAAGTGCCCGTGACGTCAGCGGTGTCCGCCCCCGAGCGCCAATTACAGTGGCGGTCCGGCGTCCCCCGGGGGCGGGCCGCTGGCATTGTGGCCGGGGGTGAGCCAACTGTTGCTATTGATCAAGCACATTAACCGCTCCGGCCCACTCCGTCAATATTGAGCCACTGACCGCCGCCACCGGCTGTTTGCGTGCACTGCATCCATCCGCTAATTGGCTCTGGCAGCCCAGTGGTGCTGTTGACCCATCTCTGGTTGTGGTGTCGATTTGGAACAATGGTAAAGCTATCATGATATCTGTTTCCCGAATATCACATCCGAAAGTCACGGTCACGGTATCAGAAGATGAACCAAGGGAAAGCAGAGCTATGATAAATTCATCTGCGTCTACAAACTAATCTGAATACTGCCGTTCAGTCCTCGACAGCAAGCCTGAGGTACATATCAGAGATTTGTTTACTAATAATCGAAGTCAGATCCAATAACAACAATCCTGTATGTCCATAAAAATACAGATATTTTGTTTAATAAACGATGATGCTGAGAAAGTAATGTAAATACAAAAAAGTCTTCGAAATTTCAGCGGATTTTAAATTTCTATCTTTACGTTTCGGTATTCCATGCAGAGGTTTTTGTTCTTGTATTAATGATGACTGTACCTTCTTGCCGGGTCTTTTTTTTACTTATTTATTTACACCTCGTCGACGTCGAGGTCATTAGAGGCGGGATGGGACTAGAGATAAGAAATGGGAAGGAATTCAGCCATGGCCTTTATGGAGGTAGCATCCCGACATTCGCCGGGAATGATTTGGAGAAACCTCTGAAAACCCAAATTGGATGCCCTGACGGGGATTCGAACCGGCGTCCTCACGCTCACCCACCACGCCCGGTATTTATGTTTTTGCATGTCCGTCCAGTTAACCAGAGATTTACGATTTTAATGAGTTTTTTGTTTTTTAAAGAAAAGAATTTTCACGCTTGTAATGTAGTTTTGACGTTAGTCCTGATTAGATATTTTATATTTACTTTATCAAAATCTTCGGTTAGGCTATTTCTTTACAGTCTTGTATTTTTATCCAGTTCAGTATCGCTGTAAAACTTTTTAATAACGCCGATGATTCTACCAATTATTCGTTTGCTTGGATCGCTTCCTTGGAGTTCTGAGCTTATTTAGAAGGAAGTTCTTATTATTAATGTAGTAACGTTACCATTGCAATAATTTTCTGTGACAGAATAATGAGAATTTGGGTCTAAAAGATATTAATTTTCAGGCATTGATGTACGTTTTGGTTTAATAATAATTTAGTCTAAGATTTTCTGTTGTTTCGCAGTATGAGAAATTGCTTGATATAAAATATAAATGTGACACTTGTATATCCCGTTTTACTAGAATAATTGATAGCTTCTGCGAACAACTGTTAAGTATTCAGTGGGTCAAAATTTTACAACGAACTTCCGGTTGGACTGGACCAGAATATTCCTACGCTTCCCAGAATTTGGATAGTGGCACTCCGTTTATACAGATCATTAAATGAAAATAAATGTCATGGAACATGTGGTCGACTGGCGTTGGTGCAGTCTTCACAAAAGATTGAAGTAAGAAACGGAAGGCGAATAAGCCTTTCACTGGATTACTTTAGGACGAACGACATTCGGATGTCGAAAATTCCCACCGCCGCAGCCACATCTGCCAGCCGAGGACGGTTTTAGGGTCGTTAATGCGACCCCAGAATTCGGAAGAAGTTAACAAGGGTCTTCACCCGGGAGAGAACGGGTTCTACCCTTCCGGCGTGACCCCGTGAAACGACAATCAGAGAGACCAAGTTCTTCCAGAATCTCGGAAAAAAATAACCACAGGCTCGCGCCCTCTTTAAAGGGGTTACAAATTGAATCACTCCCTGAGGGAAGGCAGCGGGGCATGGAGGAGGCCAATTGTCTGGTGATAGAGTTGTCTACCCGGCGCGGCACCCTTTCGCACCGCTGACTTGCACGGGAAGCTCGACAGGTAGTTTGGGCGATATGTTTGTCACGGTTCGCACGTCGGGGTCGTCTGGGTTCCACTCCAGTGAGCTCGCCCGCTGTTTTCAGTTTCTTAGGTAGAAATGGGTTTATGGAAACGTTGAGGGATGACATTCGGTGAGAACCGTAACGGAAAGCGTCTAACCGAATCCGTACCAACTCTGTTTATAAAGCAGTAAAAATAATATTATATAGTGGGTGAGCGGTTAACGCTCTAGCCTCGCATTCGGGAGGATGTCGGTTCGAATCCCCGTCCGGACATCCAGAATTAGGTTTTCCATGGTTTCCCCAAATCACTTTAGGTGAATGCCAGAATGCTTCCTTCAAACACAAAGCAAACTATGCAGAAGGAGGTAGGAGATATGAAGAGCATGTTAAGAGTTCTAAAAATCCAAGTAAAAACAAGTGACCATTCGATCCACGATGAGATGCCTTAATGCAGAGTCATCGCATTAATACCGGAAAGGACAAGAATGGAAGCATTTTATATTTAGTTCTACAGAACGATGGTAAAAACGTAGTAATGGAATAGATGGGCGCGGAAAGGAGTTTGACAGAAGAATCTAACTATTAGTAATGTTATAATACTTGTAGAATTCATTAATTTTTCAGTTGACGGTTAAGTTGAAGACGATAAATGCATAGGAAGACAATGATTAGAGCGTATGAAAGGGATAACTGAGAATGCTAGTTGTGATGGGAAAAGGCAGATGAACAAGATTGGCTCAGGATAGGCCAAAGTTAAGGATTACACCGAGTGTGGTGGGTGAACGGTTAACGTTCTGGCCTCACATTCGGGTGGATGCGGGTTCGAATCCTCGTCCTGGCATCCAGATTTGGGTTTTCCATGGTTTCCCAAAAGCACTTCAGGCGAATGCCTGGAAGCTTCCTTCAAAAAAGCCATGGACGAATTCCTTCCCGTTCCTTGTACCCAGTCCCATCCCGCCTCTAATGACCTTAGCCATCGACGAGGCGTAAAGCTATAAGTTAAGGATTACATCCAGCCAATCGAGCAACTGATCACCAGAAAAACCTTCAAGTTCGGAATCCAATAATGGGACTTTTGAAGTATATTTGTTGCGAGGCAGTTATGTGATGTTATGGAAGGTTTGCACATAATACTTGCCTATACTTACAATAGATATTAAAATATAAGATATTTATTAAGATATAAGAAACAAATTAAAAACTATCTATGAGACCTTTGTAGAGGTTTCCTTAGGAATAATCACATCAATGAGACCTTTGCAGAGGTTTTTGAGCTAGCCCGCGGGTCTGGGTTGGGCAGCCAGTTTGTACGACGCAGAGGGCGTCCTTGTCGCGCTGTTTAAAGTACTTCCGTTTATTTAAACCAAATAGTACAAAAATATTTGTGGACAGGATTTTAAACGTAACGACCTCACAAGAGTTATAGCTACGTTGGACCGAAAAGGGTGTTGTCATAGTGTTTAAACTGTTATATTTAGGTTTTCCTTACGCATTATCAAAATTCGTAAAAATGATCATATTTTAATGCCTGACCTACTACTATTTTGTCGTTTTTGTTTTCATCTAGTCACATCGTTTAATCATAACTTTTCATCTGGATTTGGTGATCGGCCAATCACATATTAAATACCAGTTATTTGTAACGTACTTGTTTTGGCGAATTAATAGAAAATGGTGATATCACTTGATATGGATTGGGCTATTAAAATAATTAACAATCGTGATAGTCTTTACAATCATTCTGCCTAACCGGTATTTGTCTTTTTTAACTTTAACAACAGGTCAACGGTGGTAATCTTATCAGTGGAAGAAGAAGACCTTTAACAAGCAACATATTGATAAGAATTAGTTATAAACATTTTAAAATTACCCTTGCTGTAGGACTTTAGCTGTTTTCTACAAGTAGGAGGCTGGTTACATCTAAATATGGTCTTGTTTTAATGTCTATGGTCTTTGCTCTAAGCCATTCAGTCTACGAGTAGTTTATAATAATTTACCAGAAGGAAAACGTGTCGAGAATTCCGTTATCATCGGTGTTGGAATATATCTGCATAAACGGTTTGCTGTAGAGAATATTCTGATTCGAAATAATTTGGTTTATCTAACCAATAATTACTTCTGTGTTTGCGACCATAGTGTTCATTACGCATAATGACAATGACATATCGCTTGTGCGTGTGCATCAACAGCCATGAAACAGTGGATACATCTTAAATATCGCCAGAAATGATCGTAAGCACATTAGTGTGCTATTTGAATTATCTAAGAAGTTTAAATTCATCGATAAAAATATGTCGTAATGTTTCTAACACTTGGAACTAAACATCGCCCGCAGGTGATAATAATATATCAACAGCGTTTTGTTCTAAGTTGGTACGCTTCTCAAAAGTATATATATTAAATTCCAAATTATTTTATCAACTTCTCTTATACAATTGCCTAGTGTAACTGTGTTAAGTGTGTGATTAAACGGATAAAATTTAATATCGTATAACGAATGCAATTCATTTCAGATTCATGAAAGTTTTAAAGAGGTCAGGTCTAAAGTATCGAGATAGAAGAATACTCTATAAACTATATAAGAATCAGCTGGCTATAATAAAAGTACTCACGAGAGACATGCATCAGTTAAAAAGGGTGTGAGACAAGGTTGTAGTCTATCCCCGTTAATATTGTATGTAGAAGAAGCAATGAAGAAAGTCAAAGAAAAATTTCCATGTGGCATAAGTTTTCAGGGAGAAAAAAATCAGTATGCTACGATTTGCTGATGACATTGTCTTGTTAGCAGAATGGGCTGAGGATATTGAGAAGTTACTGAATGGCATGAATAAAATACTGAATGAAGATTTTGGACTGAATATAAATCAATGCAAGACAAAAGTGATGAAATGTAGCAGAAATGATATCAATACTAGAAGATTAAATATAAAAATAGGATCAGATGCAATAGGAGAAGTAAGTGAATTCTGCTACTTGGGAAGCAAAATAACAACAGGAATGATGTTAAAAGCAGAATAGCACTTTCAAAAAAAGCCTTCATGAAAAAGAGAAATCTTTTAGTTTCAAACATTGATCTAGGACTTACAAAGAAATCTTTAAAAACTCTATGTGTGGAGCACAGCATTTTATGAGATAGCATGGACTTTAGGAATACCAGAAATAAGGAAAACTGAAGCATTTGAAATGTGGTGCTATAGCAGAAGAATACTGAAAATTAAGTGGACAGACAAAGTACGAAATGAAGGAGTTTTTAAAATGATGGGTGAGAAAGAAGTTTGTGGAAGAAGCTTATAGAAAGAAGAGACAGGCTGGTAGGTCATATTTTGAGAAAAACATGCTGGATTGGTTAACTTGTTAGTGGAGGGAACAGAGGTAAGAACTGTAGAGGTAGACAGAGATTATAATATATGAAACAGATAATTGAGGACTTGGGTTTTAAGGGGTATGTAGAAATGAAGAGGTTAGCACAGGATAGAAAGGGATGGAGGATTGCATCAAACCAGTCGAAAGACTGATGACAGAAAAAAAAATAACTACAAAATTTCTCTTTCATTCTAAACAAAAAATACAAAAAGATCAAACGCTAAATTTAAAAGTAACTGCCTCGAATATAATTCATTGCAGATTCGTGGAAGTTTACTACAAAATTTCTCTTTCATTTTAAACAAAAAATACAAAAAAGATCGACCGCTAAATTTAAAAGTAAATGACTCGAATATTAAAAACGTCCAGAAATTGCGTCAATATTAAAAATCGCTGACTAAGATATGATATGGGATTATATGATAGATGACTAGTAAATGCCCTCGATTTGGAGGTTATTGTTTTTACCATCAATAGTAATTGCAGTGCAGCATATATCTCGTGGGAAATTTTGCTTACTAGCCTACTTTAACTGATATTGTTTATTACTTTGAATATGCTTTCATCCTTTGAGCTCAACTGTTGAACACTTCCTTGATAACTTATTCTGTTATTTCCATTTAATTCTCATTAATCATATATTGTCTACAGTAGTTACAATATTCTTATCCACGGAAAAATTATTTTACAATTATATGCCGCATAGATTGCACAGTCTCATCTAACTTTAGAGACAAATTTTGGGACAGAAAGCGTTTATTACGTCTCTACAAGCGGTTTAAAGAAACTGGTCTGGTGGGAGAAGTGAACACAACCGGTTTAAACTTGTTTATCACTTTCACGTCACTTCGACTTCATTAAAATATTTATCAGCGGTAAATTACACATTTCTCGGTACACTTGTTCCCTTTATCTTTTGATTTAGCATATGATAAGTCTTCACATTAAGAGATTTGCCATTAAATTATTGTAAAAAAAAGCTTTAATTTGTATTTTCCTGGGAAGAAGAGAATGCCAGTATTTATTATTTGCTTTATTTGTTTCACTGGTAATAGCCACTAAGGAAAATAGTGTAATAAAGCACGTCGTACTGTCATTTACCCGAACATGTTTAAAAAATTTTTTTGCACAAACACTACATTCTCTTGGTCGACGTGCTTTAAGGATTTCAGTTAGATCCTTATTTGTTTATTCATTTTTTTTTAAAATAATCTATCCGCTTTTAGACTTCACATCAAAATAAAAAATACCCTGTTTTACCCTCTGGGCCAGGAGCCGTACATTATTCAAAACCTAATCTAAATTCTACCATTGTTTTTTGCGTGAATCTCGTTCATACAGGCAGAGAAACAGATATAAATCTTAAAAGTAGTTGATTCGTTTTCTATAGGTCATTAACAAAGCCCCAAACTCATTATTTTTCAAAAATATCATAAACGTGTAGAGTTTAACCCGGTTGCAGTATTATTGTATGTATGTATATATATATATATATATGAGCCTTTGCTTATTTATTTGTTGCTTTTTCTCGTGTCGATGACAGCTTCAAATACAAAGTAATTTTTCACCGGTGCGATTACTTTATCATTGAGGTACTAATTGGAATATGAAACGACTCGTTCTTTTAATCTTGACTTATGTGCCTATTATTACAGGCGTCTCTTGGATGTGTTACGCTCAAAGACCGAATTCGCGTTATGAGCCAGAACGCTTTGTGGCTAACTCAAAATGGCTATAACGCGAAATTTGCGTCTGGTCCAGCTCACATTATCCACACAGGCCGACTTTTCTTTTTTGGGGGGGAGGGGGGTGCTTGTAACGCACCGGGTAAAAAGGATCATATATTAAATGGACCTTGGTCCAATTCGTCTTGAACACAATGAGTTAGATACTGATAAACCACAAAGTGTTGTGGCCGTTCTCAAGAAACCCTCAATGAGTGTTTTCGGTCTTTAAGAGTAACAGGTGCATATAATATGGCAGTTAAATTTGTGACTTTGCTCCTCTTTAGGAGAGAAGCCGTCGGTATTGATCGATGGGTTACAAAACTTTGGTCAGACCATTGCTCGAATATGGTAGTGTAGTATGGGACACACATTTTGAGTATCAAATACAGGAGTTGGAGAAGGTGCAAAGAAGGGCTGCTAGATTTGTTTCTGGAAATTATCGCAGAATGCAATCAGTGACAGATATGGTAAAGGAGCTGGAATGGGATTCATTGCAAGACAGGAGGAGGATGAGGAGGGTGATGGGAGTGTACAGGGCGTATACTGGCGATGAGGCATGGAAAGATATTGCAGTAGGTATGAAAAGTAGTGCATGGAAGGGAAAAGATGACCATGACCACAAGCTGACACTCGATTTCAGGCACAAGGGTGTGGGGACATTTTCTTTTTTAGGTAGAGGTGTCAGTTATTGGAATGAGTTACCAAGGGGAATGATGAATAACTTACCGAAAACGTTAAAAGAATTTAAAGTTAAAATTTGTAGAGGGAAAATGTAGGTGGGTGCAGGATAGGGGGAAGTTGGGGGTGTGTAGGGAAATTGCCACCGGAGCGTGTGCTCCATTGCAATTAAATTAAATTAAATAATTTTGATTATGATATGAATCAAATCTTGTAGTTGTTGTATCAGCTGGTACAAGGTTTGGCCAGAAATTATCTTCTATTACCAGGGAACGCGGGGAAGTTATAGATTCATACACCGTCACTCATGGATGCACCTTGCACGTTGTTAACAGTGTAAATATATACTTCTACAGATTCTGTTGTGGTTACCTGATTTTAGCAGTAGTTGAGGCATCTCTGGTATTAAAAATAATACAAGTGGCTGGTCGCTAGTTGTTAAAGATTCACTGTTTATTAAGTTCCTGTTATAATATCAGCGTCGACAACCTAAAAGTGCAAAACAAACCAATCGACTGAGGTGTTGCATATACACCTATCACCTGATAAGATATCGTTGATGTCCCATATGCTTTTAATTACTGCATGCTTAAGGGGTATTCCGAATATATCTTTGTGGCAATCAACTCTGTATTCGTCACCCTTGTGATGTTAAACAACACTTCACACTACCGTTGCTATGATTGTGTTTTAGAAAACAAAGAAACATGTATTAAATCTTGTTAATTAAAATACAAAAAATTGATTCTTCTGATCACATATAAGATCGTTATACTAATTCATCTTAGAGAAATGTGTTCTAAATCACAAACTTAACAATAATCCGAGTTACTAAATGAGTCTTACGTGAAGTGTTACTGGCATACGAAAACTTGAAATAGGAGGAGATACTCTTGTTACAAAACTTTTAGTTGGAATAATACACTGAGTACTAAAAAAACGACTTAGCACATTAAAATTAGTTGGGCTTCAATTAAAATCAGAACGACAGACCGACAAGAATAACTGAATCACTGGGTATTAAACTGGTTGTTGCTACAGTGAATCTTTGATGATGGTACCGAAAGATTGCGTTTTATAGTAATAAAAGTTCCAGTTACGTTCTGTGTCTTTTGTTGTTGTTTAATTTTTTTTTTTTTTTTTTTTTTTTTTTTTTTTTTTTTTTTTTTTTTTTGTCACGCAATGTTATTATGTCGCTGGACCGTCACGACTGCAATATATCCTATTTGATAGAGATTGTTTGGTTCACTGACAATTTAAAGTATTCGGCAGACTAAGAAATATTCATTTCATGAAAATGGAAGAACACTAGACCTTAGACACAAATTTAACTTCCTTAAAACAATTTTTAAATTTAATTGCTATTTCAACATGGGGCAACGTATGTTTTTCTGTACGGTTACACCCCTCTTCCGGAAGTGAATTGCTGCTTATCCTTGACAGTACATACTGAGCACTGGATCTTAAAATAAATTTCTGAGTGAGAGAGATGGCATTAAGTTCCAGTTATCTTCAGTAGCTGAATACGAATCAACGTTATATTTCTGCCAGAATTTCTTCATCTTATGCTGTACAGAAATTAGGGATTATTTTCTTTGCAATCTAACAAAATAAAAGTGAGATACAGAAGACTTCAATACCAAAGCAATGAAAAACAAAATACATTTCTTCATCATAGGACTGGTTTAAATGCCAGTTAAAAATGACGGATACAAATACAGTACACCCATAACCAATGATGGTAGAAGACATCTGTTGCTATGGCTTAACGTAAACATTAGGACCTTTTTTTTACATGCCGCCGTCGAGGTCATATTGAGGCGGAAAGGACTGGATGAAAGGAACAGGGAGGAATTTGATCATGGCCTTTTTGTAGGAAGTACTTCTGCAATCGCTTGGAGTGATCTGGGGAAACCATAGAAAACCCATATATGGATGACCGGACGGGGATTCGAATACGAGGCCAGAGAGCTTAAGCTGCGTTCCCACGATCTCTTGTAACGGAGGCGGCACCTCATTAGCCGAAGTGTAGGGACGAGCGCGCGCCGCAGGTTAGCCCTCGCTTACCTCGCCGCCACCTCCCCACCACGTTGCCTAGTGTCTTTTGACACAGAGCACTTTACAGCAACAGAAGGGGTGCGCACCTCTGTTGCAAACCGATGGAAACAGCGCACCGCTACGCACGCCTGTGATGTTTACCGATAGAGAGTGGGGAGCTGCGTCTCGTCCCATGACGTGTTGTTGAACTTGTTGAGTATCCGTCCCGTCCCACCTCCGTTACAAGAGATCGAGGGAACGCGGCTTAACGCTCACCCACCCACGCTCTGTAGGAATGTTGTTAAAAGGGGCAGTTAGGAGTTGAGAGGGGCGAAAAGGGCAACAGTCGAAGTGGAAGCGAAGTAGGAAAATTAAGCTGAAAATATAAAAACTTTTATTGTTCTGGAAAGGAAAGTATAATTTCAAAATCGAATAATGATTAATTTCTATATTTTTCTACATTTATATCACAAATTTATTCATATCGTGAGTTAACCTCTGAACTGGTTCTCGAAGTCACAACTTCAAAAGTTAGCATGACAGATATCAGTGAACTGGTCTTATCTTCTTGTTTCAAGACCTTCTTAGGTCCAGGTCATCAAGTGTTGCGTATGTGGAGAGCTTCTGTGTTTTCTCAATAGTTACACATCGTATGGCTTTTCTGTTCCTTCTTCTCCATTGTCCAAATATCACTTTTCTTCATTGGTCATTATTCTGGAATTTCATTTGTTTAAGTGTCATCCTGTGAATCGTTCTGTCTTTTATGTCTCTTTCTATCATTCCCAGTTTCTGCAGATCCTGGCTCGCCATTATGTGATAAGTAGAGTTCGGATCTTTATGACCAAAAAATGGAAAGAAATATGTATGCAAACATGACCTTAAAAACTGGTAAATATGACCTAAAAATAACAAAATATGGCCAAACATTTAAATTTATTATACATCAAAACATGCTCAATTATACATCATTTATTTTATGTAGTAGTGTCGCTTTCAGCATAATTTGCTTTCTTGCACCATTGGATTTTAAACAATTTTGTCTCTTTAATTTCACATAATTTACAGAAAAGAACTCTTTCATTGGCAGGTACTAAAATACTCATCTCCAAAATTCCTTACGTAACTCCACAACTTCGCACTTTCAGAAATTTTGTTTTCGGCATGGCGGTACTCACTGATCCACTGCAGATTTAACAATGACTGAAGATTATTTCCAAAAGTATTTCATTGAGACATTGATTGACGCGATTCGACACAGACATACTGCTGCTGCATTGTCGAGATTAAAAGGCGGGCGGAATATTTAGCGAGTGACTATAATGTATAACTTTAATTGTTTACACGTGAATTCTGACCAATTTAGTGACAACTAGTTTTGTTTCTTCCTCCAATGTTAAGAAAAATACAGTTCTGTGAATAATTATCTTAATTTCTTCTCATCTATTTCTAGTGAATAGTGTTAACTACAGGTATACTGTTAAAAAATTATCAGATTGACCATAAATATTATCTCAATATGACAAAAACTGTGAAAACGACCTGAATATACATTAATATGCTATATAAAATACATTTAAATACAATCAGAAACGTTTAATCAGTGTTTAATTCACCGTCACAGTTCAAAAAGAAGGCAGGGAAAAATTACGAATTGCCCTAAAATTCCAAACTCTAGTGATAAGCTAGTTGGACAGTCAGGCAGGACGCGTCTGTAAGATGCCACACATCTATTCCTGATCTCGACTTTGATTTTTTCATAGTACCTGTAAAGTTCCTGATTGGAGTGAACTGGCCTTTTATTATTGTTGACGATTGACTGTAAATAGCTACAGTCGTTATCTCAGATATTTCTCGCCAAGAAAGCGATAATTCCTTTCTGAGAAGACAGCAGGTTAACTCATTGTGCTAATGCCACCAGCATACCGGTAACGCTTACACGTTTAATGTCTTTTTAGATCTGAAGGTTGCACATTTTTTTCCTTCACCATCTTTTCCAACATTTTTGGGGTAGACTGCCTTCGATGAGTTTTACTCATCGTTGGCTTATCCGTGTGACGACAACCATTTTACACCTGTCGTCAGGTAGTACTACTTACTAGTGAGGGAAATGAAGTGTTACCACCTGTCTTTGAAACTTCTGTGTGTGTTAATCGTATTTTTTGTTTGTGAAGTGTGTAGTTTATGAGGCAGATTGGCAACCGTCCCAGCATTCGCTTTGATGGCTGCGGAGGTCTGAGCTTGTGCCCGGACCCATTGTACCTCCCAGATCCGGTGGGTGACACCTCAGTCCACTGACAAGTCGAAGATTTCTCCCAACTATACCAATAATTCAGAGTTCACAAACAGAACGAGGCAATAAGCAATGTCCAATTCTCAGACAGATCCTGCACACATTTGTCGCTGTCAAGCCGCGTTCCCACGACGTCTTGTAACGAAGGCGGGACGGGACCTCATTAGCCGAAGTGTAGGGACGAGCGCGCGCCGCAGGTTAGCCCTCGCTTACCTCGCCGCCAACTCCCCACCACGTTGCCTAATGTCGTTTTGCACAGAGCACTTTACAGCAACCGAACGGGTGCGCACCGCTGCAGCAAACCGATGGCAACAGCGCACCACTACACACGCCTGTGATGTTTACCAGCTGCGTCTCGTCCCCGCTAGCAGAGACGGCCCTGTTCCCATGGCGTGTTGTTGAGAATTCGTCTCGTCTCGTCCCGTCCCGCCTTCGTTACAAAATTGCCGCCTTTTGTCCTTTTCCACATCTAACTCAAACTTCATAAATGTTCTTTTAAATAATTTAAGGAATTAATAATTTAATTTGGTCTCAAACTACTGAATAGTTATTTTGTTTGCAAAATCAAAATACATTATTAACTGAATCTTAAATAATTTCCAGTCATTACTTGTAACTAATAAATGATTGAAACCTTAGTATACACAGTGTTTTCCAGATAACTTAGCCAAACATTTGACACTGTACTGCAAGGTAATATAATCGTCAGACGTCTGTGAATAAAGATTTATAAGCTTACAAATTCATCCTAGCTGGATAAGCGTGGTGTAATTAAGTAATATTGTTCTTTCTCTCGTAACAGTACGAGACATCATTAAGAAAGCACCTTAACAGATCCCGATTTGAGACTGGCTGTCACTTCTTATAATCCTTTTTATTTAGTGTCGACAGGATGTTATCAGATTAATCGTATTTAGTAATCTTTTTATATATTTGTCGACCTTGATGGGCAGGCTCAGGTATCCATTGACACGGCGGGTTTTACAGTGTGGGAAATACGTCCTTTCTTCAAGTACTTTGCCATCTCTAATAACAGAGCTGGTTGTAGCCGGTTGTCGAAACCTGCGCCAAAGAGCTTATCGTCATTCTCTTAATACTTTTTTGGGGTCGCAGTATATTTTTAAATAAACGTTTGTTGTGTTATGAAAGAAATCAGATCACTCAGAACCAAAATAAATATATCAAAATAGGTTGTTTTACAGTCAAATTAGATTTAGTTTCTTTATTTTCAAACGTTGAGCTGGAGTGATTGTTCACTGTAGGAACTGTTACTGCCTAGTTACAAATTAATGGAATTTTATCTCGGAGACCTTATAATGAACTATAGTCGCTCAAAGGGATTTACGAGAGCAGTGTAAAATTTGAAACAGATTAAAATTTCGAATAAATGGGAGCCATAGACTGTGTTTCTCCCACTTGTGCTGAGTGAATTCGAGAAAGTTTTGTTCACACAAACGAAAACGGGATCCTAAATTGATTGGTACACGAAACCAACTTATTCAGTCGTTTCACAAAAAATATGAACTCTTAATTAGATAAAATTCTGATAGCTAGTAGAACAATGTTTGATTTCCGTGAAGTGATCGGGTTTTTCTTTATACTAAGTACAGCTTCAATTACTGCACAATTTAATGTTTCTTCAATTACTGATCAAGTGGAAACAAGACTTCTGAAATTAGCAGGGGGAAATTTAATGTTTATTCATATAGCAACATTGTGTAAATTGTATATGTTGCCTCTCTAAGTTCTAGTATGATTTTTCATATAAGTACTAGAGGCTGATGTAATGTAATATTACATAGCAGTCGTCCGAAGAATTGTCCGCTTATCATTAATTATGTAAGAAGAAATGGTTTTATCCTTCCAGAAGGTTAACTACTATAACTAAGGAGCAGTTGAAACTCTGCAGAGTGAATAACAAGACGATTTTATAGTTTTATACAACATCTGAATCCGGTTTTTTTTATAATTTTTATTTTAATAGCTTTCGGCTACATAGGCCATACAGCCAGCTCAACATGATTATCGGCGCTTCTAGTGTTTCAATTTCTCTAGTACAATGAAGATACTAAGTATGGACGCATGAACACTACAGGACTGACACAACATTCACAGACACAACACTTAAGCACATATGCCCTCGGCCGGACTCGAACCGGCGACCTTCGGCAAGAGGAGCTAGCGCTGTAGCCCCTACGCTACCGAGGCCAGCATCTGAATCCCTATACAACTCAAACATTTTGATGATTTTCAGTACCATCAGAACGCTATGTGAAAGAAATTACATTTCCTGCTAAATGGAAATAATCTTTTGATATCCATGTTGCTCCAGTTAATTACTTATATTCAGTTTGTATCATTCATATATAAGCTTTTTCACACATGCGCAGTGTGTGAATTCCGCTATTGAACATCTGTGTTTTTATTCAAAAGCGGATCCTGTCAAATACCACAGCATTCTAAATTCCGACCTGCAGTAATGTACCTTCCAATCGCCACTGCTTTACATCGTTATAAGTTCTACTAGACGATAACTGAATTTGCGTTACTTGGTATTGTTAACACCATTTTATATTAATGTAGTTTACGGACGCTCCCTAAGAAGAAGATTCAAGAATTTAACTAACGGAATCAGCTGCTGGTATGTTGCCTTGTTATCTACTACCAATCTCGTTATTAAATCGTTTGATACAAATGTTGAAAGAATACTAGCTTTCGTGTATATCATCCAGTACTGCTGTATCCTCCTCGTGGTTGAAGCAGTCGCCAGCTTCCGCCAAATGCACTCTCAGATAACAAACCGACCACTACCTTGACGGCGGGAGAAAACAAACTGCGTTTCCTGTGTGATATCGCGCTGTTATCTTTCAAGTGGTTTATGTGGTAGTTTGATCCGTAGAGCCCTTCCTAACTAATTATAGTTCTTTTGTGGTGATGGGTCTAAAGCTACATACCGGCAATGCCTGTTCGGAGCCGGCCTCGGGCATCGGTGTTTTAACAAGGTGTTGCGACCGTCTTGTGTTTATATATTTCTTTGTGGAATCAATATAGCGTGTCCACATAAAACCTCTCTGATTTCAGATCACAATATAAGAAAACCTAGTAAACATGACCTTGCGGTTTGCACCATCCCATAAAGCAACTCAACAAGCATTTCGTGTAATTTTGTCTAAGTTAGTGCTTTAATTTTGTTTCAGGTGTTGAATAATTATCAAAAATTACTACTTCACAAGAGAGACCCCAAAACGTTGTATGATGAAACGCCGTCACCATAGCAATCCAAAGAAATTTACGACACGTGTTTGATAGGAGTCGATCTCCTCAATCGGTTCCATCACTCGAGACTTGCTTGGGTACACATAGGCTAAGAGTTGAGTGTCGCGTAGTCATTTTGAGGGCTATGAAATGCCGTTAAAAAAAGATACGTAAGCTACACATCAGGAGCAGGTTGTTCGTTTGCGTTTTCTTCATATCAAACTGAAAAATCGAATTGGTTCTGTGTTACATAACATAAAAATTCTTCCACTTGACTAGCTAAATGTTTAAAATGATAGGTCGCCAGATAAATCGCCTCATCTCATTGTTAGTAGCATCTTTCATGGTAAAAGTTATTTTTTTTTCAGATGGATTATTTTGACTGATACATTTAGTCATATCTCGTTTTTTTATTTGCGTTCAACGCTAGGAAGGACTTCTGTTTTCCATTATTTTCGTGAATTACTCCAGGTAAATTCTGGGATTGTTCGTTAATAAATTGCATTGTAGTTTGTACTCTTGTTCCTTGCCAACAATCCTCCTTAGGCTCAAATGAAGTCTCTGTTGAGAAGCTCTAAAGTTATTCCGACAAAAACAGTGATATTTCGCATCATGGTTTGCTGTATTCAGTTGGGAACGTTTGAGATTTAAGTTTCATGTTTTACACACTTGATTGGTATGAAACACATTATCACTCATTCACTGTGGTAGATGATTTTCATGTCCTGCTAAACACTAAGTTGAACAACTACCTAGCACACATAGTCTTAGGAAATTATTCTTTCCAGACATTGTCTCGTACCACTGAGATTATTTTAGAGCAGGTTCATATTCGGTGACTGTTACCCTAGTTCCACACAATCGTACGAGGCATTCAGATAAACGTTCCCGAGGTGTTTTTTTTTTTTTTTACTTTACACTTCGTCGATGTCGGTGAGAAAGGACTGGGGTCGACATAGTCTTTGAAAGGAACCACCCCGACAATAGCCTGTAGTAATTTCGGGAAATCATGGAATACAGAAATTTGGTTGACCGGGTGGGTATTCGAACCCACGTCCTCCCTAAAGTGAGCCGAGAACATTACCACTCACACACCACGCGAAACTATCTCGAGGTGAATTCCGACAAGTGTCTAGTCATCATTCTCGGAAGAGATCCTCAGACGCACGGTTTTCCGTCGAGCTAGCTTCTTAGGAAATAATTCTCTACAATTTATTTTAGTACTTTTTAATATGAATCCAGAAAACCACAGATTGTGTTATAGATATCTATCTTACTTGAAGGCTTAAGGGTACGCAACATTGAGTATCCAGTTATGTATAAACATTCAGAAACACAGATCTATGCAATGAACGTCGTTGTATGTATTTATACCGGTTTTTTTTTTTTTTTTTTTTAAAACTGCTTAACGTCTCTTAACAGATCTCTTTAGAGATGTATTGATACCGTTGGATCTAACGTTCCTTATGTCTTCAGGTGAAGCGACCAGTTTATCTCCGATCTCAGCCGGATTGACAGCAGATGCGATTTAGATTAAAGTAATTGTACGCGAAACATTCAACCTCCATCAAAATCCTCGATACACCTAGTTATCTTGAACTCTACCAATTGTGTTGATGTAAAAGTCAGTGTTTGCATAATGTATTCACTATGACTTCAATTTGCCCTGCAAATATAAAATATATAGTGTTATCCAAATATTTTAATGACGATCGGGGCTATTTTAGCATCTGTAAAATTAAGGTTCTAATTTTAAATAATAAAACTGGATATTTCCCTACATTTGAGTGAGGTTATCGTAACAAAAATATTCAGTAAAAGCGAATACGAGATCTTACCTTAAGCTTCTTACGGCATTACGCCTCGTCGACGTCGGCGTCATTAGAGGCGGGAAAGGATTAGGGACAAGGAACGGGAAGCAATTTGGTCATGTCTTTTTGAAGGTACCACCCCGGAATTTCGGGAAACCGTAATCAGGATCGCGGGAAGCGGATCTGTACCCATGGGTGATCTGCTAGGATTTGGGATACCACTGTTGGAATGTTAATTGAGGGTTGTTTTATCAGTTATTTTGTCCTACTATTTGTCGTATTACTGCAGTATCGTGCAACTACTTATTTTGAATGCTACTGATCCTAACATGACCCTCCAGTGTTGCTCAGTGTGTTGAGTCGCCGTATACTAGATCGAGAGGTACAACGGGCCCTGGCAGGAGTCCAGATCATGCATACTGGCTGTCGTGACTGCCATCTGTAGGCAGTTTTCCACAACCATCAAGGCGAATTTCTGGCCGGTTCCCAGCTCCACCTCGTAAACTTCAGAAGTCACAAAAAAATCACTCATCCCACACAGAATATAGTTACAAGTTTCGTAGGCAGGTAAGTAACGTTTCACTTTCCACATTAGTACGTAATACGATCTTGCATTAGGTATAAAATACTTGGCGTGAACAAAGGTATGCGGCCGTAAAATCAAAGCTCCAAATTTGGCCATGCGTCAGACTTACTCAGCACCAACTCGACAGATGACATTGCTGAGACCAGTAAAGGTGGCTTCCCACGGTCTGTGCATCTGCCAGCCACGCCGATCTAGCTATGAACAGCGGGCCGTGGCAAGGGACCCACCTCTGCTGCCATGGTTTGCGCGCATCTATCCGTCGCCCAGTCTGTAAACATCAAAGGCCCGGGTAGCTGAAACAGCACTAGTCAACGTAGTGGGGACGTGGCTGCGAGATGCTGATCCGTTCAGTTCGGCTGCATGGCGCGGGCTGTGGGAAGACACCATACAGGCCCATTCCCACGGTGCTTGGTAGGCAGTACGCGCCTTTCATCTTTTACCGCCTGGCGGTGGGTCGCGGCGCGCCGTACCTGCTAGTATATGCGGCAAAGATGAGAGGCGTCCGCTAACACGTGGCGATGGACGCGCCGTGGCAACTTACCTTAAGACTCATCATGGACAGCAGACCCCAAAATGTTCGGAAAATGTGGTGAAGATGGAGAAGCTTAACATCCGAAAGATACCTCTGCTTGACCTATCCATTCCGTGTAGATATTCGCCATCAGGCAATAATGTAGCCGTCGGAAATACAGCAGTCAGCGTTCGACCGAAATGATGTGCTATGTCAGCACCTCATCACATCTCCTCCCCCGGCCACGGCGGCAGCAGATGCGACTCCGATCAACGGTCGAGGCGAGGTATCTGGCGGGGATCTCAGCAGGCCGCCGCCGCCTTATCGGGCACAATAGGCCCATCTCGAGCCAGTCGTCATTACGCTCGCCTCCCGCCGGCAACTGACTTACACATCTCCGCAGTGACGCGCGCCGCCGGAAGCGCTTTGTCGCCGCGACGGGCCCCCAACAAAGCGATTCCGCTTGTTCTTCCTTCCATAATAATAAACACGCATAAAGCGCGCCCCCTGACTTCCGCTCTCGCTCTCCTCCGAAAGGTCTCTTTAACTGCGGGAGCTGGCCTTCGCTGAAAGGCCCTGGGCGTCCGCCTGTCCCGGAGCCTGCCCCCTTGTTTCTTGGACTCCATTGTCGGGGGGCCTCGTCCCAATTATTCCAGCGGCGCGTTGATCAACGGCCGTCTTGGCGCATTCCCCGCTGAGGAGGGGCTCCGTAGTCATCTGCCCTGAGGCGGTGGAGGGTCACGAAGTCAGGACCGGTCCCGTGCCGCGGGGAGTCGACTGCACCGCAATTACAATGTCTGCGCGAAGACCTGTGAAACGCAGACAGCTGCTCACACAAATAACTATTCTAGTGTCTGGCGTAAGGTATACAAAGTGATTCAAGAGGAATGGTAAATATTGAAGGAGGCTGTAGGTCATGGGCGCCTGCTATGAAAGAGAATACACAGAAAAAGATTAAGAAACAAAAAAATTATTATTAAATTCATTGTTTGAATAATAATTTAAGCCGGCTAGCTTTTTGTCCAAATTTTTTCAACAACTTGTCAATAAATTCAGCAGCCTTAGTTAATAGTGTTATATATAATGTATTTTTAAAATGCTCCTCACCTCCTTAAAGTAATCCTGCCGGCGCCCGTGCTGTAGGTATGAACAATATTTAGAATATTGAGTAAAAAAAACCAATTGGCAGTCGTTGTGGACTGCCGACAAAAGTGAAGACTTAAAACTATGAACATCATACGTGCAAGACGTCATACTTATAGCTACAGATGTACCGAATAATAGAAATTCCGAGGGGTCGTAATGATTTCATGACAGGGTTTCCATTGGCTGTGCATGCCACCCCTTTCTTAGCAGCCTTAACATAACCCGGGTACAGGGGACTTACAATTTAATGTGAAGATCGCTTCCGAACCACGGAAGCGATCTTCACATTACACAGCAAGCTGTGTCAGTGGTGAAGGTGACAGGGATTCGAACCGAGGACCTTACGTTCCGCAGTCATACTCCTTAACCACTGAGCCACCAGACAACTACAGATATCCTGTTAACATTAGCATGTCTGGGACGCGAAATCACTGGATTTTACGCATTCAATAATCGTCCAACGCGCCTAAAGAAGTATTCACTTCAAAAACTAAAAATCTAACTTGGTCCATAATACGAAGGTTGGTCGAATCTTCCCGAAAGAGATGTACCAAGCTATTGTGTCAGGAGCAGGAAGGCCAATTCCTTTCCTCGGGGGTCTACAGTTTAACTTGGAATCAAAACCCACGAATGTCCCGGCGTAGCTCATATAATCAAATACAACTCCTAAAAAGTCCTGCTTACCACGTGATTTGAACGCGCGACCGGAGAGAGAAACTTTCGGAAGTAAGAGCCTTTACCGCTGAGCTACCAGACCGCCTTGTTTTGAAGTATACGTGTGATGAATACTATCAAAATCGGATAAAAACTGTGGATTTGTATAAACAATGTTGACAGAAATTAAGTGAGGGGGGGGGGGAAGGAGGAGAAGGCTTAGATTTTTGTAAATCAAACGTAAACAGTATTTTTCTATTCGTTTTAAAGTATGCAAAGTTCCATCAAAATCTGATAAAAATTGCGTGTTTATATGAAGAATATAGCAAAAAAAAAACAAAAAAAAAACCAAATAAACATTCTTTTTAGTGTATTAGATACAAGTATAGTCTATACTTTCAGTGCTTTCCAAGCGCGACACGTCATACTTCTAGCTACAAATATACTGTTAACATTAGTTTAATGGCGACCCGAACTCATAAGGTTTTACCCATCCAAAAACCGCCTAACGCTCATATCATACACATAGCATTTCGGTGACAAGAAGTCGCGAACTCGTAAATTTACCCTCATCCAAATATCGCCTAGCCAGCCTATAGAAGTCTTCACTTTAGGCTTATATTAAACCATTGGAAAATGATCAAGAGCACACAAATAACTTACTGAAGTACCTTATTGATGCAAGAACACACGCATATTTCACAGGTGTTTAAATTAAATGTTCTAAAAACCCACTATCGACTTCAGTACACAAACTGAAGCACTTTATTGATGCTTGAGGTCAGCACGTACTGTCCAGAAGCGCGCACTACACTTACTGTTGCGAAGAGAGCTGCAAAGTGTATTAAAGTCGATGGCGGAAAACGGACACATCTTTACATGAACAGTCTTACTCAGTACTGTATTGTTCATAATACCACCTCCTTCAATATTTACCATTCATCCTGAACCACCCTGTATTTTAGAGTTCACCCTCCTCTTCGGTTAGTTCTCCCCAATAGCTAACATTTAACGCAGTCACAATTATGTGATTCCTGTTGTGAGAATTCTAGATGAGTATAAAATTCTGTTTCCATGGTCTCCTTCTTATGATGCCATGATCGACTGCGGACGCGGGCTGTTACCATGGGAGATGTACCTCTCCATGGGAACTCTCCTGCAAAGAGGAAATGTGACGGCTTTCCGAAATGAGAAATGAAGAAGGGAGACGGTGAATCCGGGTTCCGGCCCTTTTCAGGCCCGTTCAGGCCTATTTTTCCAAAAGACACAAAGGGCCCACCAGGATTAATGTCCCTATCAGACAGACAAATCACCATCAACGTATGCCCTCACTCCATACGTACTGCGGAGAGGTTTTTGGCTTTAACCCAAGACTTTGGTATACAATCTGGTGATTGGTAGTTGTGTACCACCACCGCATTATACGCTGACGGCCAAGTCGTGATGATGAAAATTCTTTCCGCAGCCAGAACTCGAGTCGGCTAACCTTGTGTCGTCACCGGACACCAACACGGTGCCACAACCAACTGAGCCAATGAGGCAGGTATATCCTTGACTAATGATGGAAATTTTGTGCCTACTCTCTTCAAATACTAGAATTTGCCCGAAAGTAACGAATTAAATCCCATTTTTCATAATTACGGAATGACGACAGAAAAAAAAATTTAAAAATTATCTTCAGGTTTTCCATCCTATAAGTACCTTTCCGTGATCGTAGGTGTGTAGTACGTCATCCTTTATGTCTGTGTGTGTCCGAGAGAAACAGAGAGATCAATTTTTTGCTCTCCATTAAAAAGCCTCATATAAAAAATACAGATCCTACGGAAGATTAGCAACTCCATTATCATTCGAACAGTTCACAGCTGCTATCCAAACATGTATGTCATACATGACTTTTCAGTATCTTCATATTTTGCATGGTAGACCAATTTCAAACAGAAATATAAAGGAGAAGGGCAAGTATATCATCTATTCATCTCTGTCGAAATTCCTGTTTCCTAAATGGAACATTGTAGTGACTAATATTATGTTCTTGTTTTATTTGTCAAAAGCTCGTACGATTTGGGCAAAATTAAAAATAGAAATCGAAGAACTTATAAACGTCCCGAGTCTTTATATTTGTTTCTCATGCAATACTGTCATGAAATCATTGTAATTAACAAAATGTATTTGCAGAAATCTGCTGTTTTCAAATCTTTATGGCCCTTATCGTATACTGTGAGTGATTTAGCGTCACTTGCCGACAATAGTATTTCTCAGGTTTCGTAAGTCATTAGTGTAAACTGTTTAGTATAATTTGTAGTCATTTTCAGTTCTGTATATAAATTTACTTTGCCGGCTACTTAAATATTCCGTCATTTTATACTGTGAATGTACTTGTTAATTGTGCTGCCAGATTTCGGTATACCAAGTTTTCTCGAAATCATTTCTTCCAAACTGTGGGATCTTCTTTCACAAAAAAATTCACAGCACTTCTCCGGCATTCATGTCCCTGCCAACTAACTCATTTTCAACGAATCGTGAAGGCGTAATTTAGAAAGAAAAACTTGCAGTGTTCGAATGCGTATTCGCAGATTGTTCATGAAGCTAAACGCTGCACGTATTGTTTTTTTTGGAACGGAGTTAATTTTTGTCATTAAAATTTACGTTCTCTTGTATTTCCAATTATTCTTCCCACAATACTTAGTTCTAGTGTTACTTTCTACAGGGACTCATAATTGAAATTTATTTACTTTGATATATGCCACTTATCAGCAAAGTTTAACTGTTGAGTTTATCAGTACTGATAAAGACATCTAATTGTAGACTATTTTGAACACGATAACAGATATTAATGGTCCTATTCTCGTGAAATTTTATATACGTATCATTTCCTAATCATATCTTAGTGGTCATTGTAGCAACGTATAAAAAATAAGGGATACACATTTAATTTTATATGTTGATATGTTATACAGCAGCTGTAAAAATAGTAGAAATGAATGATGTCTGTTCAACAATCATTTTCCAATGGAATACCCTTGGAAATCCTATTTTTGATCACGTTCCTCTAGGTGAAAAAGAAGACCATATTTGTGATTAAGGTAAAATGCATGTTAGTACCACGGTATGGGGGCGACATGCAACGCAGCAACGTATTGTATGACGGTTCGTTTTGAAAAGCCCCTAGGGCTTTCGTGCTGTGAGATCAACATTATTTTCAGAGGGAAATAAAGATTTAGCACTGTCTTACAAACGATCGCTTTGTGATCTCAAAAGGTACAAAACGCAAAAAACCAGTAACTAAAACTATCGTTGTGTAATGTTTCTGACAACCTGGGTTGCCAACCCTACAAGACACAAAAACAGTAGTTTCCCCGGAAAAAAAAAAAACAGTAGAAAACAGTATTATGATTATTTGAAAACATGAAATTTACTGTTTGCACATTTTTATGGAAATAAAACAAGTGAAGAAAATATAGATATACTGTTTTCAAAAATACAATTTATTAGGTATTTTTACAGTCATAAGTTTTATTTAAGAAATTATGTACTATGAATAACAAACATTTAAAAAATCAAAGTGAAATTATATTTTGTCTTCATCATCAATTATTTCATCTTGAAAGTTTTCTGATTCATTTTTCAAGTGAAAATCGTAGATATTTTTATTAAATTTCTTCATGTGCTTTTCTGTGGTATTAAATGAGTAACATTCAGTTACTTCAGATTTTGTATGTAATGTTCCATTTAAACTTGTTGTTGATAATTTATTGCGTATTTTGGTTTTCATGATATTTATAGCTGAAAACAAGAAGATGAATCACTGCTCATTGTACCGAGATACTGTTGCGATATTATAATTTAAACGTCGTCACGATTACACATTACTTCACTCGCTTGAGACAAAGAAGTGACTGAAAGATGAAACAATTTCCTCCCTCGATATGCTGCAACCTCAGGTACTGCCATCTGCCGCTGCCATCAAAAGCCTCCGTGCTACTGATATTTTCAGTATCAAAATGTTATCGTTACGTTGTTATCAAATAATATTTGCAAATGGTGCTAAAATATAAAAAACAGTAAAAATTCGGAACGAAACAGAAAACAGGGGAGTCATTGAAAAAACAGCAAATCTACTGTTAAAACAGTAGGGTTGGCAACAGTGCTGACAACCTACACAATAGCACGTTGTATCAATACATTGTGATATGGCCCGAACAATCTTTATATACTTGAAAATACAGTACATGCATACGGCTTTTTTGGTGGAGAGACCCCAATGGATAGTTCGGCCATCAAGTGACATTGTTTCCACTAGCCGCCCATTCCGCCATTATCGTGGCTGGAGCTACAGTATATGGTGAAATCAGAACCACAGCCCATCTTGGCGTTCTCATATGATAAATAAATAAAAAAAAAGAAAGGAAAAAAACGTAATGGCGGCTTTCCACGGCTCATGGTTTTGTAGGCTGCACCATGCAGCCGAATTGTACGGATCAGCACGCATCACAGGTTACCCATCTCCATCTCGCAGCCACGTCCTCACCTCGTTGCCTACTGTTGTTTCAACTACCCGGGCGTTTGATGTTTACCGACTCGGCGACGGATAGAGTCGCGCCATCCCTGGCAGAAAAGGCGGATATCATCCTACAGCCCGCTGTTGATAGCAGCACAACAAATGCACGGGCCTTGGGAATTCACCTTAATATTACTGCCCCCTCCGGGATTGGGACCCGGAACCCCGAACTATGAAACTAACCACCAGATCTCTCGTTATGTTCATTAGTTCTTCAGAACAGTTACATCATCATCAGTGGAGTTTATCTGTCGTGTCCTCGCCTTCCTTTGGACATGTATAGCGCTCCCAGTCCTCTCACCCCAGCAAGTAGAAAAACAGCTGCCTGGCGCGGGACTCCACTCGCCACTGTTTGCCCAACAAAAGCGCAAGGGTCGACGGCCTGTCACGGCACCCTCCGAATCAAGATCGGACAGTGCTTCTCCCAACTCACAAGGCAGTAACTCACTGACAAATAATAACTGATATCCCGACTCTTCAACGAATCTCAAATTATCCGCTATTGCGTTCCGTATGCAGCGATAAATAATGACAAATATCATTTTGGATATCGTGTATATTATTACTAAAACACGTAGATATAATTCTAAAGATTAAGTTCTCCGCCTTGGTGATATTATTAATTAAGAAAGGATTTATTTATAAATTCGCCCTACATGGCAAATTATGAACAATCAAGGTCAAAGCTATGCGATAGTTCTGAAGGCGTCGCTAGCATCGATAACAAGTGATTGTATACCGCTAGATAGCGGCACAACATATCACAGAGATATTAATAAACTGTGTGTGTTTTCCACATTAAGGAGCTTTTCGGATATTTTTGTTTCTGATAGGGAAACATTTTATAATTTCTAATTTATTCGTTAGATGTTATAAATGTTTTATTACATACCTGTTCCAGCTGACAAATAAACAATCGTTACAAATGAGCCGGTTCATCTTTCATCCTAACACAAACAACCAACCTTGGTATTCATCGTATATAATTTGCGAAATTTTCGCACGGGCCAATTAGTATATTTTTTCTGGCGCAAGTTCCTTGCAGACTGAATGTTGCGGCTACGAGAATTCAGGCGTCTCAGCACACCATTAATTCTGATCTACAGTAAATTGATTTTATGTATTTTTCACTAATGATTTAAGAGAATGTTGGAAGCATTGCAAAATTTCTCAACCGTCAAACCCGAAATATCACTACTACAAGTTTTCCCGTACCGCAGAAGTATGACGACATTCATATCTCTCCGATAGATTAAACCACGAAAGAGCACTGAGGTTTAAAATAATGTTATTTGGCGTTCCTATGTCTCTTTTCTGCGTTATTTTCTGCATGCCTTCTTTTGTAGTTCCAAAAATAATGGATCGGAAGGCTAAATAAAGAAATAATGATTCACAACCGTTTACAGGTTAATGTGTGTTTGTTTCTTTTTTGTCCTGTTATCTCTTCGATCGGTTATTCTTCTGTAGGCGGTTTTGTTATTCAGAATGGAATTCCCTTCATTGCGGATTTAAATCCCATTGGAAACTTGGTTTTTGAGCTGGTATGTAAAAGAAGGAACGCAAGTGAACCGGCTATGTCCTTTGTGTAGTAACCATTCGAGGATTCGTCTGAAGCGATATTTAGAACGCATGGAAAATTAAAATTGGGATGGCAATAGAATTAATCGAACACACGTCTTCCCAAACGCAAACCGTACTTTATCGTTCATCCACCATGCTCGCTTAATTTATTCTAATTGTTCTGAACCAGCGGAAAAAAATAACATTTATTGTGAATTATGGTTTATGCAAGTATGACCCTTTTTTTGTTTTGTTTATTCTTTTCGTCCTCTTCGGTATAGGCAATTGAGAATAATCCATGTTACTATAGAGAAGCAAGGTAAGGTTTTTACTAATATGTTTGTTTGGTAAAGTTGTAAATAACTTCGCGATAATTGTGCTGCGTTTAACACTCCTACTTTTCCCTACGTTTAGACTAATCCCTATGCTATTCCTCAGGTGGCTCTAGCAGACTCAGCAAATGGCTTGCCTACTGAAGAAGACCATGGTCATTGATCGAAACATAGGGAAAAGGAGGAGAGTTTTAACGCAGCGTAAATGTCGCAAAGTTATTAATGGCTACGGAAAGCGCTAAATGTTTTATATTTGTTAAGTTGTATCCTTGTAGTGGATGTAGGGAACTACGTGGAATACCGCCAAACATTGCGATTAAAATGCCCGGACCGCTAGCAGGTGCAATATTTGGAATCACACATATGTTGAGAATCCGACCAAAACTGCAGTCAGCACCCAGGGCACTTGGAAACGTGGTAGCGAGCGGTAATACATAGTTCTGGAGCTGTCATCAGAAGGAAACTGGATAGATACAACGTTATAAATAGCACAATAATTGCTTGCCAATGGATTGTGTGTTACGATTTGCAGGTCCTTAATCACACAGCATTGCTGTTGATTAACATATTTCTAATTTATATCCACTCCTAAGCGAGAACAGATCCTTGAGATCACTAATCAGCCATAACGTATGCTTCCCGGTATGGTGTACCGCTGTGCCTTCCAAACTTCAGATAACACAAACCTTCGAAAACAAATTCCTTCGAATGAATCTAAAAGCACCCCGGTTTATGCGTAACATACAACTCCATAAAGAAACTGATATCGTAACCATTAAAACCTACATCATGAAATCGAAAAAAAACTTCCTGCATAACCAAAATAGGCCCTACTGTTTCAGGACAACTATTTTAGAATCTAGCTATGAGATCAACCGCACAGCCTTGGCTCAATATATCGTCTTCCACAGTGAAGATGAACACGAAGGCAGATAAGCCTCCTTAAACATTTTAAATTTATGTATAATGTGTTGTGCGTTTTGTAAATGCCACTATCAGCAATCCAATTGGATAGCCCTCAAGTCAAACGCTTTAAATAGTCTTATAATTAAATACAGAACAAAAATCTGTTTAGTATCTATGTGTTGCTGAGAGATTTAAATAAACTAAATAATACCTAAAAGAAAAAGTTTCATAATTAGGACATTGTTTTTACTTCACTATATGCATGCATGCCTTTTTCGTCTTTTAACTAATTTCTTCGAATTATAAGTAAACTCTATAAGCGTCTGATAGCCCAGTGCTAAGATATTTGGCGGAAGATGGAGAGGTCATTCAGATAAATCTGTGGACTTTCACAGATTCCCAACCCGACCGTCTCCTGTAACAAAATTAACTTTGTTTTAGTGAGGTACGGTATATTTGCCATTTAGTTCGGAATAAACGCTAAGCTGTAGGATCCGAAAGAACTCTGAAACACTTGCTTAGTGAGTCGCTGGTTGCTACATCTACTGAAAGTTTGGGTTACGGACCAAATTTTATCGAATACTAGCGGAGTTCCCGGCGTTGCCCGGTATAGTTGGCGTAAACTTTCCCGTGCCCTATTTTTATTCCCGCAATGAAAAGCATTTGTTCAAAGTTTCATAAAACTGGCGCCAACTTTTTTTCGGAATTAAAGAAAACCTAGATCTACCCGTCTCCTGCCAAGAAACGGGTGTGTTGAAGTTTATTTGCACGATCACTATTTTTATTCGTCCTAAAAGAATCATGTATATCAAGCTATATATGGATATACTTTTTGCTCGACACGCCAGATACTTTAACTCCGCAGATTCAGCCTTTCATACAAATATCAAAAGTGGATCTGGAATAATATTATTGTAAACAGAAGACTAATGCTGATGGCCAAAGACATTTTCCAGAGATCGTGCTTAAAGAAAATCCTTTGTATTTACGGCTATCTATGGCGTTTAAAAATTGAATATCCCGAATTAAAGGAAAGTATACTTCAAGTTTTGTTTAGTGTGCAAAATAGTTATTATTGTAAAGTTATCTTATTGCTTTCATTGCAGGCTATATGGTCAGAAATTCAGTTGTGTGATTAATGCGAAGTATGGAACATCTAATCCTTCCATCTTGGGATTTGTTATCATACGTTCAGAATTTCATTCAATACTCCTGCGTTATTTAACGTTGAAACATAAGACATGCCAAATAACTGAATTAAGATTGTAAGCTTTAAAACGGTAAAAACCCCATCGAAATCTGCTGCATAGTTTCCGAGTTTTTATAAGACCAATATATCCGGTTTTCGTTTTATAGATATAGATAGATCTACCAGCTTCAAATCAACTCTGAAGACAGAAATGGATAGTTTAAAGTACTAGGAAAACACTTGCTTAGTGAGTCGCTGGTTGCTACATCTATTGAACGTTTGTTTTGCGGACCAAATTTTATGGAATATCTACCAGCTTCAATTCAACTCTGAAGACAGAGGTTGACAGTTAAAGTACTAGGAAAACAGTTTCTTCGCGACTTTCATAACGTTAATGCTGATACAGATTTTACGTTGAGGCTTAATGGTATTTTTGGCGTCGATGTTATAATCTGCTCTTTATGGCAGTGGTATAAACAGGTGCGAAGGTATTCTCGAATGATATGGCGTAGGTTTAGGAAATAAATGAACTACATAACCAACATAATTATTACTCATTTATTTTAGAAATAATATCAGTAAAGTTCCTTGACTCGGTAACTGATTAATACGGTGCTGGCGTTTAAAATTCACTATACAAAAAAAATTGTTCATTATATTATTAACATCTTCGTACAGCACTCCACTCGGTAATAACGTACATTACTGAGAAAAAGCTGTTAAGGAGACGTCCATTAATTACGTGAGGTGAAAAGAAAGGGCGGGAGGTTCGGCTACATCTCACCAAATCTCACTCGAGCTTAAATAAAAAGGGCTCTACAAACGAAGCCGATACCGACTTTAGGAAGGGGGAGTATGACCGCGCTAGGAAGCAGGAGAGATGGAAAAAGGTCTCTAAAACCTACGAGGTCGGTCAGCAGGAGGGAGGGGGGGGGGGTGACCCCTAAAATTCTTACGTCATCATATGGGGTAGGGGTCCGACCAGATCTTACCACGGAGGTGGGGGGGTTCCGGAATTCCGGAAGCACCTCACGTATTTACTGGACACCCTCTAACAATGCTTCAACCGGGACATTTGTGTACTCGACGAGGATATTTTTCACGGTTGGCTCATTGCAGAATTTTTCCATGTGCATTTCATTGAAGTAGTTGCCAATTAAAAAACAAGTTTTCTTTCCAATTATTTCGAATTAAGGCATAACACACATCACATATTATGCTTGAGTAACTGAGCGGTACTAGACTGCATAAGATAACTACGATGCCGCAGCTGTCACGTGTTCTGGAATTACCGCGCGAGCGAGAGATTTCGCGAAGCGATGTGCGGCTGAGCTAAAGACTCCGTCAGTGACGCTTTTATCAGTGAGTGGGCAGACTAGTAGGAGTGATTTATGCTTGAGGCAGGAGGCAGCGCCAGTGACTGAGTGATAACCGATCTCTCGGCGTGGACGGAGCGATGTGCTTGGAGCGGCCCGTGTTAGGTAAGTTACGAGAAACTCAGCCGTACTTATCGAACCCAGGAAAACTCTTTTCCAAAATGTGACGAAACTCAGTATTACCGTATGTGTTTTAGACATTCACAGTGACGTTGTGAGTGACGTCATTAGTGTTTTGAGAAAGCGCCATAACGTTCCAAGGGTGGCCAACCCGCGGCCCGCCGTAGATTTTTTTTTGTGTTTGTTTTTTTTTTACTTACTGCTTTACGCCTTGTCGACGTGTCATTAGAGGCGGGATGGGGGTTGGGGAGAAGGAACGGGAAGGAATTCGGCCATGGCCTTTTGAAGGAAGCATAGCGGCATTCGCCTGCAGTGATTTGGGGAAACCATGGAAAACCCAAATCTTGATGCCCGTACGGGGATTCGAACCGGCGTCCTCCCGAATGCGAAGCCAGAACGTTAACCGTTCACCCACACCGCTCGGTCCTCCGTAGGTCAACATGCCGCCCGCGGAGCTAGATCGTTATATGTAAAAACTTTAACTTTCAACGGTGATTTCAGACATCAGCACCACTCCTTCAGACTTCAACACATTAAAATAACTATATTTTTTAATACTTCATTAAATATGTGTGTTTCATTTTTAATGATTTCTTTCCTCCAAAAAAAATCAGGTATTTTTGTCGAAGAAAGTAGTACGTGCGGCCCGATTAAAATTTGGCCCGGCTGCTGAAAAGGTTGGCCACCACTGTTCTAGACGGCACGTAACTGTCTGTTGTTACTCGCTTTGAGTGTTTGTTTTAAATATATTTTCGTACAGTTTCGTCATTTTTTGTTTTATAGCCTGCACCAGCCGTACAACCACCGGTTCCACACCCTCCCCAATTTTTTTTATTTATTTTTTTTTTTAATTAAAAAAAAAACGAATAACTCCTTAAGATCTCAGAAGTTAGTGTTATATTTGAAACAATGTTTGTTAACGCAGTGGTTAAGCTGGTTTCTACCTTGTATTAAGGAATGTTCCAAATCTTTCCGTCAATTGAGTGTGTCTTAAACTCAAGGCTCTCCTGCGTATTCAGTTCTCCTGTCATTCCTCTTCTTCTGCCGCTGTGTAATTCATTTATCTATTTTTAACTCATACTTGCTTAATTTATCTGTCCCTTCCTCCTCCTCGTTGTCTCATACCAGTTTAAAATCTTCACCGAGTTGATTTGCCAAAATAACTTTGAACACTTAGTAATACTTTTTGTATCTTTTGCAAGAATTTTCCACTGTGGGCTTTCGCGTGGAGAACCACTGGCATGTGTTCACTTTAGGGCAGATGTAATCATCAGTGAATAGCGTGTTCGAATTGTGGAGACATTACGTCATTCATGCACATTACTTAGATTAAGTGTTAAACGAATGTTGTTATCACATTATTAACACAATGCATAAACGACGTGATTAGCCAAAGTCTATTTTTAGTAATGTTTCTATATAAACCAGTGCATTTAGTGCTGATAAACTCGAATAAAAACTTACATCATGTTCTGTCCATATTTTCTGGGCCAAAGAAGATAGGACAATACTTCTCATTTACTGTGCTGAGTAAGTTGTTAGTGCGACAGTCACGTTAATTATAGTTGACGTTAAAAGAAACAGTAATTGTACTATCCTTTTCGCACTCTTTCCAGAGCAAATAATTGACACATGTTTTATGCCCCGGTCCATCCAAAACTCTACCTTTCTCGTTTCTCCTTTTCTCGTCATTAATAAATTAACGACTGACTTAAAAAGTTCGTTCTAATTTCTGATAGGAATATGATGCAACATGCGACCGAAAATAGAGGTAGTGTTAAATCAGGCATTCATTCAGGTAAATAAAATTTCGAAAAAGGATATGAAGACACTTCCATTTAATTCTTCTAGCATTTCAATCTTAAAAAAACTACGATTTTAAGGAATTTTTAAGTAAACAAAATAAAAATTTAAATCCAGAAGCATTGATGATGCATTTTCTGCTCCACAGCTTCTTGCGTCAACACTTAGCGTGTAGAGTGTATAGGAAACCACATTCCTAAGAGGCGCCCCTGTTTGCGGTTGAGACGTACTATCAACCGGACAGGGCTGATTTTTACTCTCCAAACAAAGATTGGTGAGACCGGAAAGGGAAGTGCGATGTGCTACTTGGGTCTATTATTCAAGCCTATCTTCAAGATGTGGCGCCTGCCTGCAGCCGATAACACTAGCGTGTGAAAGAAAACCCTCTTCTAAAACGAGCGTGAATAAGTCTCCTTCATAGCGTTTTGTGCCATTTATTGTATCAGTGTCTTGTGCCTATTTTTCTACTCTTACATCCAGTGCGTCCAGCAAGAGGCTATCTTCAATACGCCATTGTACTATCGTTTTATATGTGAATAGACCAAAATTTTTATAACGGATCAGTAACAACACTTAACCAACATCATTAAGCTTTCTGATAAGCGTCAAGAACAAACTAAATGGAAATCTGAATACTGACCTTCCACTAAATTGCTGTTAATGAGTTTACAAAAGTGTTTCAGAGGAATTATTCCAGGAATAATCCAAAACTTGAATTTTGATTTCGACATTTTCGGCTATGCTCTCATGTATCGAGAAAATCATTAATTCCAACCAGAAGACTAATGTTGCGTTATAAATTCGTTCGAATATCAAGTCAGGACAAATTAGAATCAGTGATTTATCGAGACGATATGGATATGATGACTTCAGAATCTTATTTAAATGAAAGTCTCAGATAAGTTGGACAGTTCATTTTAAATTTTAATATTTGAACAACGCTACTCTTTATTTTTTAAAAAAAAAAAAGGAAATTGAAAATTGCTTACATAAAATTAGAATTACACTCTTGATTTGTTCATATGGAATGGTTGGTACTGCATTGCCAGAAGTGGAATACTTTCTTCATTTATTCTTTGAATATGCTGCCTCCATGACTTTATGTATTCCTCTGTCCTTTGGTTTAGATTGTATATACGAACTTTTAAATCACCAAGTGAACTGCTGAAGAATTGGTCAAAAACACTGAAAGAGTTTAATACATATATATATATGCATAGTAACCAGAAAAATAATGAAGCTAAGTAGAGAATGAATTTACAAAAAAAAAAAAAAAAAAAAAAAAAAAAAAAAAAAAAAAAAAAAAAAAACAACGGATAGCGAAATAAATCACCTCTTGCCTTAGATGATGGTTTCGTGGGGTCAACACAAAAAAAAAAAAAACCACACACACAAGAACAGGAAAAACAATGAATTCATATATATATATGTGTGTGTGTGTGTGTGTGTGTAAGTAAATTGCCGCTGGGGCATTTAAATCAAATACCCTAATAATTACAAAACTAACAGGAGAATATAAAAGAATCGC
Organism: Vandiemenella viatica; assembly: GCA_031002005.1. Taxonomy (NCBI): domain Eukaryota; kingdom Metazoa; phylum Arthropoda; class Insecta; order Orthoptera; family Morabidae; genus Vandiemenella; species Vandiemenella viatica. Next base: position 90,131,960 of record JARYHS010008074.1, on the reverse strand, counting down.
CATAAATAGTATATATATATATATATATATATATATATATATATATATATATATATTTGTACGAAAGTGAACTTGAGTATGCGCTTCTATCGGGTCGCTTCATAGTATCGTATCGAAACGCTGTAGGCACGAGATACAATTCTGAGATCCGCCACCATCAATCATTGTGGATATGCCGAGGCTAATACTCGCTTATTTGCTGTCAGATGGGCTAGCCCAACAGTATAACGATGTTCTTAGGTCAATAAAATGTCGGGAAATTAACGGAAAACACGTTACGTAATTCGGTAAGAGCGTTTTTTGCATCACGCGTGGTTTTCATCTTCATAATATTCCTTCACGGGTTCTTAATAACTATGTCTATATTTCATTATTGTGACTTGTCCTTGTTCCTCGAAAGTGTCATCAAATGTGTGATAGAATAGAAACCTTTGATAAGAACTGTCAGTGTATGCATTTTAACTTTATTTGGTTGTTGCATTAACTCTGTACCAGGCATAATCACTGACTTGTTTTTCTACAACTGTTGCTGTATGCTTTTCTGTATCAAATAATCGCAGCTAACACTGCAAACAACATTATTTGAAGTTCTTCAAATTTATGTACTATGAAACTGTTCATATGTTAGCCTATAATGACACTAATTATTTTCTTATTTAGCGGAAAAATTTACTCACAAACACGTCATGAAATCATGAACGCAGTTTTTGACTTTCAAAAATATAAGAAATAGATCTTTCTTTTAATAATGTGGTATGTTTAAAGATAAATGACGTGGTTACATTGAAACGGCTCTACGTTTCTTCTGCTTCTTCTTTTCCATTTTGTCTTCTATGGCCCACGTGGTTCTTAAATTTGGCGATCGTTCTTCTTAGCCCAGTATTCATTCATCCTTCCACTGTGGTTCTCATTTCTTTCTTGGGTCCATTTCACCCCAGATTCGGGGCGCAGTGTTTTGGCTGTCAGTATGCGGAGAGAATCGGATGCTTTAATCAACGTTCTGTACTTATTCCTGTTGTAAATTTTCAATTGCCGTCAATTTGCAATTATTCGAGATCTTTTCTGACTAGCCTCGACCATTTTGCGTTAGTCACTCCTCTTAGAGACGGCGTTGAAGATTTTGGAGGTTAGTCCAGGATTGTCCATCCGAACTATGTGACTGTTGAACACTAATCTCCTTTTCCACATGATTGTGGTAATGCTCTCCAGTTGTTGGTATATGTTCCTATTATGCCTGAGTCTGTATTTTCCTTCTTCTTTAACAGGACCCACGATTTCTCTCAGTATTCTTCGTTCCAGTTTTCTGAGTTGTCCCTTTCTAACCATGTTTAAGCACTCCGATGCATACGATCGAACTACAGAATTGTATTGTGTGATTTTGAAGTTAAGGGAAATGGACAAGTTCTTACAAATGTGGTATGTTCTCTCCAGTCTGGCGCATCTGCTATTCGTGGTTGATGTTTGGAGTTATTCATTCTCCAAGATATTTGAAGACATTAGTCCTCCGTATCATTGCATTCCCCAGTGGGATTATATTGGGTAATGAAGACAGTTTTGTTTGTGGAAATCTTCGTCCCTACACTAGCTGCTATGTTGTCGAGAGAGTATAGTTGGTGAATAGCTTCCTCCACCCTAATTGATAGAAGAATGAGGTCATCTGTGAAGGCCGGCAGTTGACACTACTTTTCTACTTATTTTTAAAAAAAATTAATCAATTGTAATCTTCTTCTACCGTAGTCAATCCTGGGATTGGTGTGCGGCAGTCTTCCATTCAGCTCTATTCTCTGCCTTCCTCTTCATATCTACATATCTCCTGCAGCCAACATCTTCCATTATCTGCTGGATGTATTTTAAACGTGGTATTCCTCGATATCTCTTTCCTCCTACCATTCCCTCCATTATTGTTTTTACTAAGCTCTCACGTCTTAAGGTATGTGCAGCGGTAGAATCACACTAAAAATTGCAAGTTGCAAGCATTGTTCAGGATGACCCATAAATAGAAGTACAAACTTCAAAAAGAGGTAGAGAACATCAAGAAGAATCAGAAATGCATAGTAACACATGGCAGGAAACATCGGGGGAATGTGGTAGAAGAGAAATTAGGCGGAAATCATTTCTTTATAGGAGATGTTCCAAGTTTCTTCCATCACTTTCGATATATGCTTTACCCCGCTGGCCCATGGATTGGCGGACACAGAAGAAAACATCTGGATTTCCTTGGATATCAGCAGCAGAGCAGGCGTTTCTTGCAGCAGGATCCATTTCAGAATCGATAGGTGTTTCATACACAACAGATTTAAGTGGCCACATTTCCTATAGAAAGGTATCCAGGCTTCTTAATACAGGAGAGCGTGAGAAAAGGGAGGAGGCAGGAAATTGGTCCCCCACGCCCACGTGATCTCATGAACATCGCCGCCTAGCGAGGAACGGTAACATTTTCGGTCAAGGGTCTCTGTGCCGTTCTGAACAACTTTGATACTCTCCATCTTCTCTCAAAAATCTTATCTCTATTTAAGGGACACTATTTATATGCATATGTTTCAAAGTAGTTCAGTGTATTGCGTAATATTGCATTAACAAGATTTTTCCTGAAAACTCCATAGGTTTTACGTGAAGCTGAAATCTCGTCTACTCTTCACGCAATATAATTATCTCCGAGCCTTATCGATAACTTTATGCAAGTAAGCAACACCTGGAGTGACGATAATGACGACTTGCTGATGTCATATCCTTTTTTTCTATCTTGTTACAAGTACATTATTTTGTCTTCGCTGTCTGTGGATTGTGCTGCCGACAAACTGAGATAGACAAACATGTCCCGTTAGGAAAATTTTGCTTGGTTTCTCGATAAGATTATCATCAAGAGACGAACTCTGCTTCGGGAAACACGGTGTCTCTTTATCAGTGTCTTTCTGTCTTTCAAACAACCTTATAATAATTATCACAGGTTTATCTCTTAGATACATTCACGACACACACAAACAACCTCACATAAATTATCACAGATTTATCTGCAAGAGAAGGGTGTGTCTTTGTCAATGCTGGACTTAACCAGACGGTATGGGGTGTAATGAAAGATTTTCTCTTAAAATATTGGATTAGACGTTTCCTTCTGGAAATAGATGTATAAGCTTGTTCCAGCCAACTCAAGACGTAGGTAACTTACGGTCATCCAATGAACTAATAGAAAGGATAGTTGTCAGGTATTTGTTCGTCCTTTTCTTATCTTTATATATAAAGATGAATGTATGTATGTTTGTTTGTTTGTAGGTTTGTTCTTCATAAAAATCCACAGTTTTCATCCGATCTCGATGAAACTTTGCACACTTATCCTTTGAAACAAGGAGAAAAATACTATCTACATTTGGTTGAAAAATTATCTGTATAAATAACACATGTTGTCCCATAACTTCGAAATACGGCGATAGACAGACACGTTGGATATGGACGTCTCCGTACCGTGTTTCCGTTTAGTGGGCTGGCAACTCAGTGGTTAAAGCGCTTGCTTACGAACATCGTGGTCTCCGGTTCAAATATCAGTGGAGGCTAAGATTTGTAAAAATTGTTTTTCATCGTAAGAGTCAGGCCTAGGCCGTAGGTTATTCGGATTGAATGTTAAACTGTAGATATTAGAAAGTTAGGGGTGCAATGCGAGGCAATGTTGTAGGTGTACACTTTTTTACGTTATAATGATCCCTCAGGTGTTGTTCGCAGTCAATGTGTGAGTGTGAACCACAGTAATATTATTATAAATACGGAAGTACGTCTCTGTGTTTTTGTTACGTTTTGACGACTAAATGGCTATATCGTTGTGATGGAATTTTATATGGATATCTGTATGAAGGGCACAGGATATTTTTTTCCAGTATGATTAACAGTTGTAGTCACGAAATTTTGAGACCTTATCGAATGGTGACAGAAATATGTTGAAAATTGATTCTCTTCAAGAGTCAGGTTCGACGGTACAATGATATAGTGATAGCTTTCCTGTCATATTATTCCGACTCGATATTGTTTGGGACCAATCCTTCGTTACCAACAACTTTCTATATTTAATTCTGGCAAAAAAATTCTTAATCCACGCGTACGAAGTCGCGGGTAGGAACTAGTTTTTCATATTTTTCTGGCAGACAGAACATTTCTTTGATAATTAAGGGTCATTGAACTCTTCACATGGTTCCTTACCATTTCTAAATGTCCATCCATCCTCTGAAAGGCACAGTGTGAAGTTATGGCCCAGCTGTACTCCATTCGAAAGAGCCTCCTGAAATGATGCGGAAGATTACAACATCTGTGTAATTTAGTTGAAGAAAATAAGGTCACCATGCGTGGCGGGTGAGCGGTAACGCTTTTGGCTCGCATTCGGGAGAACGCAGGTTCAAATCCCTGTCCGGCCATCCATATTATGGTTTTTCATGGTTTAAAGAAACCACTCCAGGTGAATTCAAAATAACATGATCTAATTTGACGATGGCCTATTGAAGGATCCTTCCAGGCATCCTGCCTCTGTCATAGGTAGACCAACAGTTACACGTGGAATTCGAACCACGGAACGTCCTAGCAAATGTCATATGTTCAAAACAAATCTAATCCCGTAGTACGGGTATCTGAACCACAAATCTTGAATTTTGTAGGTGGTCACCATAACTACTGAACTATCAAACCCACTATAATTTCTCAAAGCAATCATGTTTTTTCAGTTATGCTGATTTTGTAAGATCTTAATGTAAACAAATCATCACGTAAAACCTCAGTATGTTTCTAAAACTGTTTATATATTTCAATCTTTATATCTTTGTGGACGTAAAAGCTCTTCTGTATAAGTGATCATGCATTTAAAAAAAAATCTTTAGTCATCTTTGAAAATGTTTGGTTATTTATTGTTTCTCAGGTTTTTAAAAAAAATTAATAAGCAAACACCATAAGCAACGTAAATATTGCAGAGTTTCGTTATGGGTGGCTATTACCCATACGTTCTACAATGTTAGAGTATAATAATTTCTGTAAAACCTTTTTTTGGCTTATGGCTTTATGCATCGTCGAGGTATTTAGAGGAGGAAAAGGACTGGGGACAAGGAGCGGGAAGGAATTCAGCCATAACATTTTGATGGAAGTAGGCTATCCCGACTTTTGCCTGGAGTGATTTGGGGAACCCATGGAAAACCCAAATCTGGATGCCCGGACGGGGATTGGAACCGGTCCACATCCGCCAGTGCGACTCAATGCGCTTAGGCGGCTCACTCTGTATTGGGGAGGTACAAGGGATCTGGCATGAGACCAGGTTCACGCGTTCCGGCCGTCCTGCCTGCGGATTTTAGGCGGTTTTCCACACTTTTTATGGCTTTACACCTCGTCCACACCAAGGTCTTTGAGGCGGGAAAGGAAGCATTTCGGCATTCGTCTGGAGTGATTTTGGAAAATCATTGAAAACTCAAATCTGGATGCCTGGACCGGGATTCGAACCCGCGTCCTCCGGAATGCGAGGCCAGAACGTTGACCGCTCACCCATCACGCTCGGTGGTTTTCCGACGCCAGTTTAGGGCGAATGCCGGAACAGTCCCCAATCTACCCCTCCTAAACTACACGGTCCATAAACAAAAAATATACTTATACCACACAGAGCATAGTTATAAATTTCGCAAACAGATGGCAATACTCCACTTCCTGCATTAGCACATAGTACGAGCTATTCTCCGATAAGGTTAAGTACGAGAGTTTTTACGAATAATACCAATCAAACTAAAGAAATCGGAGTGGCCAATTCCTCTTCTCAGTGGTTCTTACGTTACAGTATGCAAATATGTCGATGATATGTTGTGTGTTGGCAATTCCGTTGCCAGGCTTAACGTCCGCATCCTGCCGTTCAGTACTTTTTGAGAGGCTGATAAAAGCAGGCGATTGGCTTATTGACTCGGATATTAACCTTTGACGCTGTCCTCAGATATATTGTAATTCAGCTATAATAGGAAGGCAGTACTTTTTCGTAATAAAATAGATTTGATAAACGCTGACTTATAATGTAGGAGAATCTATGAATAAATTTCTGTTTATTTTACTCGAATTATACGACCATTTTAACGCTCTGCAGTGACTGATACAAGGTAAAGTACGTGTGAAGTTTTTCCACAACTTTATCAATGACTTCCGAAGGAGCAACTCCTTCTGAGCAACTCGTGATAGGAAGCCCGGAACTGGAAGTGGGATGTGCTAATTAAGACCCGCCAAGCCATCTCGTAAGACAACGATAACACGGCGCCAGCTGCCATCTTGGTTTTCCTGGCTGATAGCTGGCACCGGGCCGGGGCAGATTGCCGGCAGGAAGTTCCTCTCTCCCACGGAGACTTGAGGAGCCGTTCCTGTGATACGTTCGGGCGATACCAAAGACACTACTCAACGCGTTACTTCCTTTGTGTGGTTACGATACTGCAGTAATGTGTTTACAAATCTGTTGTAGATATCAGGTCTTCAGTACTTCTTTGGGTCTGAGTAGTATTTAATAGTCTTGCTCATAATAGGGAGCGTCCATAAACTACGTGGCTTGGTCTAAGGGGGGGAGGGGATGGCTGTAAGGCAACGCTAGGCTACGTGGGGGGGAGGGAGGGGGAAGAAAGATTTCGAGCCAGACCACGTAACTTACCATTTATATTATTTGTCACAGTAAAATGAGGTACAGAACACACAACAGCATGTGAATACTTATCTCCGTCATTAAATTATATCCGTATGTAATTTACGATAGTCTAACAAGAGAAAACAGTACAAAATGTCTTCTGGAATCAATAGGGGAAAAAGCTACGTGCTAAGTAGGGGGCTGGGGGGGGGGTCAAGGTTGGCCAAAATGGAGCTGCGCGGTTTATGTACGCTCCCAAATTGTTCGCGACTGGGAGCGCTGAGTTTAATTCGCTGCCCCTTCGCGAACTAGGTCGCTCTTTCAGTTCGTTAGCTTCCATCTCGAATTCCAGAGAAACAGATCGTTCGCTACTGCACGCCCTCTTTTTTTTTATAATGGTAGTTTTTTTTATTAATGATCAGTGTTACCAATGCCTGAATTTTTAACGAGAAAGGGCCACGAATAATTGTTATATTAATAGGTCGATTGTGGTCGCACAAATATTGTGATAAACTATTTTCATCTAAAACGACGTTTTTGTAACACCAAAGGTTTTAGGTTCTTAGCACGTTTTCCCTAGAAAATAGTTGACTATTTAACTACCTGACTAATGTTTTTCCTATAATATTGGGAGGATAAACTGAAATAAGTATCTTCATAATTATTAAAATATATCCTCTCGTCTGCAGACTCGTCTCTAATGACCACATAAAAAAATATAAAAAAACGTCTGCTGAGCAATAAAATTGATGTTAAAATATGTGTATCTGTTGGCTCACCAGGTCCCGGGTTGGTCGCGTGACCCGCGCGGTCTGTGTCGTATTTCACGTTTTACCGTGTATAACAACAAAAATCACTTGATATTATACTTAACCCATAGTCTTGCGCATAATAGTTCGCTACTGGGAACGTTCAGTTTTGTTCGCGGCTCCTTTGCGAATTAAGTCACTCTTTTCGTTGGTGAGTTCCCATCTCGAAATCCAGAAAGACGGATCGTTCGCTCGCTTTGTTACCTCTGCTGCAAGCGCTATTTTGTTTGTTATTGCAGTTGTGGATGTCTTTAAATTGGTAATGGGATCAAAGTATGTTTTGTTTTCATATTCCGGTTAAATTTCCGTTTGAGCCTCCTGCAATAGTTATTAGTTAATAGTCTTCGGAAAAAGATCTAACGAACTAAGGAGCAAGGTGTTTTTTTTTAACTGCTTTAAATCTCTACAGCGAGGTCTTTAGAGACGGGAAAGGATGAGGTAAGGAATTGGAAGGAATTCGGGCATGGCCTTTTTAAGGAAGCATCCCGGCATTTGCCTGGAGTGATTTGGGAAACTATGGAAAACCCAAATCTGGATGCCCGGACGGGGATTCGAACCGCCGTCCTCCCGAATGCGAGGCCAGAACGCTATCCGTTGCACCATCACGCTCGGTAGGAGCTAGGGATCTGGGAACTATTTCGCGCAGTTCGTCTGTGGGAGCGCTCTTCCGAGCTAGTTCGTTCGCGAACTACACAAGACTAGTACTTAACGTACACTAGGTGTTTCAATACGGCACTTTTGGTTGAGTTGGTTGCAGCACCGTGGTGGTGGAAGAAATTTTCATCATCAGGACATGGTCGTCAGGGTAGGAGAGGTGGTGCACAATTCCTTATCACCAACTTTTTTTTAAATTTAATTTAATTGCAATGGAGCACACGCTCCGGTGGCAATTTGTGCGTCAAGACCTAGGCTAAATCCCAAACCTCTCCGCAGTGCGTATGGAGTGATGGCATACAGCATTGTTGATGGTGATTCATGCGTTTCATGGGAACATTATGCTTGATGACAACCTTGGTTGTCTTTCGGAAGAGTAGGCCTGAGTGGGCAGGCACGGAATTTCACACTCTTCTTTCTATCATCTATCATCCACAATATAAACAACACTATACACTCACACACGGAATAAATTAGTCAATCACACTTGCAATATCACTTACAAACACTGTCAGACTGGGAAATTACTCCGGTTCATCTTCACAGACGTTGCCATGGAGGAGTAAACAATTTCCTTGGTAAACGCCTACGCATGGTCAAGGGCAGGTTGTCGATTGATGAAGACGTTTCAAAAATCTGCTTTATTTGCTCTCGTATCATCCACCCTGGCTATATTCGCCATTCATGTCAACCATACAGCATCAGATATATGGGTCGAGTCTCTCACTTCGTCTGCAATTCTGTCTGCTAGTATTTAAGTTATCTCCATATTTTTTTAAGAAGAGTTACTTCTGATGCTCTAGAAGTCTTGTATGTTAGCCCTTCCTATCCATATCTGCAAAGTTTCTTTCTATTTTTCCTCCCTTTAGTGATTTTTGTCATCTTCAATGTCAGAAAGCAAATGATCTAACGATATTCTATAAATCTGTTTATTATTTCAGCCCTCCTGTGACCCAATGGTATTGAATTCGACTGGGGCTGTATAGGTCCTTGATTTCTAATGGGATTTTTAACCTTTGATCCGAACATCGCTTCTGACTTAACTTGCTGCCACACAGCGTCTAAGGTCACACGATAATGAAACGATCACGTAAGGGTGTAGGCATCTGTCGTGAGTTATCTGTTTGTAAAACGTCTATGTTTTAGGCCGACGAAGGAGATATGTTTAGAATTAATTTAGATTATAGGTTCCCAAACTGGAGTGCACCCAGTCGCACCTCCCCCTTTCCCAAAGGGTGCGAGGTAGTTTTGCGCCCATGTTGACGATACCCTAGCTCGACGGACGTACTATGTCTTAGAACCGAAAACCTTTATTCCAACATCACATACATAGAGTGCTCCCTCTGAGACATAGCACTGTGACGTTCCAACTCTGAAAACGTAAAATATCGGCAGAGAGAGCCCTGTAATTACTCATTGAAGTACTTCAAGAGCAAGCTTTGGAAATTAAAAATACTACTGCAACTAAAAACGATTTTAATTAAATGGATAAACCAACGTTTTGGGTCAAGTATTACAAAGTGTATCCCCGCTGCCATTATTTTCACCTGTTTCAAGCACTTATTTGTGAGAAAGAGGTTGCAACACTTGTTGAAATTAACTATATGGAAACTAATGCGACGTTTACAATTATTTACGCTGTGCACTTTGTAGTATACAACCAAGAATAGGGGATATTGTAGAAAGAAGTGCAAGCTCATCCTTCTCACTAATTTATTTTTTCTTTGTTGCTACTTTTCAGTAAATTTAAAGTTTTCAATTTTTTTTTTTCGTTTTTAATTAAATTGCAATGTGGGAGGCCATGACAGAAAAAAGGCGGGGGGCGTGGTAAAGAAAACGTTTGGAACCTCTAATTTATATCACTTCTGAAAATCGCTTAGTTGCCATGAATTAGGTTACAGGTAGATATTGGATAGATTTTCTCCCTCGCTTAATGTCTAACGAACACACCTATACACAAACTAATACACTGGTCAGACAAAAAATTATGACCACATACTTAATAGCATATTGGTCCACGTTTCGAACGCAGCGATTCGGCGTAGCATGGATTCTACAAGTCCTTCGTAGGCTTCCAGAGGTATATGATACTAGATTTCTAAGAACAGGTCACGTAATTCCCTTAAATTACGGGCCAGTGGTTTCAGGACGCGCCATCTGGGAACGAGCATCTCAGAAACGGAGACGCTGGTACTGTGCTACTGTAGTGAGCATCTATGGAAAGAGTTTGAAGGACGGTGAAACCACGAGTAGGCGATAATGTGGTGGACACCCACGTATAATCGCAGAACGTGGAAGTCGGAGGCTTGCTGGCTCTGTAAAGCAGGATAGGGTCTGATCTGTGGCAGATCAAACGGAAGAGTACAATACTGGTGCTTCCAGAAGTGTTTCAGATCACAAGAATCACTGAATATTAGCCTATCCTATCTACTTTTCTCGAAAATAATGTGGTCTCTCATGTGCTATCACATCGATTTTTAATTAGTTTGAAGAACAAATTGGTTCTGCTGAATATTCTGCTTATAACTTGACGAAATAAGAATGAAAGAAACGTTTTTTTTTTCTAAGACTTATTCTTGAAATTAAGTAGAAAGAGAATCAGTTTCACATTAAGAACAACAATCTTATCTTACATATATATATAAAAATAGACGTGTGTGTTCCTATATTTCACCCTGCAGCCTCCACTGTGGTGGATGCCTTGGTGGGCAAACCACGTTACAATTATCTTTCATACCTTTATGATTAATAATTGTGGATTTTTAATTTTAATTTTTATGGAGGAGTTATTAATTTTGCAAGAATTTCGACGTTAGTTGGAATTCAGGTAAATTGTCACAATATGACATTTATTTTCTTATCACTGGCGATTACAAGTCCGAGCGAATTTACCGTTAACATTAACACAAATTGGCAAAGTCATAAAAGCAACGCTCAGAGTTACAATTAGCCGTCATGGGCAAGCAAACAATTATATATTTACTTTTAAATATCTCAGAATCAAAATGCAAGAAATAATGACAACTGGAAACAATGAAAAATACAAGTTATGACTACCTCAGACAAAGGCATCATAATACTGTGACTTTACAGTTAAAAAGAAAATCATGGGTGCCAGAATGAACAATATATCATTCGAAAATAACTAGTTCTGGCAAATTATGCCGCTAGCTCAGGGGTTTTTTACAATTACAAAGTGAGAACATGGACCTATCCTCTCAAAGTCGCTTACGGGTTCTGTTTCACGGAATGCACAATCACATGGCTTGGTCGTAATCAATTACCATTGTAGTTCTGCGTCTGATGTCTGTGATGAGTGTAGCGGACCCACGATATGTGAGATTATCTCACAAGTCGGCTATAGGCATCTCTGGTCTGGCAATGCGCATCATCGCATTACCGGCTGTGTTGCGGTGATAGGCTTGCTCCAGCAAGGCAAGCTGCAGATCTCGAAAAGAAGTCAACTTTCCAAGTCAACCTCAGACTGGTGCGATCGAAGTTAGAATGTCAGCTCCTCGCTCTTCGGTCCACGAGGAAACTTCTTGCTCCGCCCATTTGTAGTCTCGAAGCTCACATACAACAAAAATTCCCAGGATTTTGAGTTATACGCTCATTTTGATTGGACCTTCAGGTCGGCACCTAATGTCACGTGATATCCTCGATATGTGATTTGGCCAAGGAATTCAACAGAGGTCGGACATATTCGGCTAAGTTCGCCGGGCGAGAGAACATTCGGGTTTCGGACGGCAGGCTTTTCCCGCTCGGTGAGTGACCCATCCCCAGGGAGCAGTGTGTGTGGTCTGGCAAATCCCAAATCCACGACGTCCTGTCGCCATGGCTCGGAAAGACCAAGATTAGCTTCAAGCCTACATAGCTCAATAACTCTTTAATATTCGCTTTGCTACGATACACTGTATGTTCACCATTTCATTACAGTCCTCACTTGGAATCTTGCGTACTTTATAAAATTACAACAAAAATCTATTCACGTGGTCGCCCAAGATTTATGTAAATTACTCTTATATTATTACATATATAATAAAAATGCACCTTGTAACGTGGCGACAGCGCGGCTCGTTACAATATGGCCAGCCGTTGGTGAAAATGAAATTATTGGTACAATAATTTTATTTTTAACTACATAATTCTATCTCCATTGTGACTCAACAAAAACTTAAGCATTTTTTATAATTACATTCATTTTAAATGTGATTCCACTAACCATCGCTATTCCTGCCTTGTAAGGTGAATATATAACGGGAGCATATGTCCTTTTGGCCGTCTTACAATTCTTTACAAACCAGAAGCACGTGAATTCAGGTAGCCTTCCCAAATACAAAGTAAATTATACACAATACTAAAATATACATGAAAATAAATTATTTACATACAAGTTTAAATAATAATCTTGAAAATAACTTGTATCAAATCTTATCATTAAATTAATAAAATGAAACACATTAATAAAACAAAACATTGTCAGAACACTTATGCAGAAAGTGGTTGAACTATACATTGTATTTACAATTTAGCGTGATGTTTTACTCATGTGCATAAAAATAATTCTGCCATCAACAAACATCCATAAAGATGCTAGAGGTGAGCGTAAAATATCTCATTACATTGCGCGGTTTTAATCTCAAAACAACGGAATAGTTTAGTCGGATTCGGTGACGTGATTTGTGTCATGACCGACGTTTAATTCAAGAAGCAGTTCAGAGGGAAGATGTGCCCGTGCACACATGCTTCTTTAGCTTGTATGAAAAAGGTTGTAAGCTTTGTGCATTGAACGGTCCGATCTCAGGTTTTCCGTTTGCCAATACAAAGCAATTTTGAGATTTCACGCTAGCAGAATACTATGAATCTATATAAAGCAAAAATATAAACTTTGAAATTATTTTCGCTAAGTGCACACAATTCTGAGCTAAATGTATGCTGTCCAACAATAGTTTTAATCTAATTTACGGAATACTATACACTTTACAGTTAGGGTACGCGAAATACCGCTAGAACGAGGCGTAAACTTTTGTTTTCTGTCCCATTCATTCTTGGGTATTCGCTACCTGCTAGAATTCTAGGAACCTGCCGGTTGAGTTCAGCTGCCTACCTGCGTTAATGACCTCAGCTGTTCGATGGTAGCTGTTTCCCCACTCTTTCGAAACCGTTACTTTGTATGAAATGGCTTTAAATTCCGGGCGTTATGAGGCCCGATCTCGGTTTGTCCGTCCGTCAACAAATAACAATTCTTCGAGATCACTCTGGCAACCGAATAAGGCCCGGAATATAGCAGAAAAAACTTCGATATCACCTTCCGCTGTGCGTCGGAAGGAGTTATTGTTCTCAGCAAAAACCTGCTGGCCAACCTCGAACGTCTGCGTTTTGGATTGATCATGCTTGAGCTGCCGCCTAGTCGCCTTCTCCATCAGAAATTCGTACGCCCTATTTAGGTCATTTTCCAAGTTTTTTGGGAGGTTGGTCCTTCGGGAAACGTACTACTTTCTCTGCCAACATAGCGGCCTGAGCTCCGAACTGCAAATCAATGGGGCGATATAACGTCGCGCAGTTCACAGTGTAGTTAAAATAGTTTTCTATTGTAGAATATGCTTTACCCATGAAGCGTGATTGTCCCCAATTAGTGTTCGCATATATTACACTCAGTTTGACGCATAAATCTCTCGCTGTTGTTACCCTGAGGACATCGTATAGAAGAATAAACTACTTTTATTCCCCTGTCTTCAAAAGCCTTCCTCCATTTGGGGCTGTAAAGACGCTACCATGATCCGACAACACGGCTTTCATTGGTCCGCAATGGGGTATGTATCGCTCGAACATTATTTTCAGCGATCCTCTCGTGCTGAGCTTTGCAACTGGATACAATTTAACATGATTTTGTAAACGCATCTAGCACGAGGAACACATGTCGGAATCCATATCTTCCGGCCGGGATCGGGCCGAAGTGGTCGACACAAGTTAATTTCGTTTGGCCCCTTCGGTACCATTGGCGCGTATGGTCCTGCCGTCCTCATGTTAGGGTGTTTTGCCTTCTGGCAAATTTCCACACGTGCGCGTACATTCGCGACGCTCTTCCGGAGTGCCTTGGCGAAATATTCCGCGCGGATCGTGTGGTACAACCGCTCTGTCCCCGGGTGTCCGCACTGAATGTGGTATGTACTCGCGATCGAGGAATTCACGACTCTGGAAGCCATATCTTCCAACGGCTGTTA
>JARYHS010008074.1:90084706-90116663 GCA_031002005.1 Vandiemenella viatica | reverse complement strand
CTAAGACAAGTCTCCTTCACTGTATCAGTGTCTTGTGCCTATTTTTCTGCTCTTACATCCAGTTCGTCCAGCAAGAGGCTATCTCAATACGCCATTGTACTATCGTTTTATATGTGAATAGACCAAAAATTTTTATAACGGATCAGTCACAACACTTACCAACATCATTTAGCTTTCTGATAAGCGTCAAGAACAAACTAAATGGAAATCTGAATACTGACCTTCCACTAAATTGCTGTTAATGAGTTTAAAAAAGTGTTTCAGAGGAATTATTCCAGGAATAATCCAAAACTTGAATTTTGATTTCGAAATTTTCGGTTATGCTCTCATGTATCGAGAAAATCATTAATTCCAACCAGAAGACTAATGTTGCGTTATAAATTCGTTCGAATATCAAGTCAGGACAGTTAGAATCAGTGATTATCGAGACGATATGGATATGATGACTTCAGAATCTTATTTAAATAAAAGTCTCAGATAAGTTGGACAGTTCATTTTAAATTTTAATATTTGAACAACGCTACTCTTTATTTTTTTAAAAAAAGGAAATTGAAAAATTTCTTACGTAAATTAGAATTACACTCTTGATTTGCTCATATAGAATGGTTGGTACTGCATTGCCAGAAGTGGAATACTTTCTTCATTTATTCTTTGAATATGCTGCCTCCATGACTTTATGTATTCCTCTGTCCTTGGTTTAGATTGTATATACGAAGTTTTAAATCACCAAGTGAACTGCTGAAGAATTGCTCAAAAACACTGAAAGAGTTTAACATATATATATATGCATAGTAAACCAGGAAAATAATGGATCTAAGTAGCGAATGAATTTACAAAAAAAAAAAAAAAAAAAAAAAAAAAAAAACCACACTGTAACAGCCCTAATACCGGAATTTTGAATAATATGTACTGTGTGAAATATTTGTAGTGAGCCAAAGTTTGCTTGAAAAGTGATTTGATATGTTTATTTTGTAATTTCTTGTAAATAAGTGTATATAGACTTTGCTTTAGGTAAGAAAATATTTAAAGACCATTTAATATGTTTAAGAACCGAATGATGCAAGAAATTTCTTAAAAGTCTGTAATTCAATGTATTACTGTAATTTACGATGTCTACAGGACAATTTTCCACCATTTGAAAGGATTTTCTGTAAATAATTTTGTATTTAAGTATCTATAATTACCATTTCTAATCATTTGTAATGTTATTAATTAATTTTGTATCAATTCCGATTGTTTTTTAATATGTTTGATTGTTTGAGTGATTGTTAATGATCGAGAATATCGGGGCGGATGCCTTTGAAGAATTCTCGTAATTTCGATAGACTCTATATAAACAGATCGCCTGGACAGAGAGTTTAGTATTATATTTGTCTCTGACTTTAGTTTTGCATTAGTATTAATTCAGTGCTACAGAGACATTCATGCAAGTCAGTATTGCATCTTTGGATGTTGTAACAACTATGCTTGTGAATGTCGCAGACTTGTTTTGATTGAAATAAACGAACATCTTCAGCATAACCTTGTTTTTTGGTGGACTTTTAATTAATGCAGTAATTAAACCACCCAAAGAACCTTAACATGGTGACCGGTGACATGACGAGAAGTTCTTAAACATCTGTGGGATGTTTATCTTCTAAAAAGAATCTGCAGAAATTGCGACGGATTATCGGCTGATAAGCGAAAATATACCTGCGAGAAAATTTCGACCTGCTACGCCACACGTAGAGCTTATATAGGCGACACGGATCTGACGGCAAGCGGACTTCTTCGGCCTAAGGCGGAGATTTTTCCATCGGGAATCGGCTGTAATCTTCCGACGACGAGTGGATTTCCTTCGGGCTCAAAATCGTCTTCCTACAGTGGATTGTGAAAAGTGTGGTTAAGTGTTTGAAGTCAGTGTGGTGTTTAATGATTAATTAAGTGCTTCTAAGTGAAATTTAATGTGATGCAAAGTGAGGAATAAACTGTAAGTACGGCATTGAATATTCAAGTGATTTATTTTGCATGTTAATGTGTGGCAGATTGGAAAGATTTTAATTTTCCTTAATTTCGTTTTTTTATGTTGATTTTGCTAATTACTAAAAATGGCTGATAGTCAGAACCTGCAAGCTTTTCTAGAGTCTTTTGTAGCCAGTTTTAATGCAAAATTTACGGAACTTGATGGCAAATTTGATAGCATGTTTTCCAAATTGGATAACAAATTTTCTGAATTTAAAAATGAGTTAAGTCTTGACAGCAAATTTTCTGAATTTAAAACTGAGTTGAATCTTGACACAAATTTTCTGAAATTAAGTCTCAGTTTTCCGAAATTGATGGCAAATTTGATAATAAATTTTCCAAATTTGATAGCAAATTTTCTGAAATTAATGATAAGTTTTCTCAACTGCAACAAAACAATGATAAAACATTCTCTGATTTGACTAAATGTTTTGATGTTAAAATCACAGAGCAATTTCAGGGTTTTAGCTCTCAATTCAAGGAAGATATTAACAATTTAGATTCTAAATTGGGGAAGGTAGTAACAGAATGTCAGGAGAAATTTGAGAAAGTTACAAAATTTTGTGAACAGAATAAGGCTGAATGTGAAAATTTGATTTATAAAGAGGTGAAGGAAGTCAGTGAAAATTGTGATAAGATGAGGGAGGAATATGTTGCTTTATTCAAGCTAATGATGTTAAAGCTAACGAGTTAAGACAGGAAGTGTTCGGTATAGGGAAAAATGTTAATGCATTGGTAAATCATCAGGAACAACTTACCCAGGGATTGGAGACAACCCAATCTAACGTTAATCAGTTAGAGAAAAGGGTTACTGGGTTGCAGATTCAATTAAGTCAGGTTCCCTTAACAGGTAATCCAAATTTCAGTGTCGATGTAAAAGAAGAATTTGAATTCTATGATGATAGTGGGAGGCTTCACCCTATTGAATTTATAGATAATTTTGAAAGATCAGACTTATTTTAATTCATTACCCGATAGTAAGAAAATTGCACTTGTGGGTAAACATCTAAAGTCTTATGCTAGGGCATGGGGTGATAGACAAGCTAGGGAAGTGACTGACTACAAGCTGTTTAAAGAAAACTTTTTGAAACATTTTTGGTCGACGAGCAGGCAGATTCAAGAAAAGAGGGAGTTAATGACTGGTAGGCCCTATAAACCTGGTAGGGAAACTCAACATGACTTTTTTTCATAAATGTTGGATCTGTTGTAAGTATTTAGACCATCCTTATGGAGAGGAGGAATTTATTGATTTGATAGGAGCTAGGCTACCTCAGCAAACAAGAAATTTAATTGCCACTTTGGATGTAGTAAATGTGGATAGAGTTTCTGAATTGTTGAGACGCTTGGATGCCCAGGAGTCATTCAATGAACAACATTACCACCATCAACACCATAGGAGGGGCAGCAGGAGTCCCCCTAGAAGGGGTAATGGGTCAAGGGATGGTAGATCCAGGGATGGGATCGTGATAATTACGCAAGGAGGAATAATAATGGGGGAGTGAGAGAACAGAACCCTCAATCTGAAAAGGAAAGGCAGCATGGGGGGCAGGCAAACTAAAGACCACCCCTGTTATGGGCCCCCGCAGTGGTGGACAAGAAGGTGGGTCCAGGTACCAACTGCTATAGAGTTAATACCATTTTTATGAATAATCCCCGAGAAGATTTATTGGAAGAGGTAGAGGTAGCAGCAAGTGAATTTCAGGATAAGGTTATGATAGATGTAATTAATGATGTTGATGATTTAAAGACTGATAATAAGATAAAGTGGGAAGGGGACCACCATAGTACCTTATCACTAGAATCAGTGTGCGAAAGTAATAATTTTCATGTAGAAGATTTTCAAAATGGTCACTGCTTAATTACAAAAAGGGGTGCAGAATTTATAGTGCATACTACAGTGTGGCTATCAGAAACTTGTAAGGTCCAGAATGGCATAGTTGGGACTATGTGTGCTAGGATGGTGGTAATGAAGTTTGTAGAAGTGCTGAAATCGAGGAGTTTCTCAAATATCTTGAAGATGAAGGTGATACAGTGGTGTGGATAGGAGACCCAGATGAGGAGGAGAATTGTAAGTCAAAGTATTTGTCTTCTGAAAAGAGAGAGGTTGAAAAGCCTTATGTACCCATCCCTAAGTTGGAAAAATGTCCTAATTTTGACCTAGCTGATACGTTATTTAGCTCTTTATTTGGTGTAGATGAAATGAAGAAATGGGTGGGAGTAAGGATTTATCTGAACCAGTTTATCTGGAAAATTGTACAGAATGTGACACTATGTTTTGTACTCTCTTTGATGTGGAAGCTGATAGTGAAGTAGTAGTTGCTGAGAAAAATAATTATTTGGTGGATGAAGTCAGTAAGCCAGATGTTAAAACAGTTTTAGGTACTGATTCATATAATTTGGTAAGTTTAAGTAGCAATCAGATGATGAAGAGTGGGGTTGGGAGTAATGATGGACTAAACTGTAGTAGTGAGAATAATAAATTTGTATTACCAGTTGAGTCAACAGCATTGCTTTTAAGTGACAGTCAATTTGCTAAAACAGAACCATTGTATGTCTCAGCTGTTGTGTGGTTGTACCAAAGTCTGTTGTCTGAGATGATTGGAAGTTTGTGTTTCTGTATGTATATAATGAAGCTTTGTGAAAATAGAAATGTAATATTAAATGTGTATACAAAGTTGAAGAAAACTGGAAGGTTAGGAAAAAGTAACTTACATGGTTCTGGGTTTCCAGGGAAATCCTGAAACCCACTTATGAGAATTAATTGAAATGCATGGTTTGGGGAGGGGTCCCTACATGTAAATATCTAATTTTGTAAATAAGTTTATCAATTAATGTATGTAAATAGTTGGTGTGAGTACTTAGGTTCAGATGCAGATGTAAGCATCTCACTGTATAATTTTTGACAGTTTTGTGTAGAAACTTTTGGTGATGTTGTGACTTTCTACATTGTGTTGACAAATTATCAGCTGTAAAATGTAAACAGACTGGTGTAATTAACAAGCAGACATCAAGTGTGTAATTTGGAGTGAAAAAATTGTAACTTAAGGTGATGGCATTGAACGTTTGTTGTGTAAAAACAGTAAATGATAAAATAATTGGATCTGAGAAAAGACAATTATTGTAAACAAAATCAGTGTCATGGACTATGTGCAGATGTTGTATGAAGAATTGTATTTGTTCATTGTAAAAGTCATTATGGTTGATTGGTTGTAATCTGTTCGTGTCTGCATTATGTGTACATTCAACCTGCTTAGATTCGTGACAGATTCAATCAATTTTATCTGTGTAAAATTAAGTGAATCCTGGGGAGGGGTTGTAACAGCCCTAATACCTGAATTTTGAATAATATTGTACTGTGTGAAATATTTGTAGTGAGCCAAAGTTTGCTTGAAAGTGATTTGATATGTTTATTTTGTAATTTCTTGTAAATAAGTGTATATAGACTTTGCTTTAGGTAAGAAAATTATTTAAAGACCATTTAATATGTTTAAGAACCGAATGATGCAAGAAAATTTCTTAAAAGTCTGTAATTCAATGTATTACTGTAATTTACGATGTCTACAGGACAATTTTCCACCATTTGAAAGGATTTCTGTAAATAATTTTGTATTTAAGTATCTATAATTACCATTTCTAATCATTTTGTAATGTTATTAATTAATTTTGTATCAATTCCGATTGTTTTTAATATGTTTGATTGTTTGAGTGATTGTTAATGATCGAGAAATATCGGGCGGATGCCTTTGAAGAATTCTCGTAATTTCGATAGACTCTATATAAACAGATCGCCTGGACAGAGAGTTTAGTATTATATTGTCTCTGAGTTTAGTTTTGCATTAGTATTAATTCAGTGCTACAGAGACATTCATGCAAGTCAGTATTGCATCTTTGGATTGTAACAACTATGCTTGTGAATGTCGCAGACTTGTTTTGATTGAAAATAAACGAACATCTTCACATAACCTTGTTTTTTGGTGGACTTTTAATTAATGCAGTAATTAAACCACCCAAAGAACCTTAACAACACACACAAGAACAGGAAAAACAATGAATTCATATATATATATATATATATATATATATATATATATATATATATGTGTGTGTGTGTGTGTAAGTAAATTGCCGCTGGGGCATTTAAATCAAATACCCTAATAATTACAAAACTAACAGGAGAATATAAAAGAATTCGCCATAAATAGTATATATAAAGGGTGTTTTTTTAAGCCCGATAGAACTTTAAATTGTAAAAAATAACACACAAAATTAAATTGTAATCAAAATTTTTTTTTTATTCAAAAGATCAATACGTGACATTAACATTTGAAAATGATTTCGGGCATATGGGCACCGCGGCTGTTCTTGACGAAGTGCATTCTGGACGTCCAATTTTGGGCCACTTTTTCGAGCACTGCTGGCCGTATGTCACGAATAACACGAACAATGCTGGCCTCCAAGGCGTCAATTGTTGCTGGTTTATCAGCATAAACCAGTGACTTCACGTAGCCCCACAGGAAATAATCGAGAGGTGTCAAATCGCACGACCTTGGAGGCCAATTGACAGGTCCATTTCTCGAAATCAACTTATCGCCAAATTTTGATTTCAATAAGTCGATGGTTGCGTTCGCCGTATGGCACGTAGCGCCATCCTGTTGAAACCACATCTCCTCCGGATCAATGTCATCCATATTTTCAAACAAAAAATCATTGATCATGGTGCGGTAACGATCTCCATTGACCGTAACGCGAGCTCCGGCCTCATTTTTGAAGAAATAAGGTCCGATGATGCCACCAGCGTGAAAACCGCACCATACGGTGCATTTTTCTGGATGTAATGGAGTCTGTAGGGTCTGTTGTGGATTGGTCTCACTCCATATGCGGCAATTTTGCTTATTAACAAACCCGTTAAGCCAAAAATGCGCCTCATCGCTGAACACAATTTTGCGATAAAACAACGGGTCAGTTTCCAACTGCTCTAGAGCCCAATCGGCGAAAGAACGACGCATATAATGGTCTCGTGGCTTCAATTCCTGCACCAGCTGGATCTTATACGGGTGTAGGCCGAGATCTTTGCGCAAAATTTTCCACGTAGTGGATGGACAGAGCCCCAATTCCTGCGACCGACGACGAATCGATAAATTTGGATCTTCTTCCACACTTTCGTTTACAGCGGCGATATTGTCTTCAGTACGCACATTCCTTCGACGTGCTGGTGTTCTTGCATCCTCTAGAGAGTATGTGGTACGAAATCTATCCACAGTTCGACGAATGGCTTGTTCAGATGGACGATTATGTACGCCATACAAATGACGAAGTCGTCTATAAGTTGCGCGAATCGACGACTGATTTTCAAAGTAAATTTGGATAATTTCGTAGCGTTGTTCCAGCGTGAGTCTATTCATGATGATTTGTCAGAGTATACTGAAACAAATAAAACAAACAGTTTCGTCAAAATTTAATTTTTTGTGTTATTTTTTACAATTTAAAGTTCTATCTAGCTTAAAAAAACACATGGTATATATATTTGTACGAAAGTGAACTTGAGTATGCGCTTCTATCGGGTCGCTTCATAGTATCGTATCGAAACGCTGTAGGCACGAGATTACAATTCTGAGATCCGCCACCATCAATCATTGTGGATATGCCGAGGCTAATACTCGCTTATTTGCTGTCAGATGGGCTAGCCCAACAGTATAACGATGTTCTTAGGTCAATAAAATGTCGGGAAATTAACGGAAAACACGTTACGTAATTCGGAAAGAGCGTTTTTTGCATCACGCGTGGTTTTCATCTCGTTTATCATAATATTCCTTCACGGGTTTCTTAATAACTATGTCTATATTTCATTATTGTGACTTGTCCTTGTTCCTCGAAAGTGTCATCAAATGTGTGATAGAATAGAAACCTTTGATAAGAACTGTCAGTGTATGACTTTATTTGGTTGTTGCATTAACTCTGCACCAGGCATAATCACTGACTTGTTTTTCTACAACTGTTGCTGTATGCTTTTCTGTATCAAATAATCGCAGCTAACACTGCAAACAACATTATTTGAAGTTCTTCAAATTTATGTACTATGAAACTGTTCATATGTTAGCCTATAATGACACTAATTAATTCCTATTTAGTGGAAAAATTTACTCACAAACACGTCATGAAATCATGAACGCAATTTTTGACTTTCAAAAATATAAGAAATAATGTGGTATGTTTAAAGATAAATGACGTGGTTACATTGAAACAGCTCTACGTTTCTTCTGCTTCTTCTTTTCCATTTTGTCTTCTATGGACCACGTGGTTCTTAAATTTGGCGATCGTTCTTCTTAGCCCAGTATTCATTCATCCTGTCACTGTGGTTCTCATTTCTTTCTTGGGGCCATTTCACCCCAGATTCGGGGCGCAGTGTTTTGGCTGTCAGTATGCGGAGAGAATCGGATGCTTTAATCAACGTTCTGTACTTATTCCTGTTGTAAATTTTCAGTTGCCGTCAATTTGCAATTATTCGAGATCTTTTCTGACTAGCCTCGACCATTTTGCGTTAGTCACTCCTCTTAGAGACGGCGTTGAAGATTTTGGAGGTTAGTCCAGGATTGTCCATCCGAACTATGTGACCGTAGAACACTAATCTCCTTTTCCACGTGATTGTGGTAATGCTCTCCAGTTGTTGGTATAGGTCCTTATTGTGCCAGAGTCTGTATTTTCCTTCTTCTTTAACAGGACCCATGATTTCTCTCAGTATTCTTCGTTCCAGTTTTCTGAGTTGTCCCTTTCTAACCATGTTGAAGCACTCTGATACATAAAGTCGAACTACAGAATTGTATTGCCTGAGTTTGAAGTTAAGGGAAATGGACAAGTTCTTACAAATGTGGTATGTTCTCACCAGTCTGGCGCAACTGCTATTCGTGGCTAAGTCGTCGTTGATGTTTGGAGTTATCCATTCTCCAAGATATTTGAAGACATTAGTCCTCCGTATCATTGCATTCCCCAGTGGGATTATGTTGGGTATATTTCTGATGTTGAACACAGTTTTGTTTGTGGAAATCTTCATCCCTACATTAGCTGCTATGTTGTCGAGAGAGTATAGTTGGTGAATAGGTTCCTCCACCCTAGTTGATAGAAGAATGAGGTCATCTGTGAAGGCCAGGCAGTTGACACTACTTTTCTATTATTATTTTTTTTAATTAATCAATTTTAATCTTCTTCTACCGTAGTCAATCCTGGGATTGGTGTGCGGCGATCTTCCATTCAGCTCTATTCTCTGCCTTCCTCTTCATATCTACATAGTTCCGGCAGCCAACATCTTCCATTATCTGCTGGATGTATTTTAAACGTGGTATTCCTCGATATCTCTTTCCTCCTACCATTCCCTCCATTATTGTTTTTACTAAGCTCTCACGTCTTAAGGTATGTGCAGCGGTAGAATCACACTAAAAATTGCAAGTTGCAAGCATTGTTCAGGATGACCCATAAATAGAAGTACAAACTTCAAAAAGAGGTAGAGAACATCAAGAAGAATCAGAACTGCATAGGAACACATGGCATGAAACATCAGGGGAATGTGGTAGAAGAGAAATTAGGCGGAAATCATTTCTTTATAGGAGATGTTCCAAGTTTCTTCCATCACTTTCGATATATGCGTTACCCCGCTGGCTCATCGGTTAGCGGACACAGCAGAAAACACCTGGATTTTCTGGGATATCAGCAGCAGTGCAGGCGATTCTTGCAGCAGGATCCATTTCAGAATCGACAGGTGTTTCATATACAACAGATTTAAGTGGCCACATTTCATATAGAAAGAAATCCAGGCTTCTTAATACAGGAGAGCGTGAGAAAAAGGGGGAGGCAGGAAATTGGTCCACCACGCCCACGTGATCTCATGAACATCGCCGCCTAGCGAGGAACGGTAACATTTTCGGTCAAGGGTCTCTGTGCTGTTCTGAACAACTTTGATACTCTCCATCTTCTCTCAAAGATCTTATCTCTATTTAAGGGACATTATTTATATGCATATGTTTCAAAGTAGTTCAGTGTATTGCGTAATATTGCATTAACAAGATTTTTCCTGAAAACTCCATAGGTTTTATATGAAGCTGAAATCTCGTCTACTCTTCACGCAATATAATTATCTCAGAGCCTTATCGATAACTTTATGCAAGTAAGCAACACCTGGAGTGACGATAATGACGACTTACTGATGTCATATCCTTTTTTTCTATCTTGTTACAAGTACATTATTTTGTCTTCGCTGTCTGTGGATTGTGCTGCCGACAAAGTGAGATAGACAAACATGTCCCGTTAGGAAAATTTTGCTTTGTTTATCGATAAGATTATTATCAAGAGACGAACTCCGCTTCGGGAAACACGCTTTATCAGTGTCTTTCTGTCTTTCAAACAACCTTATAATAATTATCACAGGTTTATCTCTGAGACACATTCACGACACACACAAACAACTCACATAAATTATCACAGATTTATCTGCAAGAGAAGGGTGTGTCTTTGTCAGTGCTGGATTTAACCAGACGGTATGGGGTGTAATGAAAGATTTTCTTTTAAAATATTGGATTAGACGTTTCCTTCTGGAAATAGATGTATAAGCTTATTCCAGCCAACTCAAGACGTAGGTAACTTACGGTCATCCAATGAACTAATAGAAAGGGTAGTTGTCAGGTATTTGTTCGTCCTTTTCTTATCTTTATATATAAATATGAATGTATATATGTTTGTTTCTTTGTTCTCCATAAAAATCCACAGTTTTCATCCGATCTCGATGAAACTTTGCACACTTATCCTTTGAAAAGAGGAGAAAAATACTATCTACATTTCGTTGAAAAATTATCTGTATAAATAACACATGCTGTCTCATAACTTCGAAATACGGCGATAGACAGACACGTTGGATATGGACATCTCCGTACCGTGTTTCCGTTTAGTGGACTGGCAACTCAGTGGTTAAAGCGCTTGCTTCCGAACGTCGTGGTCTCCGGTTCAAATCTCCGTGGAGGCTAAGATTTTTAAAAATTGTTTTTCATCGTAAGAGTCAGGCCTAGGCCGTAGGTTATTCGGATTGAATGTTAAACTATAGATATTAGAAAGTTAGGGGTGCAATGCGAGACAATGTTGTAGGTGTACACTTTTTTACGTTATAATGATCCCTCAGGTGTTGTTCGCAGTTAGTGTGTGAGTGTGAACCACAGTAATATATTATTATAAATACGGAAGTAAGTCTCTGTGTTTTTGTTACGTTTTGACGACTAAATGGCTATATCGTTGTGATGGAATTTTATATGGATATCTGTATGAAGGGCACAGGATATTTTTTCCAGTATGATTAACAGTTTTAGTCACGAAATTTTGAGACCTTATCGAGTGGTGACAGAAATATGTTGAAAATTGATTCTCTTCAAGAGACAGGTTCGACGGTACAGTGATATAGTAATAGCTTTCCTGTCATATTATTCCGACTCGATATTGTTTGGGACCAATCCTTCGTTACCAACAACTTTCCATATTTAATTCTGGCAAAAAAATTCTTAATCCACGCGTATGAAGTCGTGGGTACGAACTAGTTATTCATATTTTTCTGGCAGACAGAACATTTCTTTGATACTTGAGGGTCATTGAACTCTCCACATGGTTCCTTACCATTTCTAAATGTTCATCCATCCTCTGAAAGGCACAGTGTGAAGTTATGGCCCAGCTGTACTCCATTCGAAAGAGCCTCCTGAAATGTTGCGGAAGATTACAACATCTGTGTGATTTAGTTGAAGAAAATAAGGTCACCATGTGTGGTGGGTGAGCGGTAACGCTTTTGCCTAGCATTCGGGAGAACGCAGGTTCGAATCCATGCCGACCATCCATATTTTGGTTTTTCATGGTTTCCAGAAATCACTCCAAGCGAATACCGGGATAGTTATTTCAAAATAACATGATCTAATTTGGTGATGGCTTATGGAAGGAACCTTACAGGCATCCTGCCTCTGCCATCGGTGGACCTACATTTACACGTGGAATTCGAACCACGAAACGTCCAAAGCGAATGTGAGATGATCAAATAAAAAGCTAATCCCGTAGCACGGGTACTTGAACCAAATACCTTGAATTTTGTAGGCGGTCACCATGACTACTGACCTATCAAACCGCAATGTAGCAATTGTACCTACTATCAATTCTCAAAACAATCATATTTTTCAGTGATTTTTCTAATATCCTAATGTAAACAATCCATCATGTAAAAGCTCAATATGTTTCTAAAACTGCTTATATCTTTCAGTCTTCATATCTTTGTGGGCGTACAAGCTTTTCAGTATGAGTGATAATATATTTAAAAAATTTCTTTAGTCATGTTTTTAAATGTTTAGTTATTTAATGTTTCTTTTGATGATGCAAACACCATAAGCAACGTAAAAATATTGCAGAGTTTCGTTATCAACAAACAGGTGGCTATACTCATACTTTCTACAGTGTAAAAAGCTTTTTTTTTTTTTTTGCTTATGGCTTTATGTATCGTTGAGGAAATTAGAGGAGGAAAAGGACTGGGAACAAGGATCGGGAAGGAATTCAGCCATAAAATTTTGAAGAAAGTATCCAGGCATTTGCCTGGAGTGATTTGGGGAAACCATGTTCTGTAGAATCGATCTGGAATGTGATAAAGCTTCAGTAATGTATAACTTAAACTTAACTAATTCCACAACCCGAAGGTTGGTTGGATCCTCCCGAAGGAGGCATACTAAGCCATAGTTTGAAACACAACTCTCAAAATTCCTGCGCCTGCCGGGATTTGAACCAGGGACCGGAGCAGTGAACGTTTTTAAAACAAGCGCCTTTACCATGAGCTGGATGTATGAGTCAAGATTCTGAAACTTCTGGTATTTGCTAACGAGCTTTGTTTATGCCGCAGTATATAATGACTAGACGACCCGTGCGAAAATTTCGCGAATAAAATGCGATGAATAGTGAGGTTGAATATAATGTCACCAAGTTCAGTCATTACTCTTCATACTCCTACTTCATTTATCGATTTTGGTTAGAAAACCAGGGAGATAAATGGCTCGAAACACAAAAAACGTATTTTAGAAATATTGACATTTTTGCGCTTTATGGGTCGAATTACGAAAAATTCCTTTCTTAAAATATAATGTTACCACGGCGGAGACCTTATTCATTAATATGATACCTCATTTATCTATATCAGCTAGATATCAAGGGAGATAAATCGCCCGTGACCCAAAAATCGGTAATAGAAAAATTTATACTTTTTCCATTTAAGGGTTGAATTCCAAAAACATTCTTTCTTAAAATATGATGTCACAAAGATGAGACATTACTCCTCATAATCCTACCTCATTTATCGATTTTGGTTAGATATCCAGGGACATAAATGGCTCGAGATACGAAAAACGCATTTTAGAAAAAGTGACATTTTTGCCTTTTAAGGGTCGAATTACGAAAAATTCCTTTCTTAAAATATAATGTTACCACGGCGGAGACCTTATTCATTAATATGATACCTCATTTATCTATATCAGCTAGATATCAAGGGAGATAAATCGCCCGTGACACAAAAATCTGTAATAGAAAAATTTATACTTTTTCCATTTAAGGGTTGAATTCCAAAAACATTCTTTCTTAAAATATGATGTCACAAAGCTGAGACATTACTCCTCATAATCCTACCTCATTTATCGATTTTGGTTAGATATCCAGGGACATAAATGGCTCGAGATACGAAAAACGCATTTTAGAAAAAGTGACATTTTTGCCCTATAAGGGTCGAATTACGAAAAATTCCTTTCTTAAAATATAATGTTACCATGGCGGAGACCTTATTCTTTAATATGATACCTCATTTATCTATATCGGTTAGATATTAAGGGAGATAAATCGCTCGTGACACAAAAACGCATTACAAAAATATTGATACTTTTGCCCTTTAAGGGTGGAATTCCGAAAACTTTCTGGCTTAATATATGAAGTCACTAAAGCGGAGATCTTAATCTTTAAAACGATACTTCATAAAACGGTTTCAGATAGGTATCCAGGGAGATAACTGACCCGTAACACAGAAAACAGCATTTTAGAAAAATTTACATTTTTGCCCTTTAAGGGTCGAATTCCGAAAACTTTCTTGCTTAAAATACGATTTAACCAAAGTGGAGACCATAAGCTTTAAAATGACACCTCATTCATTGATTTCGGTTAAGTATGAAGGAAGATATAGGCTTGTGACAAAAAATACCTTATAGAAATAATATATATGTTCATCCACATCCGCCATTGCGACTCAGTGCGCTGAGGCGCCTCACTCTGTATTGGGGAGGTACAACGGGATCTGGCACGAGACCAGGCTCACGTGTATCGGCCGTCCTGCCTGAAGTTATAGGCGGTTTTCCGCAGCCATTTTAGGCGAATACCGAACAGTCCCTAATGTACCCGTCCTAAACGACAAGTTCCACGACGAAAAATATACTTATATCACACGGAGCAAACAGATAGCAACACTTCACTTCGTCCATTAGTACGTAGTACGACCTGTTCTCCGATAAGGCTAAGTACGAGAGTTTTCTTTACGAATAATACCAATCAAACTAAAGAAATCAGAGTGGCCAATTCCTCTTCTCAGTGATTCTTACGTTACAGGATACAGATATGTCGATGATATGTTGTGTGTCATGCCTGAAGATGGAAGACTATAGATAAAATTTAATGCCGGTACTTCAGGCCTGCAACTCCGTTGCCAGACTTAACGTCCCCATCCTGACGTTCTATACTTTTTGAGGGGCCGTTAAAGCAGGCGATTGTGCTTATTGACTTGGATATTAAACTTTGACGCTGTCCTCAGAAATATTGTAATTCAGCTAAAATAGGGAGGCAGTACTTTTTCGTAATAAAATAGATTTGATAAGAGCTGACGAATCATGTATGAGAATCTATGAAAACATTTCTGTTTATTTTACTCCAATGATTTGACCACTATACCGTCCTGCAGTGACTGATACAAGGTACAGTCCGTGTGAAGTTTTTCTACAACTTTATCAATGACTTCCGAAGGAGCAACTCCTTCTGAGCAACTCGTGATAGGAAGCCCGGAACTGGAAGTGGGATGTGCTAATTAAGACCCGCCAAGCCATCTCGTAAGACAACGATAACAAGGCGCCAGCTGCCATCTTGGTTTTCCTGGCTGATAGCTGGCACCGGGCCGGGGCAGATTGCCGGCAGGAAGTTCCTCTCTCCCACGGAG
The DNA here is from genome assembly GCA_031002005.1 of Vandiemenella viatica. NCBI lineage: Eukaryota > Metazoa > Arthropoda > Insecta > Orthoptera > Morabidae > Vandiemenella > Vandiemenella viatica. The sequence continues at coordinate 90,101,422 of JARYHS010008074.1, read as the reverse complement.
ACTTGAGGAGCCGTTCCTGTGATACAGCGGGGCGATACCAAAGACACTACTCAACACGTTACTTCCTTTGTGTGGTTGCGATACTGCAGTAATGTGTTTACAAATCTGTTGTAGATATCAGGTCTTCAGTACTTCTTTGGGTCTTAGTAGTATTTAATAGTCTTGCTCATAATAGGGAGCGTCCATAAACTACGTGGCTTGGCCTAAGGGGGGGGGGATGGCTAGGCTGCGTGGGGAGGGGGGAGAGATTTCGAGCCACACCACGTAATTTATGTTATTTGTCACAGTAAAATGAGGTACAGAACACACACAGCATGTGAATATTTATTTCTGTTATTAAATTATATCCGCATGTAATTTACGATAGTATAACAAGAGAAAACAGTACAAAATGTCTACTGGAACCAATAGGGGAATAAGCTACGTGCTACGTGGGGGGGGGGGGTTCAAAGTAGGCCAAAATGGAGCTGCGCGGTTTATGGACGCTCCCATAATTCGCGACTGGGAGCGCTCAGTTTAGTTCGCTGCCCCTTCGCGAACTAGGTCGCTATTTCAGTTCGTTAGCTCCCATTTCGAATTCCAGAGAAACAGATCGTTCGCTACTGCACGCGCTCTTTTGTTTATTATTATTAATGATGAGTGTGTCGTATGCCTGCGTTTTTAACGACGATGGACCACGAATAATTTTTATGTTAATTAGTCGGTTGTGGTCTTACATGTATTGTGATATACTATTTTCATCGAAAACGACGTTTTTGTAGCACTATAGTTTTTAGGCTCTTAGCACGTTTTAGCATGAAAATAGGTGACTATTTAATTACCTGGCTAATGTTTTTCCTATAATATTGGGAAGATAAACTGAAGTAAGTACATAATTATTACACATACTCTCGTCTGCCGACTCGGCTCTAATGAGAAAATAAAAAAAATATAAAAAATCGCCTGCCGAGCAATAAAATTGATGTTAATCTATTGGCTCACCGGTTCCCGGTTGGTCACGTGACCCGCGCGGTCATTGTCGTATTTCACGTTTTACCGTGTATACCAACAAAAATCACTTGATGCTCTACCTAACCCATACTATTGCGTATAATAGTTCGCGACTGGGAACTATCAATTTTGTTCGCAGCTCCTTAGGGCATTGAGCCACTCTTTTAGTTGGTTAGCTCCCATCTCGAATAGCAGAAAGACGGATCGTTCGCTCGCTTTGTTACCGCTGCTTCAAGCGCTATTTTGTTTGTTATTGTATTTGCTTTGGTCTTTAAATTGTTAATAGGACCAAACCGTGTTTTTTTTTTTCATATTCCGGTCAAATTTTCGTTTGAGCCTCCTGCAATAGTTATTATACAAGGCAGTCTTCGGAAAAGGATCAAACGAACCAACGAGCTAATGAGCGATGGATATGGCAACTAGTACGCGCAGCTCGTCTGTGGGAGCGCTCTTCCGAACTAGTTCGTTCGCGCATTGGAAGAAATTTTCATCTTCAGGACTTGGCCGGCAGGGTAGGAAAGGTGGTGATGCAAAATTCCTAATCACCAACTTGTGCGCCAAAGTCCTAGTTTAAATGCGAAATCTATACGTATTGCATACGACACTAATGACAGTGATTCGTGCGTTTGATGGGAACATTATGCTTGGTAGACCCCTTGGTGTCTTTCGGAAAAGTAGGCCTGAATGGGAAGGCATCGGGTTACACCCTCTCCCTTCTTTCACCTCTCATTCACAACACAAACAACATTATGCACTGACACGCATTATCATAGTCACCGAGCGGGACGGTGTAACGGTTAGCGTTCTCGCCTCGCATTCGGGAGGACGGCGGTTCGAATCCCCGTCCGGACATCCAGATTTGGGTTTTCCATGGTTTCCCCAAATCACTCCAGGCAAATGCCAGGATGCTTCCTTCAAAAGGTCATGGCCGAATTCCTTCCCATTCCTTACCCCCATCCTTGCCCCCCATCCTTTCCCGTCTCTAAAGACCTCGATGTTAAAAAGAGACGTAAAGCAGTTACAAAAAAAAAAAAAAAAAAAAAAAAAAAAAACCATTATCATAGTCATCCAAACTTAAAATATCACTTACCAAAACGGTCACACTGGGGAAGACAACGGGAAATTACTACGGTTCATCTTTTCGGTCGTTGCCATGGAGGGGTAAATTTTTCCCATGGTAAATGCCTACGCTCGGTCGCGGGTAGGGCGTTCTTAGTAGAAGACGTTTCAAAAATCTGCTTCATTTGCTCTTATAACATCGACCCAGGCTTCAAGCGCCATTCATGCCAATCTTAAGGAATTAAATATATGTGTCAAGTCTCTCACTTCGTCTGCAATTCTTTTAGCTAATATTTACGCTATCTCGATATTTTTAATTACTTTGATTTTGAAGAAGAGTTAGTTCTGCTATTCCAGAAGTCTTTTCTGTCAGCCCTTCATATCTATATGCGTAAAGTTTATTTGTTTGCTTTTTTTTTCCTATCATGATTTTTGCCATCGTCAATGTCAGCAAACAAATGTTCTAACAATATTCTATAAATTTGTGTATTATTGCAGCCCTCCTGTGACTCAATGGTATTGTATTCGACTGGGGCTGTATAGATCCTCGATTTGATTCGTGATTTTTAACCTTTGATCAGAACATCGCTTCGTGTTTAACTTACTGCCGCACAGCTTCTAAGGTCACACGATAAAAAAAAAAAACGAGAACGTCTGTCTGTAAAGCGAGTATTCGTGTTATCTGTTTGTAAAACGTCTATGTTTTAGGCTGGCGATGGAAATATGTTTAGAATTAATTTAGATTATAGGTTTCCAAACTGGAATGCACCCAGTCCCCTCTCCCTTTTCCCCAAAGGGTGGGAGGTAGTTTTGCGCCCTTGTGGTCTGTACCCTAGCTCGACGGACATACTCATAACTGAAAACAATTATTCCAACATACATAGAGAGTTCCCTCTGAGACATCATTGTTAGCACTGTGACGTTCCAACTCTGAAAACGTAAAATATCGGCAGAGAGAGCCCTGTAATTACTCAATGAAGTACTTCAAGAGCAAGCTTTGGAAATTAAAAATGCTACTACAGCTAAAAACGATTTTAATGAAATGGATAAATCAACGTTGTGGGTCAAGTATTACAAAGTGTATCCCCAAGTAGCACAGCAAATGCTACAATTATTTTCACCTGTTACAAGCACTTCAACACTTGTTGAAATTAACTATATGGAAACTAATGCGATGTTTACAATTATTTACGCTGTGCACTTTGTAGTATACAACCAAGAATAGGGAATCTTGTAGAAAGAAATGTAAGCTCATCCTTCTCGCTGATTTATTTTTTCTTTGTTACTTCTTTTCAGTAAATTTAAAGTTTTCAATTTTTAATTTTTTCCATTTTTAATTAAATTGTGATGGGGGAGTGCGTGACAGAAAAGGGGGGGGGGAGGCGTAGTAAGAAAAACGTTTGGAACCTCTAATTTATATCACTTCTGAAAATCGCTTAGTAGCCATTAATTAGGTTACAGGTTGATATTTGATGAATTTGCTCCCTCGCTTAGTGTCTAACGAACATTTCTGTACACAAAGTAATACATTGGTCAGACAAAACATTATGACCACATACTAGCATATTGGTTCACCTTTCGAACGCAGCGATTCTGCTTCCAGAGGTATCTGATACTAGATTTCTAAGCACCTTAAATTACGGACCAGCGGTTTATGGGCGCGGCTTCTGGGAACGAGCATATCGGAGAGGCTGGTCGGCTGTTCGCGTGCTACTGTAGTGAGCATCTATGGTAAGTGTTTGAAGGACGGCGAAACCACGAGTAGGTGACAATGTGGTGGACACCCACGTCTCATCGCAGAACGTGGAGGTCAGAGGCTTGCCCGCTCTGTAAAGCAGGATATGAAGTGATCTGTAGCAGATCTTACGGAAGAGTACAATACTGGTGCTTACAGAAGTGTTTCAGAGCACAATAATCACTGAATATTATTGGTTCAGAAATCATATTACCCTATCTACTTTTCGCTAAAATATTGTGGTCTCTCATGTGCTATCACATCGATTTTTACTTAGTTTGAAGAACAAATTGGTTCTACTGAATATTCAGCTTACAGCTTGACGAAATAAGAATGAAAGAAACGTTTTTTTTCCCTAAGACTTATTCTTGAAATTAAGTAGAAAGAGAATCAGTTTCACATTAGGAACAACAATCTTATCTTACATATATAAAATAATAGACGTGTGTGTACCTATATTTCACCCTGCAGCCTCCACTACCTACCGCAGACCACTGATGTTTGTGTGCGGTAGTATCCTCGAGTTTCCCATCGTACACTGTTGGCCGAATTCCGGTAGCTGTTTGGCAGTGGGAGATATGGTGGGTGAAAGTGGACGATGTGGGACATTTTCATATTACGACCAAACACATGTGTGTCCCTATATTTCTCTTTGCTGCGTATACAACTTAACGCAGACCAGTGATATTTGTGTAGTGGCCTCCCATCGTGCGCTATGTTGGTAGCTGGGAGGGTGTAGGAGAAATGGTGGTTCAAAGTGTTCTACCGAAGATGTTGTATTGTTTCGACCAAATAGGTGTGCGTTCTTATATTTCACTTTCCAAACACAACTACATACTACAGATCACTGATGTTTGTGTGTGGTAATGGCCTCGAGTCACCCATCGTGCGCTATGGTGGTTGCATGTCGGTAGCTGTGTGAGTGTAGGAGACATGAAGGTTAAAAGTAGTCGACAAAGGATATTTTCAAATTTCTACCAAAGACATTTGTATCCCTATATTTCACTTTGCAGCCATAAATAACCTGCGCAAATCACTGGTGTTTGTGTGTAGTATTAGCCTTGAGTCTCCCATGGTGTACCATGGTGGCTGCATGTCGGTAGCTATCAATCAAAATTCTTTACAAACACGAACGAAGTCGTGGGCACCAGCTAGTATTAAATAAAAAATTTGATACGTTGATATAATTCCTGGAACGATAATATTATAGAATATAGCAACGATGTGATTATATATAAATTGTTAGCCAGTTTTATAAAAACAACAAACATTTAGATTCAGGCAAATAAGTCCTTTTTTATAATGTTTTAATTTCTGTATGTGTATATAAATAATCATTTAATGTGTAGAAAACAATCTCCTTTATATTTTAATTATACTGTAATTATTGTTTGTGCACGGAGAGCCTTGTACCCCCCACTGTTGGTACAGAGTACTCTATTTACTTGTTTTCCTAATTCTTCATTTTGTAAATATGTATTTATTTATTTGAGAAATATTCCAGCTGATGTAAAATTCTTAGTTTATGTATAATTATTCTATAAATTTGTTTATCTGTACAATGCTTTACTCATTTGTACCAAGCCAATTATCTGTATAAATAGCTGATGGCTGTATAGTGCCATTTGGCGCTTCAGGCTAAATAAAAAAAAATTAATAATGAGTTTGTACAGGAAAAACGTCATGACTATACTTTCTTATCTACTCCATGGGCTGCCATGTAGATTTACTACATTATTTATTCTCAAAAGAAATAGCGTTGAAGACAGTAGTTTTTTCCGGTATCGTATACTGCAGTATTACAAGTAAATCTTATCTTTCATTATTATTATGTCAGCTTGTATTGTAATGCCGGGACAGTAAACTTCAGTAAAACCATTTCTTCTATAGTTCGGTTATCCAAATTGGTAGCCCCAACAAATCACTTTAGACACCACGTTTTCTCAACCAGTTTATCTGCTATGATACTGCGGGTATTATGACAGGAGTGTTTGAAGGAGCCTGTGAGCTCTGCATTTCCATTTCGCTGGGACAGGTCACAGAGCAGGCGGGCTACCTACTCCTGAGGAGCCGCAGGAGTTGACTGTTGACGTTTGCCGGGGCAAGTTTAATCAGCGTAGCGGCTTGCTTGAAACTCATCGTTATTACGAGAGAGCGGAGGAGGCACGCAGTATTTGCCTCGGCTGCCGGTCTCCGGGGACCCTCCTCCTGTGTGTACACTGGCAGACTGTGACGTCCGGAAACTAATTTAGTGTTGCTGCGCCTCCCCACAATTAGCTGGGGAGCAGCGGCTCCCGATCTATTATTCACGCCTCGGTCTGACGCCGAAACGCAGTCCCTCGCACAACTTGTCTCCGGAACACCACGACACGACGGTGATGTTCCCCGCAGAAGTAAACTTAATAGCTCTTCGAGAAGCGGGAAGAAAATTGTCGTCTGCAGTTTTGAAGTTGAGAAGTTTTCTCGTAAAAATTATTCATATGTAACTGATGCTGATCCTTAATTATCTCAGCGGAAATCCATTGGCATTAAAGAAGTCTTCTCGGAAAAACTAACCGAGTGTACATAGTGTTTAGACACACTACTTCGGCGATCTCTCGCTCCGTCGCCATCTGTAAATACTGACCAGGTCAATAGATACGAACTTTATATGGCGTTGTATCTTGCCAAGAGCGGGTGTTGTTGATTGGTAAGCTATGAAGTTCTGGCCTACGGGCCTGGTCAGCAGTTGACGATGGCGACGGAGCAGTGATCGCCGATATATTGTTTGAAAACACCCTGTTTATTCAGTTAATTTTCCGAAAAGAATACATTAATATACAACGCCGAGAAAGACTTGGTTCTAGCGGAGTTGTTCGTTTTGCTTCGTGATTGGGCGGTAGTTCATTAGATTATCCCAGAATTCACATAAATCACGTGTTACATACAACATTAGAGAAAGGAAGGAGAAAATATTGCATAAATGTAAACATTTCAGTATCTGCGTTGTTATTGACAATTGTTTAGGTGTAGCAGATTTTATTTAGAGAAACCTGATATAATTATTCTTCTCGCTCTTTTTTATTTGTTAAATATCCGGTAAGTGATAAAATATTCCACTCTAAACCTTTGCTTTTAGGCCTACATATTGGTGTTTGGTGTATAACAGTGATAAATATGGTAAAATTATGAATAATTAAAATAAGATTTCTGAAATTTGTAGCTTTGTAACTCGTCCTGGTCGTTAGATCAGTAAGAGAATTGTGGAAAAGCAAAAAGGGAAGGAATTCGTGACATTTTTTTATGAATGAAATATCCCGGCATACGACATTAAGGGGGTAGGTACATTTATCAGGTTTCAAAAAAAAAAAAAAAAAAAAAAAAAAAAGATTTTTTCTTTTGATTCACAAAAATGTTTTTCTTTGACTTCATCTTGTTGAAAAAATTATTTAAATATCTTTGACAGTGTGGGAGTTATGCGTGATTAAGCGAAGTCCTGCACGATTGACAGCCACTTAAATCTTACTGCACTTGAAGGTAAACCAAATCTTTAACCTCAAATAGCTCAAAACAGCAATTCATCAAATGGTTTTAAAGATAATTTTTTTTTTCCCATATGCATAGATCTTTTTTCAAATTTGCAGGACATGTTCTACATACTAATTACTACTGTCCTTACCATTATTGCTTATGCATCAAATGAAAAATATTCCTTTATGCTTAAGCAAAAAAAAGCAACACTGCAGCAACACCCAGCGTATTTCCGATCCAAACTGTGCTACAGCCATAGCACGAAATGATGTAGGAAAAAATACTAATTTTTATTTCATTAGTTGAAGTGATACAGTAATGATGACAAATTTATTAACTATTTGTTTTTCGATTTCATCCTTACCGAGCGCGGTATGTGAGCAGTTAATGCTCGGTATTTTTTTTTCCGAGACGATCTTAGTTCGATCCTCGGTACGGCCGTACTGATTTCTGTTTTTCAAAGCTTTCTTCAAACTGCTATGTCCGAATTCTTTCCCTTTCTTTGACCCAATCGGCTTCCAGCTCTAATGACGTCAGCGAGCCGCTAATCCCCCCAAAAAAGTGGATAATGTGAATATTAATGAGATCTATATTTCCATTTGTAACAATAATGGATACAGATGACACTTGTCAAGAATCTCAGGTGCCGCTCCTCCACAAGTCCTGTCCTGATTGCGACAATTGTTGACGACTCTCACTTCTAGTGTGCCAAAGTGGCTAAAGTGAAGGGACTTTTTCAAACGAACATAAAGTGGTATACAATAAAATTGTGCTTTGTATTATAATCATACGCTACTGTGGATAGCACATAAGTTCTTATACTTTTGTCATATTTGTTGGTCAAACCATAACTGCAATTTCAGCACCTGATAACGCATGTGCTTTATAGCTCAACCGGCAGCTTCTGTTCCCTTTGTTTCCGACCACCGGCCGTAAATGGCAGATGTAATTCCACACAACACATGAGGCGGACGACATAAAAGCTGCATTTAGGAGCATGTCAGCCGGTCGTCACAATTGCCAGTGAGTCGCACCATCTCTGGAACAATGGCAGGTCCCGCACAATGCGTTTTGTCTCCGCTCTTCGTGCGGTGCAACCCCTTGTCTCTCAGTTTAATGGCTGAACTCCGTAATTGTGGTTCTGTGTTGCTGATCAAATTATTATTCAACTGGTTTATTAAAATATCTCCAAGCTTCTTGTATTACGACTAATGCTTTCAAAAAAATAGCTGGTATTATTCACAAATGAAAAAAGTGCACAAACGTAGGGCTTAGGACAGTAAGTATCTGTTAAAAATCTGAGCATTGAATCTTGTTGCGAAATTGCGTTAATGATCTCAGTGATTAGAATCTAAAATGCTTGTATTGCAATAACGTTAAGACTTGCAATTTGAGAGGAAGCATGTTCGTATCCCCGTCCGACCCATGGAGGTAGGAAAAGAGAGGAGTCAAGGTATCACTAAAACTGTGAAGTCTCACGTAAAATCTGGAGCCGACTGCGCATGCGTGGCGGCCATATTGATAAGTGAAAAACATTGTGCTGTTTTCATTGCGTTTCCTGCTGTGAACATATCATGTTCTGATATTTCAAAGTGTTTTATAATGACATCTTGTGTTGTCTATGGTTGTAATAAATAAGAAATAACGTAGAATAAAATTCCATAGGTAAGTCACGTTGTAATTATTGTTCTGGAAGTGTTGGTAATGCGGTGTCTGCAAGAGTAGGGCCTGTCATTATAGATTTGCAGTGCTTGTTAAAAAAGTTTATTCACTGCTCTCAATAGGACGACGGTACTATCAAATATTTGTTGATGCAGAGAACCATTGTATCTTTACTATTTTTCACGTAACGCCTTATTGTAAACGAATGTTCAAAATGTATGCTAAGTGGATCAAGTTTACATCGCGATGCAGCGAATATATTATTCTACGTGCTTTAGTCCAGTTGTAATTTATATTGAAAGTGTATGATGAAATTAATTGTGATGATTTGTGCTATGCGAACTAGGAATGTAGTTCGTGATACGTTTCATGTGTTTAGGTGCGTTTACATCGTTTGATTTTTTAGCTGCAATATTAAGTCAAATTGTGATTAGGTTGAAATGGAGCCTGTAGCAGAAAATTCTTTTTATAGTTTAAGGAACAAATTATTTAATAGTTATTAGTAATTTCCTGAGCACCACGTTAGTAACACAAGGTCTATCGCGATGTAAACTACTCTCATTTAAGCTTGCGACTTTTGATGTATGGTAGTAAGATTTGCACTGGGCATTTCTATCATTATCGTGGTGCCACAATCTTATGATGAATTCTTATGTAGCTCCACGAAACAAATTGAAAGTAAAGAACAATTTTTTTGGGAGGTGGGGGGGGGGGGGACTCTAGCGAGAAAAAAAGTCTGTTTTGGTGTACAAAATTCCTATAAATATTATTATTATTTTTTTTTTGCTGTCATCAGTCTTTCGATTGGTTTGATGTAATCCTCCATCACTTCCTATCTTGAGTATTTTTCATTTTTTTTAAATTATAATGTTTGTAGATTATATCAATTAGGGTATATATATATATATATATATATATGTGTGTGTGTGATCCCATAAGACATCATTTTTAATGTTGCGAAGATTAAAAACGAAGAAATTGTTCCGTGCCATATACATTCCCTGTGTTTCTTGCACTTACCAATATGGCGATCTCCCCGCATCACGGCTCTCCTCTCGGCTTCACTTCGTTGTGTGGAGAAGGTCCTTTACGTGGTCTTCTCTCTTTTCTTTGCTCCATTATCCGACCATCCATATTTTCATTGGTTTCATGAAATCATTCTAGGTGAATGCCGGGATAGTTCCTTTAAAAGGCCATCGCCGAATTTCTTACGGTTTTTCATCGCCAGTCCTCTCCCGCCTTGACGTCGATGAAGCGTAAAGCGCAAAAGGAAAAAATATATGCAAAAACATACAATGGTGCAGTTTATTTCCGTATTTTCGAAAATTTAGTGAAGTTTTAATTTCAAATTTAAAGGTAACCGATGATTAGACCTTTATTCTGCTTTCAGATAGCTCTAGCGTTGATTGTTCTGTAGCACATACACTTTTGATTTTGCGACATTTAACTCAGACCTTCAATCGACAGTAGGTTTACCATGAAGGTGTATCAAGGTTTCCTGTCCATTTCTCTTACGTTGATGTAAACATCAACCGTTGATGACATGTAAGAATTGCATTAAGGGTTTGAATAAATTACTGAACAGCAAGGCAGGTATCTTTAAGATATGGTTCCTAGCAACTTAGAAAACAATGGATGCACTTTCAGAAACAAGGAATGTCTATGCCGCATAAGATTATTTATGTAACTTCTTACGTCATTATTCCTCTTTTGTTTAAAACTATGTACTATAAAAATTTGCAACCGATTTCCTGAAGAATTACGGACTTGTTGCCTATTTCTCAGCATTTCTACCACATTTCTTTAAACAAAAATTCTCAAATATCACAGATCACTTTTTAGGGGATTTGCGGGAAGCGTAATGAATTGTTATTTCTTTTTAATATAATAACAGAGTACTAAAATAATACTGTTATTTTTGCTGTACATAGTCTCATGTTTCTTATCGATATTTATGTTAATCCTGATTTATTAATTCTTGATGCGAGGTAATAAATGTCTTTGCGATGGTGTTGTTGAAGTGTAACAGGTAAATTTTGACGAATATACTTTTATTTGTACATAAAAATTTAGATCAGTCTGAAGGTTAATTTCATAACTTTTGACAGTAAACTGAATTGGACAGGTGGTAGGAAGAGGTTTCAAAATCCCTCATTTACTGGAGAGGGGGATGAGGGAATTACCAGGGAAGTGAAGGCATTTCAATACAAAAGCCTTGGTCAGACCACTGCTTGAATATGGTGGAGTAGTGTGGGACCCACATTATGGGTATCAAATTCAGGTGACACAAAGGAGAGCACCTAGATTTGTTTGTTGGAATCACCGCAGAACACAATCAGTAACTGATAAGATGAAAGTGCTGAGTTCGGAATCATTGGAAAACGGAAGGCGTGTGAAGAGTGTGTTTAGATTGTTCAAGGCTTATAATTGCGAAAATGCACCGATGGATATTAATAGAAGGATTAGGAGCTGTGTCTGGAAGGGAAAAGATGAACATAATAATAAGCTCGCACCTGAATTGAGGCAAAAGGGATTGGGAATAATTTATTCTGTAGGTAACGGACTCAGGAAGGCAAATAATGGACAATATACCAAAAACACTGCAGTATGAAATCGTAAAGGGCAGGTTTGGTGGGTTGCTAAAAACCATGACATGGGTAGGTGGGGGTGTAAGGACATTATCATCAGAGCGTGAGTGTTCCATCGCAATTGAAATTAAATTAAACTCTCATTTCTCTCTGTTTATCGAACAGAAAACGTGATTACGTTGGCAAATGTTCAGTGGCTGTTGCTAAATGTGTTTTGTCGTCATACATTTCCTCGCTGAACAAGATATGACATATCTTGCAAGGGAAGCTGGAGATGTTGTTGGATAAAAAAAATAGCTACCTGGCATAAGTTAACAGTTAGATCCAAACGGCTGTATCCAGTAGCGACTTTTCAACCGTGTCAGAAAAAAAAGAGGATCAAAACCGCCATCCGCGGCCAACAACCGTTGACAGTCTTCTCCGCTACGTTGACCGTCACAATGCTCTGTTGACCGACACTGTGCGGCTGTCCTTTCTTTACCCGAGGACCTGCGCCACTCCTCGGCCAGTGACCACTAACGAGCGTCCACAATGGAGACGTCAGTCAGGCCGCAGACAGTGTTGGACAACACGTTCCAGGTTCGCCGTCCGGTTGTAACGTGATATCGCCTCCGCTGACCGCACTGCGGTGCAGTCTGCAACCATAAATCTTGTATAGCCGCCTAACGAGGGACACAATGGCCCGTCCGTGTTGAGGTGTGCTCGAAGACCAGTGTCCGGTTGCAAGGGATGTCTTCTGTCGGAGTCTTCGCTGGACTCTGGTGAAAGATTCTGTTCCCCCAACTCGCTTTCTTCTGTAGTCCGACCAACCGTTGGAAGAAGTTGTGGGAAGCTTGCAACGACAAACGAGAAAGCGGTACCTACTATTATTCTCATAACCGTACTGCAAACGGAATTCTCACTGAGAAGGCTCGATGGACAGACTTAGATTGATGGTCAATGTATCGCTACCCAGCCGGAATCTTCTTCAATATCAAACCTTTTGCTAGTTATCGGCCATACAGCGCGCCCTATTATTATGCAAAGTTGCTGTTGTATATTGCTTCAAACCAGTGTAAAATTTAATCCACAATTTTTTAATTAATTCCAATTTCACAATTACCCATCGCTGACATCAGATATTCGTTTTGTTTTTGTTGTTGTTGGTAGTGGTGGTGGAGGTGCTTTAGGGCGCGTCGATGTCTAGGTCATTAGCGCCCTAGCTTAAACATGGAATGACAATGTGGAATAAAATTAATTACTGTCTGCATGGCCGACTGTAAAGGGTCGGCCATGCCGATAGCAGATTTAAGTGAAACACTGAAACAATGACCATAAATGAACAAACTAATAACACTGGCTGGTTGGCTGTAAACGGGCCAACCAGCTTACACAAACACTAAAACGACAATCTGGCTGGCTGTAAAGGGGCCACCCAGATGTAAAATGTCGATCTTAATAAGCAAAAATGGGTTGGTGGTTGTACACCGGTGTCGTGACAATCGCGCACAGTGACAATCGCGCACAGTTTGAAGGTCGGGCCACACTCTCCCCTCTCCCGTGTACTTTATTATTTACGGAACGCAGTATTGACAAATCATCATCACACTAAAGCCTTGCCAGAGGTGAATGTCAATTTTAAGGCCTGTAATAATTACATACAACGGAGCCCGGGACTTGGACCGAGGACCTTCAGTACCCAAATCATGCACCGTAACACTGTCAGTCACCAGACCGAATATACAGGAAATGGAAAATAAACACTCAAACACAATAAAACAAACGTACTCTTTTCTCTACAATTTATTTTTGCTATCGTAAAACACAAATGTAATCTTAGATTTGTCTGCTTACGGGGTGCATTTCAAGAAAATCTGATGAACCTGGAAGTGAGGTTGAAGAGAAGAAAGACACTTTTGTAAGTCAATCAGTAACATCAAAATAAAATTTGGTCGTAAAGGACTAGAAATTTCCGCAATCTACCTTGTGATATACTCCTCTGACGGTACAAGTTTCTCTTGACAGTTGAGTGGGCTGGCATTTCAGTTACAAATTCGTAGCTTTTATTATGGAGATCTCCTAGTTCCTCAAAGTAAATTTTTGGAACTGAACTATCTTCCGCTCGAGCTCTCTTCTTTGGCTCATGAAGTTTCTGATGTACTTCAACGCATGCGTCGTCAGGGGGTCCACACATATATGCTCTGTAACATTCAGCATGGCAGCATCCTTACTCTTCAAAATTCCACGACATTGTTCTGATCTTTCTTTGAGACAGCACCAGATGATCGTTCCATCTTCTTTCTTTCTAAACTCTCGATAGCTGTACCCGTCATAATGCGCACACGGCTCTCCATGTGTAGTTGAAGTAACTTCCATGATTAAAACTGTGATACTCAAGGCAGCAGTGAAAGCGAACAGTGGTGTGCGGTCCGGTTAGGAGAGGATTGGGGTTGGAATTCCAAGAATCCAGCATGCTGTTGTAGCGGTGACTAATTGGTAGCTAAAAGCAGGTAGCAAGAGACGACCGGCTGTGCGCGATTGTCACTGTGCGCGATTTTTCGCTGTACGCGATTGTCACATATTCTGTACACCAGGGGTCCCCAAAGTGGTCGATACCGACCCCTTGGGGTCGATAAGAGATCTCCCGGGGTCGATTAATACAGGGGGTTGAAAGGGGGTCGATTAATACTAAAAAGGATCAATTAAACTGTACAGGAAAAAAATAGGAATGTTCTACTAAAAATCAGGTCAATAAGTAAAATTAAAGCCCATCATCTCAATTGCCGTCTGTTTGCGAAGTCATGTGAAGTAAATGGTGAAACTTTCAACAAATTACTTTTGCTCACTGAGGTAAGGTGGTTGTCAAGAGGTGATAGTTGCAGAGACTCATCTGAAGAGTGCCTTAGGAAGGTGGATTTATCGCAATGTGACAAGTTAAAACAGTGCAACAACCATTTGTTCTTTTTGGCAGGTCTCTATTTTAAATTTATTCTATCTATCCATAGTTTTGTTCTTATTTTTTAAGATTATAATAATAGTGGAAAGTATCTCGTTTTTCTGTTAATGTTATTGGGTGGATTTTATAAATTATTTCGTTGAGTTATTATGCAGGCCTCCTTATTGCTTAGTATCAGAAATTCCAAAAATGATTTAATGTTTTTATTAAATACTTGTGGGGGTCGATAAGGAGGCAAATATCGTATCAAGGGGTCGACAGGGTAAAAGGTTTGGGGACCCCCGTTGTAAACGGACCACCAAACCATTCCAAAAACTAGACCGATCTACCCAAAATTTTAGGGGTAAGACCAGCCATATTACAAAATTTTAAAAACTTCACCACATCTTCATAGTTTAAAATAAGGGACAAATCATGGCTAGGTCAACGTCTGCCATTAAGTACATGCGTTTTCTGTACTCTCAAGGCATCCCAATTTACATGCCATTATACTGTCTTTTGCGTGATATTTCCTATGATATTAGCAACCTGTTAACCGCTAAGGAACAATCAGGGCTCATTAACGACTGTTAGAATCAAGCAATCATTTTCGGACCGTACGTGGTTTTACTGCATCATTTTTGAGACAAGTTACAGGAATCATCTTACCTTCCGCCTGTATAATTTTGCATGTCACCCTGAAAACTGAAGTTAGGACACTATTTGAATTCTTAACGATCTTAATTTTTTAGTCCCGAATGCTCTCTATCAAATGTTGTATTGGGAGTGCTTGAGGGAAGTGTATGACATAAGACACCTCTTGTCAGGTTTATAAAAATAAGTCACTTGACAATGGCGGCAGAGTTTGTGACCGCCGAAACGTCATGTTTGATCGATGGGCTAATTCGGCTTGTTACCCAAGAAGATTTTATTCAACCATAAGATTCGATTAAATTTTAAGATATTTTTATTGATGCGCCTTGCACTCTTTCGTGATCATAATACAGTTTAGTTTATTCTTGGAAACATCTGAAGGGCGGCGTTTAAGCTGTAAATCTAAACGAATGACTGGATTAACTCAACTAGAGAAACTGTAGATTGAGTTAGAAGGCACATTTAACAGCACGATGAAGCGACACTGATATGCAGAAAAGGTGAAGAAATATTAGAAGGCCTATGTCTGACGGATCTAATTAGTATAGTAATATAGCCCTGTCTCTTTCATGTATATAAACACTTTTTTTAATATAATTTCTGATTCCGAAAATCTGCTTCATAAAAGTGATACCACAATTCATCTTTGTAACTACACACACAAAATACCTGTCTTGAGTGCTACAAAAGCAGCGTGGACCAATTGCTGTGATTTTTGCTGTCACTTTAATAATGAAGCACAATTAGAAACTCTCTATTCGGGTTCTAATGCCCTTGTCGTCGATCCATCTTGAGCGTGAATAAAAAAAGAAGAATACCTATGTTACAATTAAGTTTTTATTACTCTGTTGTTACGGTGTGGTGGGTGCCTTGGTGGGCAAACCACGTTACAATTATTTCTCATACCTTTATGATGAATAATTGTGGATTTCTAATTTTAATTTATATGAAGGAGTGGAAATTTATTAATTTAGCAAGAATCTCGACGTTAGTTGGAATTTAGGAAAAATTGTCACAATATGACATTTATTTTCTTATCACTGGCGATTACAAGTCTGAGCGAATTTACCGTTAACATTAACACAAATTGGCAAAATCATAAAAGCAACGCTCAGAGTTACAATTAGCCGTCATGAGCAAGCAAACAATTATATATTTACTTTTAAATATCTCAGAATCAAAATGCAAGAAATAATGACAACTGGAAACAATGAAAAATACAAGTTATGACTACCTCAGACAAAGGCATCATAATACTGTGACTTTACAGTTAAAAAGAAAATCATGGGCGCCAGAATGAACAATATATCATTCGAAAATAACTAGTTCTGGCAAATTATGCCGCTAGCTCAGGGGTTTTTACAATTACAAAGTGAGAACATGGACCTATCCTCTCAAAGTCGCTTACGGGTTCTGTTTCACGGAATGCACAATCACATGGCTTGGTCGTAATCAATTACCATTGTAGTTCTGCGTCTGATGTCTGTGATGAGTGTAGCGGACCCACGGTATGTGAGATTATCTCACATGTCGGCTATAGGCATCTCTGGTCTGGCAATGCGCATCATCGCATTACCGGCTGTGTTGCGGTGATACGCTCGCTC
>JARYHS010008074.1:89954552-90083706 GCA_031002005.1 Vandiemenella viatica | reverse complement strand
TTGATCTAGTTGCTATTAAAAAGAAATAGACACCACGAAATACAGCAGAATACATACGTAAAAAACTAGGATAAAAATGAAAAGCGGGAAAATGGAACGTATGTGGTGCTAATAGAACGTTGTCATTTCGATGCCGGCTCGATGATATATGACATCAGTTGCGAGAAAAATTTGGTAGATCAGATGTTTTAAAGAATACGTTGGTAACTCGGAGTCACTCACTTTAACATTGTGCATGTGGAGCGTCTGATGCTTTTCGGATGATAGTTCTTCACTAACCAATGGAAGCAACGAATCTTCCTGCAGACAGGAAACGAGTTAAGGAAATTGTTTTACAGAAATTCAGTGCGTTTTCGAACGCATTTATTCCTATATGTATAATTCTATCCATGAATAGAAAAATTTATCACGTCAGTGGAACATACACCTACAGTGTCCTAAAATTCAGAGGAACCTAAATCACACGAATCTTCCCCAGAATATCCTTGTGGGCCCGAATGCAGCAGTGGATACTGTTTTCAAGTTCCACAGTATTTATGTGCGTGGTAAAAAAAAGAAAAAAACTGTCTTATTTGATTACAATTTTTTCCTTAGTTTTTTGACGCAGTTGTTTATACGAGACTCTGAAGTTCGCGTGATTTACAAAGTATCTGTGCAAAAATTTGGTAACTTTATTTTATACTACATTAAGAAAGACAACTTCTTGAAGGTACGTGTCCCGCGGATAGCCCACCCCAAGAAAGAAGCAGGGTTGCAGCAAAAATGAAACATGTTAGTTAATTTATATAAATGCTGACGAAGGTTACAAAGGAGTGAAATTCCGGCCTCGGCAGAGGGCGGGGGCTAGAATACTGGCTCAGCGTCCTAGTCGCAGGTTTGAGACCGGCTGAGGACATCGGTGTTTTATGTGTTGTGTTTGTTGGTATCGTGGCTGCCCTATGTTTATCTATACCTATGAAAATAGTGTACTGTAGGAACTTTAAAAAAAAAAATTGAAGCGTGATAGACCTATAATCACACTGTATAGTCTAAGTAGCCTAAGTAACCAAATACCATAAAGAATAATGAAAAAAACAAGGATTGGAACCGATTATACGTGGCAGTTTAGTCATAAACTTTCTTCATGGGATCTGTTTCGCTGTCGTCATCATCAGCTCAGAGGAAATAAGTTGTTTTATCATGACTCGAAATCCGCGCGATTGCTGTGTTGTGGACAATATCTGTGATGACTTCTTTAAGTGAAGTGTGTATTCTTGATCCGGTGCCGTGCGGCGACTGGTACCCGCGACGTGGGTGTCCCTTGGGAGGCGGTAACGCGGTTACCGCAGCTTCCACTGATTGCTTCCCTGCCGCATCCAGCCAGGAGGGCCCGCGGCCAAATAAACTCGGACGCCCGCCCAAGAACCTCACACAAACAGCCGGGCCGTAAAACTCTCACAGCCACTTGCTGAATAGCGGACGAATGGTCATACCTGATCTACATGGAATAGCTGGGAAGTGGGACATCAAGCCTTGGACTAAGTTAGAAGTGCTACATGACCTCTAATATGATACTCCGTTAAAATCTGACTGTTTTTCCACTTGTTCCATATTAATAGCAAAATTAAGGGGAAATGTAGCTGGTATCCCCATCGCCATGTGGCTCACTGTTTAGGGAGGCGCGAGCCCAGGATACAGGCTGACCAGACCACGATTTTTAGATATTTTCCTGCAGCAATCAAGACGAATGCCGGTACTTTCCCCAATCTTCGCATCACAAACTAAACATTTCACAAACAGAATATAGTTACATGTTTCGCATAGAGATGGCAACAGTTTACTACTTGCCAGTAGTACTACCTGGCATCAGAAAGAACATGCGGTCGTAAAAACGAAGTTCCATATTTGATCATGGCAACGACAAGTAAAACTCTTCAAAGGCAGCCAACCCCAAAAATATGGGAAAAGATGGTGAAGAAAAGATATTTGGCCATCCATTCAATTACATTTCATAAAACGTAACTCAAACTTCATTTTTTTTATTTAATCCGTATAAGTGTTTCCCAAACATACTAATGCATACTGCTGTAGGATACTTTTCTTGTTTCATATGCTCTTGTTCCTCGTTCCCTGTTACACCATCATAGCTTCTGTTGTGAAACGATTCAATGCTGGGTCATTAAATTTGTCAAACAGATTGTTTGACGTTTTTATGCTAAAAACTTGTCTTAATCCCTGTCTTGTAATATATTTTACTCATATATTTTCGGAAACCTTTAAGGGACTTCGAGATGGCAACTTGAATTTTTGGAAACTGAATTAGTTCTTCCTATCATATATATAAGCACTTTCATCTTTCACTACATCTGCATTGTGTTATTTCGATAAGATGTGTCCGGTAAATTAAATAATATTTTCCTTCGACCCTCCAGCAAAACATTGTAGCATTCGAAAGTCACCATTGTATTTAAATTCAGTAAATATTTTATACAATCACAGGCTTTATATTTCTAAAAATTTGTTTTAATACTTTTGTATTAATAAAAAAAGTGACACTGCAGCCAAACACTATGCTTTTGTAAATATTTATACTTACTATATGCTTATAAGTGACTTCTGCAAATCGCTAATGCTGAATGGAAGATAAACTTGAATTTAAATACAGCCAGAAAATCGTTTAAATATCAAATCCAACTGGTAAATAATTCAGTTATCTTTTAATACCATCTTTTTACCTTATTTTTAAATAAGTAATTGGTATGCAACCATCATCACTATTAGGTTCATATACCTATTCTGACAGATATAATTGTTCGTTCAGAATTCACAATTCTTTCTTGAGAACAATTAAAACCGTCACAAAGACACTACAACACAATCAAGCTTCAATGTCCTTGGCGAGTCACGAAATACAAATATTCCAACGCAAAGTAGGAGTCGTTGTTCTGCTGAAGCATCCAATTCAGATTATTTGTAGTCAGAAACTTTGTGTTAAGTTCAGATTCCGGAGAGATTGAGGGATTTGAAGTATCAGCATCTATAATCAATTCATACCGTAAAAGGGCTTCATGTCACACATTAGATAACTGAAAATATGGTGAATATGTAGATGCAGGTGGCAAGAGACAGCTGACTACAATACATGGTTTGCTGGTTGGCATGACCTGATTGTGCTGATGCTTTACTATCACAAATTAGGTTGGCTGCAGATGATATAATGCTATATAATGGATCAAAATCGTAAAAGAATGTGAACAGCTGCAGGGTGATCTGGACAGGATATCTAGCTGCGTGAGTGAGCATGGGATGAAGATAATGCAAAGTGATTATAATTTTATTTTGGGAAAAGATTTGCTTTTTGAACATGAAGTATAAATAACTTGACATAACATTTGATAACAATTCAAACGGGTAGGACACGTTGGTCAGGTAGATTAGGTAAATGGAAAAGATTTCAGAATTCTTCACTTGTTGGAGAGAGTGATGAGGGATGTATCAGAGAAATAAGGGAATTGAGGTACAAAACTTTGGTACCGCCATTGCTTGAATATGTTGGTGTAGTATGGGACCCACATTTTGGGTACCAATTACAGGAGCTGGAGGGTGTGAAGAGAAGGGATAAACGATTTGTCTTTGTAATTACCGCAAACACAATCAATAACTGATATGATAAAAGAGCCTGAACATTGAAGACAGGAGGAGGCGAAGAGAGTCATGGGTGTACAAGGCTATATTGACGATGAGGTGTGGAGAGATGTTAGTGGAAGAGTTAGAAAGGGAAAAGATGACCATAACCACAATCTGCCACATGATATCAGGCATAAAGATACGTGAAAATTTTCTATCGTAGGTAAGGAATTCATTGATTGGAATAATTACCCAGAGAGATGATGAAAGATTACCATGAACGCAGAAAGAATATAAGGTAGAAATTTGTGGAGGAAAATAGTAGGCGGGAACAGGAAAGGAGAGAAGTAGGTGAGTAGGAACATTGCCACCGGAAATTAAGTTAAACATACCAGCGGCCTCAATATACTAAAAGAACGTAATGGCGTGTTACGAAATGTTGAAAGCAAATGAGATATAGCTTTCAAAATGAGAAGTACAGAACTTGACCTTAACGCTGTTCATACATGAATGTGAAATATTTACAGCTTCAAGGAAAACATTTAATAAGTAATCGGGTAAGTTAAAACAGCCTGCGTTGTGAAACCAGGTGAATGAGTGATCATTCAAAATCTGCAAAATGTAATTGCAGTTAACTATCACTCTAGCAGACTTCTAGAAAACATTTTCTTGTTTTCACGTGAGACCGTAACATTTATTATAATGATTGCCTTTAGTCTTTAACTTTTCTGTTTCTCGAACATAATACATTCAGTTGAGCCCTTTACGTCCACTAGCATAAATAATGTGATATGAAATTATCATACATGTACGGACGTCAAAAGAAAATGCTTAGGTCAAGCACTGTAGAAAAAGTCTTTTAAAGCAGTGGCATAATTGAGAGGATGCTGTGTCATTATTACCTGTAAACTATCTGGCTGATTTGCAGCATTAGTGCCTTTCAAAAGTATTGCACCAGAAAACAGTGTACGGCGAAGAGGGGGAGGAAGACGGAAGGGGTGGAACATAGTAGGCGGGTAGATTGAATCAGTAACAGCGATCATTTGGATCCTTCCGAAATGAATTACCTCTTCTGGTGGGAAAATGGTCAAAAACGGTACAGCGCTGCCAAGAGAACTAAGTGCGTCTACAGTAACGCAGTGTCACATTCAGGTAAATAGACGATACGTTTACTGCAAAAAGGATATTTGGGGACAGAATATATCTTCATCAGACTTATTGATTTAAGAAGTACCTCGAAACATGTCAGTACATAAATAAAAAGATGGTTCGATTACATGATTCCTCCATCCTCCGATAAAACGTCAACAAATTTGCAATAGTATACTTCTTTTCTTATACGCGTTTGCTCCCTGTCGGCGAGTTTCTTTATAAAGAAAAGTACTAGCGAAGTATCCCAGTAACCTCTGAAAATAATGAAGCCAAGTTATCTGTTTTTAAATATGATTTCTATTGAATTACTGAAGGAATATTTGTAAGAGATGTTCTTGATTGCAATCAAGAGATTATTTGACGCCTCCTTCCTCTCTATAAAGGTTACACTCTATTTTAAAACAAATAGATAATGAGAGGAAACTCCTTTTGGCGCCTTAAATACCAAGCTATTTCGTTTTAAAGGAAACTTCTGGACTAAATGACGTAACTGTGCAATCAAAGAAGTTACGGAACAGGAGGATTTACTTTGCAAATACACATAGAAACATGTGCTTTGCAAAGAAATTATTTTATTTTTGCGGTACATATTTCATTTTATCTATGAAACTAGTATGTTTCATTGATTATACTTGTAATTTTTGCCAGACATATTCTAAAGTTGTATTTCCGTATTGTGGTGGATGCCTTGGTGGGCAAACCACGTTACAATTATCTTTCATACCTCTATGATTAATAATTGTGGATTTTAATTTTAATTTGTATGAAGGGTGAAAATTTACTAATTATGCAAGAATCTCGACGTTAGTTGGAATTTAGGAAAAATTGTCACAATATGACATTTATTTTCTTATCACTGGCGATTACAAGTCTGAGCGAATTTACCGTTAACATTAACACAAATTGGCAAAATCATAAAAGCAACGCTCAGAGTTACAATTAGCCGTCATGGGCAAGCAAACAATTGTATATTTACTTTTAAATATCTCAGAATCAAAATGCAAGAAATAATGACAACTGGAAACAATGAAAAATACAAGTTATGACTACCTCAGACAAAGGTATCATGATACTGTGACTTTACAGTTAAAAAGGAAAATCATGGGCGCCAGAATGAACAATATATCATTCGAAAATAACTAGTTCTGGCAAATTATGCCGCTAGCTCAGGGGTTTTTACAATTACAAAGTGAGAACATGGACCTATCCTCTCAAAGTCGCTTACGGGTTCTGTTTCACGGAATGCACAATCACATGGCTTGGTCGTAATCAATTACCATTGTAGTTCTGCGTCTGATGTCTGTGATGAGTGTAGCGGACCCACGATATGTGAGATTATCTCACAAGTCGGCTATAGGCATCTCTGGTCTGGCAATGCGCATCATCGCATTACCGGCTGTGTTGCGGTGATAACCTTGCTCCAGCAAGGCAAGCTGCGGTTAGCGAAAGAAGTCAACTTTCCAAGTCAACCTCAGACTGGTGCGATCGAAGTTAGAATGTCAGCTCCTCGCTCTTCGGTCCACGAGGAAACTTCTTGCTCCGCCCATTTGTAGTCTCGAAGCTCACATACAACAAAAATTCCCAGGATTTTGAGTTATACGCTCATTTTGATTGGACCTTCAGGTCGGCACCTAATGTCACGTGATATCCTCGATATGTGATTTGGCCAAAGAATCCAACAGAAGTCGGACATATTCGGCTAAGTTCGCCGGGGCGAGAGAACATTCGGGTTTCGGACGGCAGGCTTTTCCCGCTCGGTGAGTGACCCATCCCCAGGGAGCAGTGTGTGTGGTCTGGCAAATCCCAAATCCGCGACGTCCTGTCGCCATGGCTCGGAAAGACCAAGATTAGCTTCAAGCCTACATAGCTCAATAACTCTTTAATATTCGCTTTGCTACGATACACTGTATAAGTTCACCATTTCATTACAGTCCTCACTTGGAATCTTGCGTACTTTATAAAATTACAACAAAAATCTATTCACGTGGTCGCCCAAGATTTATGTAAATTACTCTTATATTATTACATATATAATAAAAATGCACCTTGTAACGTGGCGACAGCGCGGCTCGTTACAATATGGCCGGCCGTTGGTGAAAATAAAATTATGGTACAATAATTTTATTTTTAACTACCTAATTCTACCTCCATTGTGACTCAACAAAAACTGAAGCATTTTTTTTTTTTCACAATCACATAAATTTTAAATGTGATTCCAAAAACCATCGGTATTCCTGCCTTGTAGGTGAAATTTATAACGGGAGCATATGTCCTTTTGGCCGTCTTACAATTCTTTACAAACAGAAGCACGTGAATTCAGGTAGCCTTCCCAAATACAAAGTTAATTAAACACAATACTAAAATATACATGAAAATAAATTATTTACATACATGTTTAAATAATAATAATCTTGAAAATAACTTGTATCAAATCTTATCATTAAATTAATAAAATGAAACACATTAATAAAACAAAACATTGTCAGAACACTTATGCAGAAAGTGGTTGAACTATACATTGTATTTACAATTTAGCGTGATGTTTTACTCATGTGCATAAAAATAATTCTGCCTTCAACAAACATCCATAAAGATGCTAGAGGTGAGCGTAAAATATCTCATTACATTGCGCGGTTTTAATCTCAAAACAACGGAATAGTTTAGTCGGATTCGGTGACGTGATTTTCGTCATGACCGACGGTTAATTCAATAAGCATTTCAGAGAAGATGTGCGTGTTCATGGTCAAATATCACTAACTGTAATCTTAGATTTTGACGCGGCATTTACTTATAATTCAACGTGGTGTGGAATGAACGATGTAAGTACATGTTTTCGTTTGTTACGTAAATTATGAACCTTACTCGTTGAATGTTAGGTGGTCTCCTAATTAGTCTTTCATTGGTCGACATCTCTAACTTGTAATATACCGTCTGTGAAGTGATTGCGAATTTCATGGCGAAAGGAAACTGTATTTGCTCATGGGTATATGTAATGGAATTTCTATAAAATTTACCATTCCCATATGAGACATTATACACATTATGCGGTTTGACGTGAACTTTCATCATCGTCAACCAAAGTCGCTGTAGCATCTTTGGCGTACAAGCGGACCCAAAATATCCATTCGGCACACAAATTGAAAGGATAATGAATAGCGTAACTATCATTCCTCAGTAACATTACGATTCCTTCACAATGGGTCTATTGATGACTCGAGATTATCTCGACATTCAAAGAATAAAATTTTCTCTTTATTTAGGAGTTATTATACTCTTAACATGTCCGTATACTCCACGTTTTATGCCGAAAATCCATCCCAGTTAGCGAATATTTTCTTTTATACACTTATGCTTCTTTAGCTTGTATGAAAAGGTCGTAAGCTTTGTGCATAGAACGGTTCGATCTCAGGTTTTCCGTTTGCCAATACAAAGCAATTTTGAGATTTCACGCTAGCAGAATACTACAAATCTATATAAAGCACAAATATAAACTTGAAATTATTTTCGTTGAGTGCACACAATTCTGAGCATGTGCTGTCCAACAATAGTTTTAATCTAATTTACGGAATACTATACAATTTACAGTAAGGGTACGCGAAATACCGCTAGAACGAGGCGTGAAACTTTTGTTTTCTTTCCCATTCATTCTTGGGTATGCGCTACCTGCCAGAATTCTAGGAACCTGCCGGTTGAGTTCAGCTGCCTACCTGCGCTAATGACTCAGCTGTTCGATGGTAGCTGTCCCCCTCTTTCGAAACCGTTACTTTGTATGAAATGGCTTTAAGTTCCGGGCGTTATGAGGCCCGATCTCGGTTTGTCCGTACGTCAACAAATAACAATTCTTCGAGATCACTCTGGCCACCAAATACGGCCAGAAATATAGCAGGAAAAACGTCGATATCACCAATAATCTTATTGTTCACGTCTTCACCATCTGTGCATTTATCATATACAAAATTCCTTTTCAATTGAAGTTAGCATCCAAATATAATTACCTTAACTTGCTGAATTATTGAATATATCCCGTAAATAAAGTTTTTTTCCCTTAGCCTTTACAAATGCAGTCGCCTTTAACTTATTGCACTTTGACCACGCGCTATCGTCAGCAAAATAACAGCAAGGTATTGTGAAAACTCTCCTGTATCTGTAATCGTTCAACTTAAGATTCCTAATTTCTGTGATGACCACACAATTTAAACAAATCTTTCTGGCAAGGTTTCGTGTTCTATAGGGCATTATCTATGGCACGTTAGCCACCCTTTACAGATACACAAAAACCAGAAGTAATTCGTTGACGAGATAACTTGCGATCTTCGATCAACACAGACAAAGCGATATTACGCTCGCTGTACACTTCTGCTCAGAAAAGATATAATGCAAGGTAAAACGTTACATCGAACTCATGCATCACAAAATGTTGAAACCCTTTTCGTTTATGTCACAAAATACATCTTAGAAAGCATATCACAATATTTGTATCGCTGTCAGATTCATTGTGATTGCGAAGACAAGAAATTGTGCTTGCTAATGGCGCTTCATTTTCCGCGAGTGCGTATCAATTTATCTGGCTCAGGAAAACATTTAATATTTCAGGATTTTTATCAAATCACGTCCAATTAACAGCGTGAAAGTCAAAAGTGACTATTAATATTTCACGTGGACAAAAATAAAGTTCGGAATAGCGAAATAAGCATTAAAATTCCGAATATGGAAATATCCTAAGTAGCTTTAACTGTAAGTGCAAATTTGGTAACTGGAATTTTAATTTTCCGTTTATCTAATCTTTCCAGCAAAACAGACGGTTTAGACTAGCGAAACCGGCATCGGCGTTTTTCAAGCATGATTAATTTCGGTAAGGCGTCTAACCTAAAAGAATGTGTACTGTACATTTAATTTTTTTTTTGATCAAATCGGTCAATTCATAGTCAGCCTTTTCGTCATCGTATTTGGCATGCTACACAACTTGTTGAACAATGCCTACAAGACGAATTTGAGACGTCCATGGATCTTCCTCTGGAAAATAATTCTGCGTCGCGAATATTCGTCTTTACCGCTTTCAACAGGATTTCGAAGGACGCAGAACCTTGGGCTTACAAGGTTACAGACGTTCGGCGGTTTGTGCCCGACAGCTAATGACATTCCTGGAACAGGTATAGTGTCCGTCGACCGACCCCTTACTAACTGGTCCAGCTGACAATTGCGTCTTTTCTGACCGCAAGGAATGAACAAATTGTGTAGTGTTCCACACAAAGTTACGGACAGAAAATCCACGCGATGTTGATAGGCTGTGAATTCTGAGACTGATTTCGCATTTCTCCGAGATTGAAAACTTGCCGACTCTTGTCTGACTTTCAAGAACGACATGTACTGTACATCTTTCCTCTCCTGCCCTACAAATGTCTTATGCTTTACTGACAGTTTGCACTTAACTGTGGATCCAAGACAACTGAAATTGTTGTGTTTCTTGATTTCAGATATTTTTGCGTACAAACTGACAATTTCACTGACTAAGAGTTGAGTGGTGACTTTAACAACCGACTCACTCGCAGTCTGTAATATCGCATTCGGAGGATTTTGTGGAGGACTAAAATTACTACGTTCGGCTTCCAGAAATTCGTCCAGTGACAATTTCAACTCGGTTTGTGCCGTCTTAACGAGCTCAACTGAACTTGCCACGGCAGTCATCTCTGAGCTAAGTTTTCGGATGTTTTGTTCGCTTTGGTCTTTGACCTCTTGAACAAATTCCGAAATTTGCCCTAGGTTTTGGCCGTTCTCGTTTCGCATCTGTTCAATGGACAGGTCGGTGGCGTCAAGTCTTTTAGTCAACTGTTTATTACCCGTTTGCAAAGAAGCACAGGTAGTTTTTACTTCTTCTGTGTCCCTTTCCAGCTTAGAAACAATTTTAGTTACCATCAGACTTGAATTCAGATATTTCTTTTGTGACCTCAGAACGGAAGGTGGATATTTTTCCGTCCAAATTTGTTAATATCGCAGCTTGCGAATCAAATCGTGTATCAAAACTCTGCTTAAGCAAATCCGAATTTCTCTTATTTTCCTCCTTTTGTGAATCAAACCGTGCATCAAAACTCTGCTTAAGCAAATCCGAATTTCTCTTATTTTCCTCCCTTTGTGAATCAAAACGCTTGTTTAATTCCAGAAATTGCTGGCTACTTTCCTGCCTATGTGAATCAAATTGCTGCCTTTGTGAATCAAATTGCTGCCTTGATTCCAGAAATTGCTGGCTACTTTTCTGGCTCAATTGCTCTATTGCAGCCATCAACATGTTTAGCATTTGTGATGATGGGGGTGGTGACTCTACAGGAATTTGGGCCATTTGTTGTGTCTGTTCTGAATGTGTGGGCGTATTCTGTGTCATTTCACCTACAGGTGACGGAAAATTTTCCATATCTTCCTGTGGCGACAAAGTAGACTGCGAACTATATGAGTGGGTCGGAACTTCAGAACTTACGTTCCCCTCCCCTGCAGCCAATATTCCGCATTCTGTTAACTGAACCTCGTTCATGATTTCGGGAGATTTTTGCCTATCAGACTGATCTTCCATATCGAAATCTTTTATCGTACGAGATCGTAGCTTCATATGAACACACAACGAATGAATTTACACCGCAATTGTGCAATGACGAAATCTAGACTCACAACAACAAAAATACCACGAATTTCAATACACACAAATACATATACCCCTCCAAAATACAGCAAGAGAAAAGCAACGATGAATCATGCAACACAACACCATGAAAGCAGACTTACTTTCAAACACATGGGCAAGACATGCGTGTCTTTCATTTTCTTACAAGCTACCATGCATTAAGAAATCAACACTGACGTTACTCATTTAAAATTTTTTAAACTGATCACAAAATTGTTACAATACAAAGTGTATTGCATCTCAATTGAAATATACAAATGAACTTCCTTTTAAAGCGTTGAAACAAAATAAATTTTATGCATTGAAACAAAATGAACTTTATGCATTAAAATATAAGTGAAACATCAAAATAAAATCTTGTACGAATATCTATTGACTACAAGAATTATAAAACAGCCAAAAACCATGTGCAACATTCCATGAAACTTTCCGAATTTGGGCTCAACTTATAATTTGAATTAGTGCCACCAATTCGCAGACATTAAGAAGTAATGTCTCATCTGGCCCCACGTTGGGCGCCATTATGTGGTGGATGCCTTGGTGGGCAAACCACGTTACAATTATCTTTCATACCTTTATGATTAATAATTGTGGATTTTTAATTTTAATTTTTATGGAGGAGTGAAAATTTATTAATTTTGCAAGAATTTCGACGTTAGTTGGAATTCAGGTAAATTGTCACAATATGACATTTATTTTCTTATCACTGGCGATTACAAGTCCGAGCGAATTTACCGTTAACATTAACACAAATTGGCAAAGTCATAAAAGCAACGCTCAGAGTTACAATTAGCCGTCATGGGCAAGCAAACAATTATATATTTACTTTTAAATATCTCAGAATCAAAATGCAAGAAATAATGACAACTGGAAACAATGAAAAATACAAGTTATGACTACCTCAGACAAAGGCATCATAATACTGTGACTTTACAGTTAAAAAGAAAATCATGGGCGCCAGAATGAACAATATATCATTCGAAAATAACTAGTTCTGGCAAATTATGCCGCTAGCTCAGGGGTTTTTACAATTACAAAGTGAGAACATGGACCTATCCTCTCAAAGTCGCTTACGGGTTCTGTTTCACGGAATGCACAATCACATGGCTTGGTCGTAATCAATTACCATTGTAGTTCTGCGTCTGATGTCTGTGATGAGTGTAGCGGACCCACGATATGTGAGATTATCTCACAAGTCGGCTATAGGCATCTCTGGTCTGGCAATGCGCATCATCGCATTACCGGCTGTGTTGCGGTGATAGGCTTGCTCCAGCAAGGCAAGCTGCAGATCTCGAAAGAAGTCAACTTTCCAAGTCAACCTCAGACTGGTGCGATCGAAGTTAGAATGTCAGCTCCTCGCTCTTCGGTCCACGAGGAAACTTCTTGCTCCGCCCATTTGTAGTCTCGAAGCTCACATACAACAAAAATTCCCAGGATTTTGAGTTATACGCTCATTTTGATTGGACCTTCAGGTCGGCACCTAATGTCACGTGATATCCTCGATATGTGATTTGGCCAAGGAATTCAACAGAGGTCGGACATATTCGGCTAAGTTCGCCGGGGCGAGAGAACATTCGGGTTTCGGACGGCAGGCTTTTCCCGCTCGGTGAGTGACCCATCCCCAGGGAGCAGTGTGTGTGGTCTGGCAAATCCCAAATCCACGACGTCCTGTCGCCATGGCTCGGAAAGACCAAGATTAGCTTCAAGCCTACATAGCTCAATAACTCTTTAATATTCGCTTTGCTACGATACACTGTATAAGTTCACCATTTCATTACAGTCCTCACTTGGAATCTTGCGTACTTTATAAAATTACAACAAAATCTATTCACGTGGTCGCCCAAGATTTATGTAAATTACTCTTATATTATTACATATATAATAAAAATGCACCTTGTAACGTGGCGACAGCGCGGCTCGTTACACCACCACCTAGCACAGACCACTGATGTTGTGTGTGGTAGTAGTCTAGAGTTTTCCATCGTGCACTGTTGACCGAATTCCGGTAGCTGTGTGGTTGTGGGAGATGTGGAGGGTGAAAGTGGTCGATGCGGGACATTTTCATATTTTGACCAAACACATGTGTTTCTCTTTGCTGCCTATAAAACACAACAGAGACCAGTGATGTTTGTGTAGTGGCCTCCCATCGTGTGCTATGTTGGTAGTTGTGGGGGTGTGGGAGATATGGTGGTTCAAAGTGTTCTACCGAAGATATCGTATTGTTTCGACCAAATACGTGTGCGTTATTATATTTCACTTTCCAAACACAACTACATACTACAGATCACTGATGTTTGTGTGTGGTAATGGCCTCGAGTCACCCATCGTGCGCTATGGTGGTTGTTTGTCGGTAGCTGTGTGAGTATGGGAGGCATGAAGGTTCAAAGTAGGTATTTTCAAATTTCGACCAAAGACATTTTTGCATCTATATTTCGCTTTGCAACCATAAATAACCTGCGCAAATCACTGGTGTTTGTGTGTGGTATTAGCCTCGAGTCTCCCATGGTGTACCATAGTGGTTGCATGTCTGTAGCTATCAATCGAAATTCTTTACAAACACGGAAGGAGTCGTGGGCACCAGCTAGTATTAGATTAAAAAATGGATTCGTTGATATAATACCTGGACCAATAATAATATAGTATACGATTGAGAACAGGAAAAACGTGATGAATAAAAAGTCTTTTTATCTACTGCGTGGGTTGCCATGTAGATTTACGAGGGCTGTCCGATAAGTACTTAGCCTACAAAAGAAAAAACGAAAATTTTGGAAAAGTGGCGATTTATTTCTCAACGTCTCCTTTTAGCTCGGTACACTTGACCAGCAATCTCGCACACCTTCAATCAGCAGTCTCCCAATTCGAGATCGTGCATTTTTTCTCACGTTATCCTCCACGGTAACCATTTTCGGGGCACCTTGTCGTGGTTCATCAAAACCGACGCGCGACCAGGCTGAAACTCATTAAACCAATTTTCGACAGTCGCCATCGAAGGAGAAGAGTCACCGTACACAGCATCCAAGAGCTCTTTGATTTCGCTGCGCGATTTTCCTTCCAAAAAAAAGAATCGAATCATTGACCGATATTGCTCATTTTCAATTTTTTTTTTATTTTTTATTTATTTTTTTATTTTAATACGCGGACACACGCACTTTTACACGCGATCAAAACAAAACTATGAGTCCGATTTGGCTGAAATTTTAACAATAGCCGTCTACGATAATGTACTACACGATAATAAATTTCTCTGGCGAAGCTGTCCCATCGGTAAGAGAGGCTAGTTACTTATCGGACCTACCTCGTACTACATTATTTTTTCCCAAAGACATTGGCGTTGAAGAAAGTAGTTTTTTCCGGTATAGTATACTTCAGGTTTACCAGCAAACCTCAGAAAAACATCTTATCTTTCATTATTATTACGTCAGCTTGTATAGTAATGCCGGGATAGTAAATTTCATTAAAACTATTTCTTCTACAGTTCGGTTATCCAAATTGGTAGCCTCAACTAATCACATTAGACACCACGTTTTCTCAACCAGGGGCGTAGCTACTATGGGGCTAGGCGGTGAAGTGCACCGGGGCCCCTACGCTCAGAGGACCCCAAGCATACCTCAGGGGGCCCCAAGCACACCTCTGGCGGCCCCCCACGCGCAGTTCAGAGGGCCCACGGGCTTTCACGGCAAACTGGGAACCTTTTTTTTAGGGCCGTCCTCACTGCTCCGGCGGCCCCCAAACACAACTCAGGGGCCCCCAACCTTAATTCAGGGGGCCCCTACCAGTAACACAAAGCAAAAAAGGTCGCCCATCTGTCCTGAGGGCCCAAAATAATTTTTTTGCACCGGGGCCCTTGTTGACCTAGCTAAGCCATTGTTTCTCACCCACATTATCTGCCATGATACTGCGGGTATTATGATCGGAGTGTTTGAAGGAGCCTGTGGGCTCTGCATTTCCCTTTCGCTGGGACAGGTCACAGAGCAGGCGCGGTACCTATTCCTGAGGAGCCGCAGGAGTTGGCTGTTGACGTTGGCCGGGGCAAGTTTAATCAGCGTAGCGGCTTGCTTGAAACTCATCGTTATTACGAGAGAGCGGAGGAGGCACGCAGTATTTGCCTCGGCTGCCGGTCTCCGGGGACCCTCCTCCTGTGTGTACACTGGCAGACTGTGACGTCCGGAAACTAATTTAGTGTTGCTGCGCCTCCCCACAATTAGCTGGGGAGCAGCGGCTCCCGATCTATTATTCACGCCTCGGTCTGACGCCGAAACGCAGTCCCTCGCACAACTTGTCTCCGGAACACCACGACACGACGGTGATGTTCCCCGCAGAAGTAATCTTAATAGCTCTTCGAGTAGCGGGAAGAAAATTGTCGTCTGCCGTTTTGAAGTTGCGAAGTTTTCTTGTAAAAATTATTCATGTGTAACTGATCCTTAATCATCTCAGCGGAAATCCATTAGCGTGAAAGAAGTCTTCTCGGAAAAACTAACCGAGTGTACATAGTGATCAGACACACTATTTCGGCGATCACTCCCTCCGTCGCCATCTGTAAATTCTGACCAGCTCAATAAACATGAACTTTATTTTTTGCCACAAGTGGGCGTTGTATCTTGCCAAGAGCGGGTGTTGTTGATTGGCAAGCTATGAAGCTCTGGCCTACGGGCCTGGTCAGCAGTTGAAGATGGCGACGGAGCAGTGATCGCCGATATATTGTTTGAAAACACACTTTTTATTCGGTTAATTTTCCGAAAAGAATACATTAACATACAACGCCGAGAAAGACTTGGTTCCTGTGGAGTTGTTCGTTTTGCTTCGTGCTTGGATGATAGTTCATTAGATTAACCCAGAATTCCCATAAATCATGTGTTACATACAACATTAGAGAAAGGAGGGAGAAATCATTGCAATATGTAAACATTTCAGTATCTGCGTTATTATTGACAATTGTTTAGGTGTGGCAGATTTTATTTAGAGAAACCTGATATAATTATTCTTCTCGCTCTTTTTCATTTGTTTAATATCCGGAAAGTAATAAAATATTCCAGTCTAAACCTTTGCTATTAGGCCAACATATTGGTGTTTTGTGTATAACAGTGATAAATGTGGTAATATTATGAATAATTAAAATAAGATTTTTTAAATTTGTAGCTTTGTAACTCGTCCTGGTCGTTAGATCCGTAAGAGAATTGTGGAAAAGCAAAAAGGAAAGGAATTCTGACATTTTTTTATGAATGAAATATCCCGGTATACGACATTAAGGGGGTAGGTACAGTTATCAGGTTTCAAAAAAATGATTTTTTCTTGTGATTCACAAAAATGTTTTTCCTTTGATTTCATCTTGTTGCAAAAATTATTTAAATATCTTTGACAGTGTGGGAGTTATGCATGATTAAGCAAAGTCCTGCACGATTGACAGCCACTTAAATCGTACTGCACTTGAAGGTAAACCAAATCTATAACCATAAATATCTCAAAACAGCAATTCATCAAATGGTTTTAAAGATAACTTTTTTTTTTCCCATATGCATAGATCTTTTTCAAATTTGCAGGACATGTTCTACATACTAATTACTACAGTCCTTACCATTATTGCTTATGCATCAAATGAAAATTTATCAACTATTTATTTTTCGATTTCATCCTTACCGAACGCGGTATGTGAGCAGTTAATGCTCGGTATTTTTTTTTTTTTTTTTTCCGCGACGATCTTTTCGATCCTCGTTTCGGCCGTACTGATTTCTGTTTTTCAAAGCTTTCTTGAAACTGCTATGTCCGAATTCCTTCCCTTTCTTATACCCAATCGGCTTCCAGCACTAATGACGTCAGCGAGCCGCTAATCCCCCAAAAAAGTGGATAGTGTGAATATTAATGAGATCTATATTCCATTTGTAACAATAACGGATACAGATGACTCGTGTCAAGAATCTCAGGCGCCGCTCATCCATAAGTCCTGTCCTGATTGCGACAATTGTTGACGACTCTCACTTCTAGTGTGCCAAAGTGGCTAAAGTGAAGGGACTTTTTCAAACGGACATAAATTGGGACAGAATAATGTTGTGCTTTGTATTGTGCTACTGTGGATAGCACATAAGTTCGGATACCTTTGTCATATTTGTGGTCAAACCATGACTGCAGTTTCAGCACCTGATAACGCATGTGCTTTATAGCTCAGCCGGCAGCTTCTGTTCCCTTTGTTTCCGACCACCGGCCGTAAATGGCAGATGTAATTCCACACAACACATGAGGCGGACGACATAAAAGCTGCATTTAGGAGCATGTCAGCCGGTCGTCACAATTGCCAGTGAGTCGCACCATCTCTGGAACAATGGCAGGTCCCGCACAATGCGTTTTGTCTCCGCTCTTCGTGCGGTGCAACCCCTTGTCTCTCAGTTTAATGGCTGAACTCCGTAATTGTGGTTCTGTGTTGCTGATCAAATTATTATTCAACTGGTTCATTAAAATATCTTCAAGCTTCTTGTATTACGACTAATGCTATTAAAAAAGAGTTGGTATTATTCACAAATGAAAAAAGTTCACAAACGTAGGGCTTAGGACAGTAAGTATCTGTTAAAAATCTGAGCATTGAATCTTGTTGCAAAATTGCGTTAATGATGTCAGTGATTAGAATCTAAAATGCTTGTATTGCAATAACGTTAAGACTTGGAATTTGAGAGGAAGCATGTTCGTATCCCCGTCCGACCCATGGAGGTAGGAAAAGAGAGGAGTCAAGGTATCACTAAAACTGTGAATCCTCCCGTAAACTCTGGAGCCGACTGCGCATGCGCGGCGGCCATATTGGTAAGTGAAAAACATTGTGCTGTTTTCATTGCATTTCCTGCTGTGAATATATCATGTTCTGATATTTCAAAGTGTTTTATAATGACATCTTGTGTTGTCTATGGTTGTACAAACAGAACAAATAAGAAATAACGTGGAATAAAATTCCATAGGTAAGTCACGTTGTAATTATTGTTCTTGAAGTATTTGTGATGCGGAGTCTGCAAGAGTAGGGCCTGTCATCATGGATTTACAACGCGCGTTAAAAAAGTTTATTCACAGCTCTCAGTAGGACGACGGTGTTATCAAATATTTGTTGATGCAGAGAACCATTGTATCTTTACTATTTTTCATGCAACAGGTTAGCCTTATTGTAAACGAATGTTCAAAATCTATGCTAAGTGGATCAAGTTTACATCGCGATGCAGCGAATATATTATTCTACGTGCTTTAGTCCAGTTGTAATTTATATTGAAAGTGTATGATGAAATTAATTGTGATGATTTGTGCTATGCGAACTAGGAATCGTAATGAATCAATTTTGGTGTTATCAGAACTGTAGTTCCTGATACGTTTCATGTGTTTAGGTGCGTTTACATCGTTTGATTTTTTAGCTGCAATATTAAGTCAAATTGTGATTAGGTTGAAATGCAGCCCGTAGCAGAAAATTCTTTTTATAGTTTAAGGAACAAATTATTTAATAGTTATTAGTAATTTCCTGAGCACCACGTTAGTAACACAAGGTCTATCGCGATGTAAACTACTCTCATTTAAGCTTGCGACTTTTTGATGTATGGTAGCAAGATAATTGCACTGGGCATTTCTATCATTACCGTGGTGCCACAATCTTATAATGAATTCTTATGTAGCTCCACGAAACAAATTGAAAGTAAAGAACAATTTTTTTTGGAGGTGGGGGGGGGGGGGTTGTAGCGAGAAAAAAAGTCTGTTTTGTTGTACAAAATTCTTATAAATATTTTTTTTTTTTTTTTTTTTGCTGTCATCAGTCTTTCGATTGGTTTGATGCAATCCTCCATCTCTTCCTATCTTGAGTATTTTTCCTTTTTTAATAAAAATTATAATGTTTGTAGATTATATCAATTAATATGTGATCCCATAAGACATCATTTTTAATAATGCGAAGATTAAAAACTAAGAAATTCTTCCGTGCCATATACATTTCCTGTGTTTCTTGCACTTACCAATATGGCGATCTCCCCGCATCACGGCTCTCTTCTCGGCTTCACTTCGTTGTATGGAGAAGGTCCTTTACGTGGTCTTCTCTCTTTTCTTTGCTCCATTGTCTGACCATCCATATTTTCATTGGTTTCATGAAATCTTTCAAGGTGAATGCCGGGATAGTTCCTTTAAAAGGCCATAGCCGAATTTCTTACGGTTCATCATCGCCAGTCCTCTCCCGCCTTGACGTCGATGAAGCGTAAAGCGCAAAAGGAAAAAATTATGTAAAAACATACAATGGGGCAGTTTATTTCCGTAATATGGTGACTTTTCGAAAATATAGTGAAGTTTTAATTTCATATTTAAAGGTAACCGATGATTAGACCTTTATTCTGCTTTAAAATGGCTCTAGCGTGGATTGTTCTGTAGCACCTACACTTTTGATTTCGCGACATTTAACTCAGACCTTCAATCGACAGTAGGTTTACCATGAAGGTGTATCAAGGTTTCCTGTCAATTTCTCTTACATTGATGTAAACATCAACCGTTGCTGACGTGTAAGAATTGCATTAAGGGTTTGAATAAATTACTGAACAGCAAGGCAGGTATCTTTAAGATATGGTTCCTAGCAACTTAGAAAAACAAATGGATGCACTTTCAAGAAACAAGGAATGTCTATGCCGCATAAGATTATTTATGTAACTTCTATGTTCATTATTCCTCTTTTGTTTAAAACTATGTACTATAAAAATTTGCAACCGATTTCCTGAAGAATTACGGACTTGTTGCCTATTTCTCAGCATTTCTACCACATTCTTTAAACAAAAATTCTCAAATATCACAGATCACTTTTTAGTTGGGTTGCGGGAAGCGTAATGAATTGTTATTTCTTTTTAATGTAATAATAGAGTACTAAAATAATACTGTTATTTTTGCTGTACATAGTGTCATGTTTCTTATCGATATTTATGTTATCCTGATTTATTAATTCTTGATGCGAGGTAATAAATGTCTTTGCGATGGTGTTGTTGAAGTGTAACAGGTAAATTTTGACGAATATACTTTAATTTGTTCATAACAATTTAGATCAGTCTGAAGGTTAATTTCATAACTTTTGACAGTAAACTGAATGGGACAGGTGGTAGGAAGAGGTTTCAAAATCCCTCATTTACTGGAGAGGGGGATGAGGGAATGACCAGGGAAGTGAAGGCATTTGAATACAAAATCCTTGATCAGACCACTGCTTGAATATGGTGGAGTAGTGTGGGACCCATATTATGGGTATCAAATTCAGGAATTGGAGGTAAGACAAATGAGAGCAGCTAGATTTGTTTGTTGGAATCACCGCAGAACACAATCAGTAACTGATACGATGAAAGTGATGAGTTGGGAATCACTGGAAAACGGAAGGGGTGTGAAGAGTGTGGTTAGATTGTTCAAGACTTTTAATCGCGAAAATGCACCGATGGGTATTAATAGAATGATTAGGAGCTGTGCCTGGAAGGGAAAAGATGAACATAATCATAAGTTGGCACCTGAATTGAGGCAAAAGGGATTGGGAAAAATTTATTCTGTAGGTAACGGACTCAGGAAGGCAAATAATGGACAATACTCCAAAAACACTGCAGTTGGAATTCGTAAAGGGCAGGGATGGTGAGTTGCGAAAAACCATGACATGGGTAGTTGGGGGTGTAAGGACATTACCATCAGAGCGTGAGTGTTCCATCGCAATTGAAATTAAATTAAACTCTCATTTCTCTCTGTTTATGGAACAGAAAACGTGATTACGTTGGCAAATGTTCAGTGGCTGTTGTTAAATGTGTTTTGTCGTCATACATTTCCTCGCTGATCAAGATATGACATATCTTGCAAGGGAAGCTGGAGATGTTGTTGGATAAAAAATAGCTACCTGGCATAAGTTAACAGTTAGATCCAAACGGCTGTATCCAGTAGCGACTTTCCAACCGTGTCAGAAAAAAAAGAGGATCAAAACCGCCATCCGCGGCCAACAACCGTTGGTAGTCTCCTCCGCTACGTTGACCGTCACAATGCTCTGTTGACCGACACTGTGCGGCTGTCCTTTCTTTACCCGAGGACCTGTGCCACTCCTCGGCCAGTGACCACTAACGAGCGTCCACAATGGAGACGTCAGTCAGGCCGCAGACAGTGTTGGACAACACGTTCCAGGTTCGCTGTCCGGTTGTAACGTGATATCGCCTCCGCTGACCGCACTGCGGTGCAGTCTGCAACCATAAATCTTGTATAGCCGCCTAACGAGGGACACAATGGCCCGTCCGTGTTGAGGTGTGCTCGAAGACCAGTGTCCGGTTGCAAGGGATGTCTTCCGTCGGAGTCTTCGCTGGACTCTGGTGAAAGATTCTGTTCCCCCAACTCGCTTTCTTCTGTAGTCTGACCAACCGTTGGAAGAAGTTGTGGGAAGCTTGTAACGACAAACGAGAAAGCGGTACCTACTATTATTCTCATAACCGTACTGCAAACGGAATTCTCACTGAGGAGGCTCGATGGACAGACTTAGATTGCCGGTCAATGTATCGCTACCCAGCCGGAATCTTCTTCGATATCAAACCTTTTGCTAGTTTAGGGCATCCACAAATTACGTGAGGTGTTTTTCCGGATTCCTGGACCCCCCCCCCTGGTGAGATTTCATGAGATCTGGCCGGACCCCCCCCCCCCTCTCTGGGTGAGATCTGGTCCGTGAGAACCGCCCCTAGAAATCGCCCTGGAAACTTTTTTAGGTCCCACCCTAACTTTTTTGACGAAATACCCTCCTGACTTTGCCGCAAATTTGAGACTTTTTTTTTTTTTTTTTTTTTTTTGCTCTACTGTCCCCAAATTTTTCGAAAAATCCAAAATCTCACGTGAGATTTCCGTAGACCCCCTCCCTCCCCCCTTGGTGAGATCTGGTGAGATTTCGCCGGACCCCCCCCCTCCCCTATTTCACCTCACGTAATTTATGGATGCCCCCTTATCGGCCATACAGCGCGCCCTATTATTATACAAAGTTGCTGTTGTGTATTGCTTCAAACCAGTGTAAAATTTAATCAACATTTTTTTAATTAATTACAATTTCACAATTACCCATCGCTGACATCAGACATTCGTTTTGTTCTTGTTGTTGTTGGTAGTGGTGGTGGAGGTGCTTTAGGGCGCGTCGATGTCTAGGTCATTAGCGCCCTAGCTTAAAAGGGTCGGCCATGCAGACAGCAGATTTAAGTAAAACACTAAAACAATGACCATAAATGAACAAACTAATAACACTGGCTGGTTGGCTGTAAAAGGGCCACTAAAACGACAATCTGACTGGCTGTAAAGGGGCCACACAGATGTAAAATGTCGATCTTAATAAACAAAAATGGGTTGGTGGTTGTAGACGGACCACCAAACCATTCCAAAAACTAGACCGATCTACTCAAAATTTTAGATGTAAGACCAGCTATATTACAAAACTTTAAAAACTTCACCACATTTTCATTGTTTAAAATGAGGGACAAATCATGGCTAGGTCAACTTCTGCTTTTTCTGTACTCTCAAGGCATCCCAATTTACATGCCATTATACTATCTTTTGCGTGATATTTCCTATGATATTAGCAACCTGTTAACCGCTAAGGAACAATCAGGGGTCATTAAGGACTGTTAGAATCATTTTTGAGACAAGAAACAGGAATCATCTTACCTTCCGCCTGTATAATTTTGGATGTCACCCTGAAAACTGAAGTTAGGACACTATTTGAATTCTTAACGATCTTTTTTAGTCCCGAATGCTCTCTATCAAATGTTGTATTGGGAATGCTTGAGGGAAGTGTATGACATAAGACACCTCTTGTCAGGTTTATCAAAAATAAGTCACTTGACAATGGCGGCAGAGTTTGTGACCGCCGAAACGTCATGTTTGATCGATGGGCTAATTCGGCTTGTTACCCAAGAAGATTTTATTCAACAATAAGATTCGATTAAATTTTAAGATGTTTTTATTGATGCGCCTTGCACTCTTTCGTGATCATAATACAGTTTAGTTTATTCTTGGAAACATCTGAAGGGCGGCGTTTAAGCTGTAAATCTAAATGAATGACTGGATTAACTCAACTAGAGAAACTGTAGATTGAGTTAGAAGGCACATTTAACAGCACGATGAACCAACGCTGATATGCAGAAAAGGTCAAGAAATATTAGAAGGCCTATGTCTGACGGATCTAATTAGTATAGTAATATAGCCCTGTTTGTTTCATATACATAAACACTTTTTTATAATTTCTGATTCCGAAAATCTGCTTCATAAAAGTGATACCACAATTCATCTTTGTAACAACGCACACAAAATCCTGTCTTGAGTGCTACAAAAGCAGCGTGGACCAATTGCTGTGATTTTTGCTGTTACTTTAATAATGAAGCATAATTAGAAACTCTCTATTCGGGTTCTAATGCCCTTGTCGATCCATCTTGAGCGTGAATAAAAAAAAGAAGAAAACCTGTGTTACAATTAAGTTTTTATTACTCTGTTTACAGTTCTATACTTATTTGAATTTATTTCAAAATTGTTGTTCATTAACACCAAAGACATTCAGTAAGTTTTTTGCTCTGACATAATCGAAGATACGATTTCCCAAAGTGAGTCCTTCAGAACATTACATTATTTCGTCGGTATGGAGCTCTTGCACAAAATTTGTGATCAAGAAACTCTTTGCGATGGTTCAGTAAATTCGTTAATATGCGGACATGATTTCTTCGGTCTGTTGGTTGTTTCCGAAAGTTACAGAACAACCAGTAAACTACTTCAAGGGCAAGTCTTTGGGAAACTTGACAATCTTTTCGGAAGTATCTTGCAGAGGGACTTCCAGCTATGGAAGAACTATCTGTGTACAAGTCTTGTAGACGCAGGTGGAATCTTTTAGTGTTCTTTCCTTATCTGACGCGTATTTTATAGCCAAAAACAAGGAACTATCCGTGCATTCGCATAGGTGAGCACAGAAAATTCATTGAGAACTGTAACCAGTAAGGCCTGTGACCTGGAACAGAGATGTGAATCATGATCCGTTATACCTCCTCGTGTCCAACTAAAATTTCTGTGTCAGATTTGTCATTTGCTTCGCCGACATACTATCTGCGCAACCAATTTAAAAACTGGCTTTTACTTTTGAACGCTACATGAAAATGCTTCATTAATTGCATGCAGCCGTAAATTAAGAGTTTTCCGTCACCACGTATATTTTAGGGAAGTGAGCGGTTTGGTGGCTCAGTGTTTGGATAGGCGTCTGACTGGAGATCAAAGGTCACCCGGCCGGGATATTCAAAGGCACTTGACCCGACTTTCATCTCTGTCACAGCTTGCTATATAATTTGAAGTTCGCTAGAACGCTTCCGTTGTTCGAACCCAGTAGAATTACCTGGTTAGGTTAGTTAGCCACGAGAACTGCCTTGCACGGCGAATTAAAAACCCTCTTCCCTGGCTGCCGAACAATCCTTCGGGAACTCCTTGCCAACAGTGCCATAATATTATTTGATTGTTTCTGCACGGAAATTGGATTTTAAGCTAAAATAATTTATTTTGGATATTTGAGAGTTCTCTTACTGCGTTCTCTTCTTTCGAAATGTCAGAATTAAAATTTTCTTCTCTTTCTTAAGCTGGGTTTCCACGGCGCGTCCCTCAGCGCCTGTTAGGCGACGCCTCTCATCTTTGCCGCATAAGCTAGCAGGTACGGCGCGTCTCGACCCACCGCCAGGCGGTAGAAGATGAAAGGCGCGTCCTGCCTACCACGCGCTGTGGGAACAGACCTTTAGTGATCTACAACAAATATTTTTCCCAGAGACGGCTACTGTTGGCTGATTCAATAGTTCTCACACCGGACATTTAGTTGACCGCGAGAGATCTTTATCGCCAACATCTCAGGAAGAAGCATCCGCAGCTGCCGAGGACAAAGGG
Organism: Vandiemenella viatica; assembly: GCA_031002005.1. Classification (NCBI taxonomy): domain Eukaryota; kingdom Metazoa; phylum Arthropoda; class Insecta; order Orthoptera; family Morabidae; genus Vandiemenella; species Vandiemenella viatica. Next base: position 90,058,394 of record JARYHS010008074.1, on the reverse strand, counting down.
TGGTGCAGACAATTCTTTCTCCCCCTAAAGACCTCCGATAACCCTCATCTCTGCCATACAAGGTGTGGGCCCTCGCTGTATCTTCGTTGACCGCGTCTCTCACCGTGATTGTCAAAGCAGATTTGGAGTTTTTCTTCAGCGCCCTCGTGTCGAATCACCCCAATTCTCCCGTTGCGGTTACCCCGGCGTGGTATCCTGTTACCGATGTCCGAGACGTCCAACCATTGTCGACCCTAGCCTTACTACCTGCGCACTACAAAGTGTCTGCTAGGTGTTCTCGAGCTGAGCGGAAATAAATGCTGCGAGATGAACTCTTTGTGTCCAGCAACTGACGCAGAACCATTCACTGACATGTCGGTTACTGCAGATATTGTAATCTGCTCTACGCATATTTGGTCTACCCAAAGAGTATCAGTCCTTACTAAAAGAATGTTTATCTTTTTCTCTCTCTCCTGTAGAACTATGCAACATTGTATGCATTACAATACTAGAAGGTTTACAAGACAGTGTCTGGCGTCATTGGCTTACCTTTGACGTTTGCCTGCGTAGTGACACAGGATAGTTTTTATCTTGCCAAAACAAATAGTTCCTTCACAAATTGTCATTATCAACTCGCAAACACCAAAGTCTTTCCTGCTTTGTAGAAAGCAGTGCCATGTTTACTCCTTGCTTTTTACATAGGCCTCTGAGTCGCAAGTAATGCTTTTTAGAAATAAAAGCTAGAACCTTTTATTATATGCATGTATGTGTTTAATTTAAAAGTGCTGAAACTCATGCACTTGATAAATAATAATTCAGAAGATGGAAATATAAAAATATACTTAAACTTAAATTTTTTAAAAAAAATCATACTATCCGTAAGTTCACAAAGACATGTCTTCAGTTGCATACATGAGATAGTATGACACCTCAGATATTATACCGTAATTCCATTCGTAATATATGCACCATAATTTATGCGAAAAATCAAAGATTAAAAAAATGTAAAACGCTAAGAGTATACTCGATTCAGTTAATTTCCTGTGCGTCTCCTTTTCTGCTACTGTACGCCCAAATTATTTTTATCGAAATTTAAAACTTAACCGAAGATAACTAACCCATTTTTATTCAAAGTTTTTGTAGAAATCAGTACACATAGTTGCCTACGATTAAGAAAAGTGTTTTTACTTTTTGTTCAATATTCTACATATTACCTATTAAATCCTAATACCTACTAAATACATTATGCAAATTACGATTTAGTACACCACCAACTGCCGGTTCTGTGAAAGCAGGACATATGACGAATGCATCTTGACAGGATAATTATTCATTTTTGTATCTGATTGAGAGTTTCTTTGCCGGACACAATTTCTCTTTCCAAACATGCTGCTGAAGAATACTCGACTGACTTCGCGTCAGAATTCTAGTGTCTATTTGTACCACATTCTCAAAGGACATTCCTGAATTGCTTTCACTAGGGCTGGACGAATGGTAGAGGGATTGCACTCGGCTGAAAAGCAGCTGCAAGATAATTTAGGATTTCATATGACAATAGTAGCAGTTTAATACTTCCATGAAGAGATATCAGACTACTAGAAGAGACGTCAGATAAATAGAATTAAGAACAATAGAAATGGTAATATTAGTTATTTAATCAATCTCCACGTTTCTGTTTCGCTTTTTGGATGGTGAGTGATGAATTACTGTCAGCGTATGGCAGGTTTTTGTAACGACCATACTTCGTTCTTTAATGGTCAACACTTAAAAGAAATTCCCACTTTGTTACCCACTTATGAGACTTCTAACCTAAGTGAAAAAAAAGTATGTGAGATCTTTATTTCAGACGTTTTGTTTATGAATGCTTTTATTCTAGAAATTTTCTTAGAAACGTGGCAATTTTGGGAGGATCATGTGCGTGTTGAAAGCAAATATATGTTAGGTTTCGCCACAATCCTTAAAAGAACCAAACAGACATTCAATAAAACTTTTCTTGAACACGACAATTTGAATATAAATCAGACTGATACTAAATGTTCATATACCCATCTTAAATTATTGACTGAAAAATCCGTGATCATTTACTGATCTGTCTGTTTCTCTCCGTTTATACTGTAAGGTATATCTCCGTTTATTTAAAAAAAAATGTTCAATCTATATTGAGTTCATGTTATATAATGTGGACAGGTCATGAAATTGTTGCAATCACATGGTGATCAAGATGTATTGGAAGCGTTACGCATTAGAATAGGTAACATCCATATTAAGCGTGATCAAAAATTTGCAATTAAAATTATCATTTCGGTCAGGACTTCCCGAAAAATTTGTTTACATTAGCGTAAGGTGATCTTTGGAGGATACGTTTTAGTTCCGTTTTCACACATAGATAAAACAGTCTAGCTAACTATAAAACTCTGACGTACTGTGCTATATAACACCATGTTTCCAATCACGAGAAACTTTGTTTTAACCGATCAGGATTGGATGCCCAAACTTTCTTTAATAATCAAGCGAATGAGCTAGGCACTCAGTACTGTAAGGTCCCCAGATGATCATTTGGTGTTTAGATCCGAATTCACTGGTCCCGATTTCACGAGATGCACGGGCTTCGGCAAAATTCATTTACAACGAACCACAAACGCTCTCCTACCAGGATTTAATAACATTTATGTAGACTATACCGAAAAACACCGTTACTACTACCACTAAGAATTACAACAGTGTTTGTTTATTGATCACTACTGTGATAAATTGTAATGGACTGATGCACAAGATCGTAACGTGTTTGATGCATTCAAATGTGGCTTGACGGTTGGTTGCTCGCAATCCATGACATCTGCCCAGTCACAGATAGATTGATATGGCTTATATAAATAAGAGTTTTTTTCTTATGACAGCTGAGAATCATTCAGGCTTATGTGGGCATCTTTGAAAAGATAAACCCATTTTCTTGCTGGGGATATTCTTCAGGCATAAGTCATAAATTTGCGACCACACTTGTGTTAAAATCAAACAGAATAAAATATCTCCAGCATTTTTTCTCAGTTGGCATCCCACACTCTTTAATCGAAACTTTCGACAAATCTGCAAATTGCAAGAAAATTTCACAAGAACAAAATTATTACTGCCAAAACAATCTGTAAACAAAATTCAAATCCCACAAACACTATTAACGGTATGAAGATTAGGTAGAAATTCAAATTATTTTTTGCACAGTGCCATTATGGACAGTGAAAGAACTTCTTCTCCAGCGGACTGACCAGCCACTGATGCGCTGGGTTTGGAATGCCGCAGTCTCCCCATGGTGTCCGGCGCGTCCATTGTCAGGTGTCGGCCAGGTGCCCCAGGACACAATGTCCTTATTAGGATGTCCTCTCACCCTGTGTCTGCCCCTGATGCTTCCCCTCTATGGTTGCCATTCAATTTAGGTCCTCTCCAACAAAAATCAAGGCAAGCTGTAAAAATCTATGTCACTGATACATCAACGGCACACGTTTCTTGATGCTTCTAAGCGAAAAGCGTCATTCTAGCGTTAAAGTCTTCGCCATGTTAACTAGGATGAGTTTCATATGTTTACATGTTTGAGTGGGATACAGGAATAAAATTAAATTCAAAGAACTTTTTATCACCATAAATTTTCCCTTATGTTGTTATCAACGTCTAATAAACAAGAAAGGTTTTGACAGGATGCTTATGATTTGTATCCTCCAGTTTTATGTTCGGTATAGCCTAAAGTATGGGTACCAGTCCGCACATCCAAAAAAAGTACATGTAGTTTTGAATGGACATTTCTGATAATGAATGGCTGCATGAAACTGTAAAAAGAATCTAGAAGACTAATTTCTCTTGGACTTCCTTTTTAAATCACTGAAATGTTGATTCTCCAAACTGGTACCCAATCTCTAAGGAAGAGCCTTCTACGTAAAATGGATTTTTTTAACTTCTTTACGTCTCTCAACAGCGAGGTCTTTAGAGACGGGAAAGGATGGGGGGCAGGGATGGGGGCAAGGAATGGGAAGGAATTCGGCCATGGCCTTTTGAAGAAAGCATCCCGGCTTTTGCCTGGAGTGATTTGGGAAATCATGGAAAACCCAAATCTGGATTCCCGGACGGGGATTCGAACCGCCGTCCTCCCGAATGCGAGGCGAGAACGCTAACCGTTACACCGCCACGCTCGTCGTAAAATGGAGAACCCTCAACCGTATAAGAACAGGAGTGGTGCCAGTATAAGCAAACATTTATAAGTGAAGTCTGACAACAGACGATAGTTCGAAATTTAGAGAATACCAGACCACGGATCAATCTGTATGCTTGCACACAACACTTTTCGATCTGAGGGCAGGGAGGGATATTGATAACGTTGTCCTGCATTGGACATAATGTCCAGACACGAAAAATTAAAGTAAACGGCATAAAAACCTTAGTAAGATCTCTATCTTCCTGGTAACTTTCGCTTTATCTTAATTTTATTAACAAGTTTGGTTCAAGAAGTCAAGAACATCAATGTTGTTGCTTGCCATTATGGAGATCTTTATGTTTATCTCAGGTAAAAATTTCAGATTTTGATTTGGCGTGGTTTCCCTGAAACACTCTACGCAATAGCCAGAGAGGTTCGTTCATTTAAAAAAGGCCGTTGCATATTTCCTTCCGTTCCCTACAGTCTTCACCCGGTTCTTATCTTCAAGTATTAAATAGCCGAGCACCATGGTGTAAGTAATTATAGAACACCTTTTCATTTAGGACTCATTTAGGGATCTTATTTGTCAGGAAGTAAAACAAGTGACCCATGCCTGTTACCGTTATTTAACACTTGGTTGGTGGCAATGACGCGAGTTTAGGCGAATCCAGTTCCGGTTGCGGTGAGATGGCAAGTGTAAAGGGGGGAAGGGGCCAAGGGTGGAGAAACCGGATGAGAAAGAAGGTGCGACTCCGCCCAGCTCGAGGACGTCTTCGCCTGCTGGACTCCCGGGCACAGTACCACTGTTGGTCCTCTCCCGTCATCATGGTGGTCCCCAGCAACAGGAGAGCTGTCGGCCGCTGGGGTGAGTGGTCTGTTCTCCGGCACAGTATGTCTCATCATTCGTGACTAATATTTAAGATTTTGGATGCAGTCGTCATTGGAAGAAGTTTCTCAGATCCTTTCTTTTATTGGAGAGTTTCACTGCGTAATTTTACGTTTTACTCTCTGATTACTGAATATCATATGTATCGCATATGCGTCTTTCTGCCGTGTTTGTATTAATATTTTCATTCCAACGTGAAATCGTTAACCTATTCTTCGATTATGCTATATGTATGTATCCGGCAGACAAGAATTGGTATTAAAGCCCAAAATTACTATAAATCCCAAATGTACATTGACGCTGTATTTTCCAGTGCACTTGCCGAGAATGACTATATTGACTACAACTGTCACTCAAGGGACTCTTCTGAACAGTTTTGTTGTAAAATTTTCTGAGTTTAACACTGTGAATCGCTTTGTTCCGACATCGTCTTTAGATATGCCAACACACTACGGGCACAATATGATATGGTGTAAGACAGGAGATCGTTTCTCATTGATTGTTTGGTGCCCATTGTGCTAGTTCATCTAGCGTTACCCACGGTGCATCACGTGGAGGCGAACTAGCTTAATTTTAATTTTTGACATCGAGTCTCTCTCATGCAATTTTAAAGTAATCAGTGTATTTTGTAATAGATGTGTTGTACTGTTTTGTGACCATAGGATAAATAAATAAACTGCAGGAACATATTGATATCTGCGGGATTGAAACGTTTATTTTTAAAAGGCACATTCTCATTTTTTATAAAAATTAGTTTATTTAATATTTCAGTTCGAGAAGTGTAGGCCTATTAGATATTGAAAATGTGCATTCCTAACTTTGTGTAATTTTTTAGGTTGTTTAAATCATCGTTGTTGTTGAAAGGTTCATATCTGGACCGTTTTCTCTAAAAAAAAATAATATTGCATACCGAAGGCCGTTGCTGCTTTTAAAAGACTGTTCTTCCATTAATTATGTAATGTTAAGTACAAGTTGACTTTTATGAAAATTAAAACAAAAAAATATTCTGTAGTGAATTTCGTTAGTTTATTATTGAAAGGGCACATATCTAGGAGACACGAAATCGTATCAAGAGCCCAGAACTTATGCTATAAATCCCAAATTTACATCGAACCTGTAAATTGCTATGCTACACCAAAACCAGTTTTTGAAAACCTTGGTTACTATCATTTTTAAAGACTTATTATAGTTTAATTTCGTCCTGTAAAATTGTAAAACATGGTAGTCTGCCCTTTAAAATCTAAACTGTTCAATTATTAACAGTGTTTTCGCCTGCTTTGCTATCTAGAGAGTACCCAGATCCTATACCCTTCATGGATATCTTTACATAATAATCGCTAGTAACGGTGATACGATAGTAATTCTGCTTCTCTATTTACGTTATTGAGTTACATGATTATATGAATGAAATAGAGGTCACAGCGGACATCATTCAACAGATACCAACTGCGGTAACATGTATTAACTTTATACATCAAGTTTTTTTATTATTATTTATTTATTTATCCACAGCAATTCCGTTAATAATAATCAGTTTGCATCGCTGTCGTGTAAGTCTTACTTGATCACTTAGTGATTGGTAGAAACATTTTTACATTCATTTGTCTTGCTTATAGTGCGCTGCTGCTACTCGTCCCAAAGAACTCTGCATGTATATTTCCAATGTATCATTAACAACTGTTACCAACCTTGTCAGTTGGAATCTTGTTGTATTTCCTAGCTTCTGTGGTTTTTCAAGTTTTGTTCCTGAGTCTTGCTGTTCCAGAAAACCTAGACGGACACCGTAAGGAAATTTCTGGTCTTCTGGATCAATTTTTCAACTGAACCAAAAGACAGACTTGGAAAAAAGTTAAACCAATTTGAGGTGGCATTTTGTTTTCACGGTCCAGTACCATTAAACTGATCTAAAAGTCATTAATGGTTTCAGTGTCGCTCTCTTTGTTACTGATTGATAACTTCGATATGAGGCGACCACCGATCTATCATCCTGGTGTTTTAAGTAACTTATAAATTAACCGACATACAGACTTCAAAACAATGGTTCCAAAGTAAGGTGTCGCTATGATGACCGGATACTAGTCTCTGTAAACAGTTCGAAGCATCACCCCTACTTTCAGTGGCTCTGTGTCAGTTACTAAACGGTATCTCCCGTATGAGGAGACAACGGGAACGTATTTCTAGTCCGCCGCACAGTAGCTCCGCTGTGATGTTATTTGACTCGGAAACCTCGCTCGCTCCTGCCATCCGTCTTGTGGACGGCAGAAAGCGGTGTCGTCTCCATTAGCAGTGAATGGCTGCCGAGAACATCCCCGCAGCACAAAAGATTCCCTCTTCGCTGCCAAAGATCAGAACTGCCGCCGCTTTTTTCCGTATTTTCTCAGGCAGTGACGGCAATAATTGGGACACAAAGGACCCCACGGCTCATCCCTTGTGTCTACGCTCTTCCCTTCCCAGCCAGGTGTTCGTAAGCAGGTGCGTCGTCCTTGCTATGGAGTAAGCCAAGCTTCACGGTGGGGTTGCGTTAATGAGGCACCTCGCCACCTAGTGATTTATCGCTTCTCCCACATTCAGATCCGCTGACATAGGGATTAACTTCTCACCTATATTACAAATACAGATTCTTTATTACTGTCATAAACAAGGGCATGTAAACTTCGACTAGCACTCTTTAACACTTTTCTTCAAATAATTTCGGATCAGAACAGTATATTCCGCATGATCTGTAGGTAAATATTGCCTTAGCTTTTAATTTAATTCCGATGTAACACCCGCTCCGATGCCAATTTCTCCGCACACTCACTTTTCTCCTTTTTGTGTACTTCCCTACATTTGCCCTCGATTAATTTTAGTTTTAAATTCATCCGTTGATTTTGGTAGGTTATTCATCATTTCCCTTGGTAATTTATTCCAATCCCTGATTTACCAAACCCTTGTGCCCGAAGTCAAGTAAGAGCTTGTGTTGATGGCCATCTTTTCCCTTCCATGCACCACTCTCTTCATCTTCCTCTTTTCTTTCAATCAATCCAATTCCGGCTCCTTTTTCACATCAGTTACTGATTTTGTTCTGCAGTAATTTCCAGAGACAATCCAGCAGCCTTTTTTGCACTCCCTCCAATTCCTGTATTTGTTAATCAAAATGTAATAATCAAACAATGGTTTGTCAAAGTTTGGCAAACCCATTCCTCCACTTTTTTTTCGTTCTACTACTGCCCCGACGGCGATAGGGAGAATGGGTGGATCTTGGGCCGTAGGGCCCCTTCGGTCAGAGGCCAGTGGAATTTTGCCCGTCCTGCCACCCTATTATTACGACACTGGGTTATTGACACTATGATAGTCGACAAGGAAATCTAGAAGAGACTCGGTGCAGTTTGCTCAACGCATGGATTTACGGAATTCTTTTTAAGCTTGACGTTAGTTTCATGCTAATAGACGTTTCCCACATACAGAACTGTGGCAGGCTGGCAGCAGGAACTTTCATTTTATCTGTTTAGAAAACACCTAGTTACCGAAAGCGACACATGAATGCCGCACTATCAGAAGATTACTACAGGCTAGTTTCTACTTCAGATCTAGTTTTGATCACCGCTCTAAAACTAATGAGTGGAATTGTTGCCTGGCGGAATTCAGCTTGAGGTCAGAATGCGGTGAATAGAAAAAAGTTTTCGCTTTAATTCCAAGAGAAAATTCACAGTACTTTCAAATAAGTGGGAGCATATGTTGTCATGCTGCAGTCAAATTTGCGAATCAAATTTTTGGACATTTTTTTTATTTTACTTCCTTGAATACACGTGCGTAATTTTCCTTCAGTAGTATTTTTATTTATTTATTTATTTTTATTGGCATTTGGTTTGTACCATACAGCCAGCGGATTACATCTTATCAAATACTACATATTATCCTTTGGTTAAGTACAGGGCCAGATTTACGATTTATCAGAGGTTATACATTTATCGATAAATGTCATACAATATATGTGGCATACAAATTTATAAAATAAAATATTTTACATGCAAGATAATAAAATGTTTCACTCAAATTATACTGTTGGTCAGCGTTTTTATAGGATATGTTGTTTTGTTGAGTGTATATGGTTTTGTTTAAGGTCCGCCCGTGTGACCTCTTTATTCGGCTTGTTCAGGTGTCATATTTCGATGTTGTTCCTCGTTGTAAGCTTGAAGAGGGTCATGAACAACGATAATGTTTGTTTCAAGCAGCACTGTCGATTTCATTGTAATTACCTGAGTTTTCTCAGTGGTTATATCCGTACTGACATACTCAAAAAGCTTGTTCTGTTCCGTATTTGTTACCTGTCTTACCGACCGTAGTGGGTGAGTGATTAACGCTCTGCTCTGGCCTCGCATTCCGGAGGATGCCGGTTCGAATTCCCCTCTGGGCATCCAGATTAGGGTTTTCCATGGTCTCCCCAAATCGCTCCAGGTGAATGCTGGGATGTTTCCTTCGAAAGGCCACGGCCGAATCCCTCCCTGTTAGAGACATTTGTGAGAAATTAATTTTACTTATATGGAACAGTTGTTCATATAATAGTATTAGATAGATAAGATATACAAACAGCATATATCTTTTATATTCACTATAGTTCTCATTTACCTACGTAAGAACTGCAGTCAGTTAAATATAATTTTCATGAATATCTATCTGAATATGAAATTTCATCCAAATACATAAAGTCGTTTCAGGCTCAAGCTACTACAGGACGGCAGTTAAAAAATATTTCGTGTTTTCAGGGGTTTTTTTTTTGTATAAAATTGCTTTTCCTGGAGGATAACATATATCTTATTAAATTTGGAAAGTAAAAAATTATCTGAATATGAAATTTCATCCAAATATATAAAGCGGCTTCTGGCTCACTTGTATATATAGTCCTACGATAATGTTAAAAAAATATTTTTTTGTAAAATGGTGTTTTTTAAGGGAAGAAGCCTATTTAGATAAATCTGTAAAAAAAAACGTTATCTAACTATGAAATTTCATCCAAATCGTTAGAGTCGTTTCTCAGATACCAATGTATTTATGTAGAAGAATTGCTCGTGATATACAATTAAGAAAAATATTATCGATTGGTGGGGAGTGATATAGTCATAATGTCTTACAAGTTAGTGAACAAGGGCACTTTCTACTGTAGAAACCGCAGTTGTAAAACAGCCTCCAGAAGCTGGGGTGGTGTTAAAGCAGCTCACGCCCAACGTTCCGGAGCCCGCGGCAAGCCATTGAGCCGGAAGATAAAGCTATCTCCCAGGTTCTGACACAGAGGCGGTGGCCAGCGGGTACCTGCCGAGACTCCCAATGGATTCTGCCGGGGTCCCTCGGGAATACTTCGCCCTCGCTCCCTCCATTGTCGGCACAATGGCCGGCACAGATAGCCACCTCGCACAACTTTAAAAAAAGTGGACCGAGGGGGAAGTGATATCCCGGGTCCACACGCACATCTGAATGGGGCGGTTACCGGGAAAGGAGGGTGGAGAAGTCCGCACGGAAAAGAGAGTTTCAAAAGGACGACTGGGGAAAAATAAAAGGAGATTGGATGAAATAGCGACGGACATTGGAATAAAGTATTGCGGATTGACTTCCCATTGTGCGCCGGCGCGGGGGCCGCTTGAAACTTTCAAACCGGCCGTCCGGAGTGGCTGTTTTATAGCGATGGCCGGGCCAGATAGTGAGCTCGCCTCGGGCCGTTAACTTCTGCTGCGACTCGCTTCTTGCGCTACTAATTGTTCTCCCCCCCCCCCGCACCCCCCGTTAATCAATGGTGCCTCCTCTCTCGTCTCAAGTGGCTGGCTGCGCGGTTGGGACTCCAGCATCACTTGACGCTTATCTGCTGGGGCCTGCAGGAGATGTTTATTCATACCGTGGCGGTTGGCGGTAACACGTGTGCTGGAGATGATTGTTGAACATGGACGTCGAGGAGTAGTTAACGTTTTAAGAGCCTGATTCGGAGAAAGCCCGGGGTATGAATATGGGAGCGATGGCTTTGATTCCTAGACGATGGGTAAAACAATCCATTTATTATTGACTTAAGTGAGGAACGGTTATGATAATTTTGGAGAATCATCAACTGGCTCAGTTGGTTGCGGCACCGTGATGGTGTCCAGGTTGACGACACGTGGTTGACTGAACCCAGTACTTATAGTGGAAGAAATATTCATATACAGGACTTGGTCGGTAGAGTAGGGGAGTTGGTGATGCACAATTACTAATCACAAAAGTCCTGGGTTAAATCCCAAACCTCTCCGCAAAGCATACAGAACGAGGGCTTACGATACTGTTGATGTTGATTCGTCCGTCGGGTGGGGACGTTAAACCTCTGGCCCGTTTGGGGTCTTTCGGAAGAGTTGACCTGAATTGTCCAGCAACGGGTTTCACCGTCTCCCTTCTTTCATCTCTCATACACAACACAAACAACGCTCTACACACTATCACAGTTATACACACTTACAACAACGTTAGCTAACACTATCGCAGTGGTAAAGGCAACGGAAACCGCCCAACTTCATCATGCTCCCAAAGTTTCCCATGTTAGGGTAACAACCCCTCATGGTAAACTCCTACACCCGAACATGGGCAAGACTTTCATGGAAGACTGCAAAAAAATGACCATTATTTATATTTTTAACAGGAGTTACTACTATCAATGATTAGATAATTTGGAGCGGATATATATATTAACCCGAAACCGAACTTCTTCTGTTTCTTCTTTCCGATGAGGCCTGCCACATTCAGTTCTTCATCCTTCGTTGTTGTTTTTCCATCCGTTCAATCCAATATTCCTTCATCATTTTACTTTATTTTCTTCCCTCCTCGGTCCACTTTTAACCGGATTTCTTTCTTCTTCAGGCTCGGAATCCTTCCATGGTCAATCCATATTTTCTTATAAAAATATCGTTTTCCATAGTTTTCTCTTTAGCTATATTTTTTATTTCCAAACCTTTATTGACCTACTAAATCCAACTTATTGGTTTTTTCTTCGAAACATAGTCAAATATCTTTATTGTCAATCTGTTATTATCCATTCTACAGATATGTCCAAAAGCAGAATTTCGGGAGATTATCCTTCATCAACCCAAATTTAAATTACTCTCACTCAATAAATGCTACTTTCCTGTTGTTATAAGACGAACGCTCGGATTTTGCATCTGCATATTTGAATACATTAAAAATGCAAACCATGTGAGGAAGAGCATCTTGCTCGAAACCGGTAATGGTTAAATAAACATAATAATAACAAATTGTGACTGGTTGCTGCTTTCAATATCAACCCAAAATTTTATAAAACTGTTTGTGAATGGGGTTGCTTAGAAATAAATGCCTCGAAAATAATGTTTTCCCTACACCATCGTGTGGGATATACGTGAATATTCTACTAGAGAACTAAGATATTTGCTTTAATCCAATTAAAATTTAGATGAAACTGTTAAATCGAAAATATCAAGAAAAACAGGTTTCTCGACAATTAAAAAACCACCAACCAGTAACATCACATGTTATGATAATAGACCAATTCTACATATCAATCATTTTCAGTATAAGTATTTAATGAAATGTTCTTTTAGAAAATCTTTAAAATAAAACGATGATAAAAGAATAATACCTGAGCGAGGCTTGAAACTGGTTAACTGAATACAAATTTTGTGAGAATATGATTACATCCTGAAAACTTGTATAGTAAAACAAGTGGTTGCAGGGGATGTAGAATAGTGAATACGCATTAAAATCTCGCAATTTCGATCTACTGCAGAAATTTCACGAAAGGAAGAAGTATATCATCTGTATTTGTTGGAATGTACTGGGCAATAACACCGATATAGAAAAGCAGGTATTACAGCAGGGCATTAGTGTAGGCTTGCTTGTCCCTTGTAGCCTGCAACACCGCGGGAGTCCTCTACTCGCTGAATGGGGTCCAGGCAGCCAGCGTGGCTCCAACCAACCTGCGAAGGGGCGGAACGCGCACAAAAAATCATTCCTTCCTCGTGCCAACCGTAAATTTGGGACTCGTTTGTGGCTGACAGGGAAAACGGAGCCTGGCAATATGTGAAGTGTCCGAGACTAGAGCAGGGGCACTTGCAGCAACCAGCATCACGGGAACTGTAAATCAAGACATGTAATTCCCCTGGAGTGATTTTGGGAAACTGAAATCTAGATTGCTGGACGGGGATTCGAACCGCGACCTCCCGAGCGCGAGGCAATATTGTTACCGCTCACCCATCACTCTCTGTCTATTCTACGAGATCATACAAAACATGAGGATGGGTAAATACAAGGTCCTGCAAGTCAGGAAACCAAAGTTCACCACTAGCGATTGTGCATACTGTTACCAGTAATCCTATCATTCCTGGAGCCTTTCATTATTATGTTCATATGGATAGAGTACATTTGGGACTTTTAATTTCCCTGGAATTAGTTTCAGTGGCATGTACAACTTGCAAACAGCGGCTAAACATAGCAGGTAACTTTGTACAGCAGAAATGGATAAAGACGAAACAACGAAACCTAAATGGCTATAACCAGTAAGAAAGTACCGAATAATCCATTTTGCAGCAAACGAAAATCCTCTTCAAGCCTGACGGTCTTTGCGAGTGCAGAAGAATCCTCCTGTGTCATCGAAAGTAACTATACATATCAATCAGAGATAAAATCTTATCTGAAGACTTCATGATATTTCAACAAAGAAAGAATTAACTCATGAGTTTTATATAGCTCCTTCATTTTAAATGGAAAAATCCTGTACTTCTACTCATCACAACATTCATACTGTTTTTTATATCTTTGTAAGCACATACAAGTAGTATTTTGCCACAGTGTACCATAATTTGCCTAACTGTAATACTTTCAGAAACAAAGTATTAATTTAATTTTTTATAGTATTGGTGTACTGAACGGATTCAAATAGCTGCTAGCTATTTTCCTGTATAGATTTCTGCTGTTAATTTTATCAATTTACACGTATCTGTGGCATAGCTGAAACTAATCGCAAATGATTGCTAAATGTGAAATTTAAAATATTTTTTCATTTTACATTCATTACATGACGTAATTCAAACAATTAAACTGTGACTAACTGGCAGTACCAGAAATTTCCAACCTAACTTGACTATTTTATAAAGAGATTTCTGTGAAACAGTAGATTACCGACTCTGGAAATAGGATTATGAACTTTTTGTATAGGAAGAAGTTTTTTCTAAACAAATATCTAAATCGCTTCTTAGATGAAATTTGCATATCCTAAATGGCTCTAGTTGAGAAAGAAATGGAAAATAATGAGTGTTTGACCGACAACTTTGACATAATTTTGCGATGAAGTTTAGGAGAAGGAACAGAATATGTATCATTTACCCAAATGTTTAGGTCAGATATGTGCAATATAGTAGGCCTACTCTTGTAATATCATAGAAATTCACTGAGATATTAAAACTAACCCGAAGGTTGGTTGGATCCTCCCGAAGGGGGCATACTAAGCAACTGTGTCAGAGGTAGGACGGCCAGTTACTTTCCTCTGGGACCTACAGTTTAACGTGGAATCCAAACCACGGAGCGGCCTGGCGTAGCTCATATGATCAAACTTAACTCTTAATAATTCCTGCGCCTGCCGGGATTCGAACCCGGGACCGGAGCAGCGAACTTTTCAAAACCAAGCATATTAAAAAAAAGACAGATATTAAGTAGAAAAAAACACATTATAGGATCAAGAACGAGAAGTAAACGAAGCAACTGATGATTAGAAACAGGCGTTGCAGTGTTGTGGTCCTTCCCGTGTCGCGTGAGTTTTCCCCTCGGGCAGCCGGCCGCTGCGGTGTTGTTCCGATGTCCCCCGACTATCGACCTCCGTTGTCAGGCGCACCTGGTGGATGGATATTGGTGGCCCTGACTTTTATCGCTCCAGGGGTGGCTGCGGCGATTGTCATCCTACAGATGGCGCCCACTGTGGACACACTCATACCCGGGAGTGCTCGACGCTGGAATTACTTTCATGGACACACTGGCGATACCCGCACAGTATATCTCGTTAGTAATTGTTGTTTCGGAGACACAATGTGCTGATTCTATTTGCGTAAGATGTCGTGAGTAATTAATTAGTCTTCCACTGGTCAGTAGCCGGGGAGTGGAGAGATTCTAATCTGAAAGCACAATATGTCATAATCATTTCCAATTACTTGCCATGTATGACTGTAACGCAAAGACTTCTTTGTCTTACACACTTTCTCGTATTCCCTTCATGCCACTGTCATGACCTACTTCCTTTTAGTATAGCTTCTAAAATTCTAACCGGGGACCTTTCGGTCTCCAGTCAGACGCCTTAACCACTGAGCTACCGGATCGCCCAATAATGGGGTGATCGCAATGTTCTGGCAGTTCATTTATTATTAAATAAGGCTTATAACCTTAAAAATAACTTTCTTTGGTACATATTTCTTAGTTACTTTGACAGCAATATCTCCAACCAGAGAGTATAGGAAAGCATCTAGTGAATATAAATAAATATAAAATAATTAATATGTTAATTTAAAGGCAATACATACTTTCTTTCAGTATTCTGGCAATTATTTCTCTTAGCGGTTGCTTAACGTATTATAAGTATTATTAAATAATGCTCATAACCTCGATTTTGTACTCTCGCTGCGGTTAGTCCGCTAACGAAGGCTGGGTGAGTGACGTCACCGTTATGGAGCGTAATAGTATTTTGCATTAGCAAATGTAATAAGTGATTTTAAAGGGAACAATTCTTCAAAATTTAAGGATAATTTACATGTAAGACGATTTGTGGGAATTGAATACAATCGTGTACCTCATTAAGCCAGGAAGTCTGATGTACTTTAGTCTGTAGGGACATGATGGAAATGGAAGTCAAAAAGGAAATGAGGAAAATTGAAAAAGAAATGAGCTTTTGAATGAATGCTAGGAAAAGAAAATGAAAAAAGGAGATGCATTTTTATCTTTGCGACGTCGATCCTAATGGGTGGAATTCCGTGAAAACACCTCACGTAATTAGTGGACACCCCTTAAAGAGCTGCCCTTCTGGGTACAGTGCTTGGGGTCCAAACCCTGGTTTCGGCATAAAGGTCATAATATTTTTTTTTGTGTAATAATTTATCCCTGAATGTCTATAATTTCCCAAACCATGACATATTGGTACAAAACGCTTGGTAGAAGGAAAGAGATGAACTGTGAGATTTTTAAGGATTAGAAGAAAATAGTATTAGTTTCTCAAGTAATACTATATTTACAATTCACAGTGATTATTAGACAATTTCGTACTCAATTGTTCGCTATAGTTCAATGTTTCGAACACCTTCGCGCTAACTTAATTTGGTTGTGAGGCGAATGAGATTGTTTTAGATGTTAACAGTAAGATGACAGCGATGTAAGTCTGTAGTCGTTCGTTTTTTCATTGTTTAGTCATTAATTTGAAGGAAATTCAGAACTCGTTCCACTTTAACACCTTTGTCCAATTGCTTCAACAGATACAAATATGACTGAAATCGCGTAACATATAAAACAAATTATTCCTAACATGTGGTAGAAATCGAGCAAAATAGAATAGATATTGGTAACAAAGGCAAAAAAGAAACAAACACACACTAGGTTGTCGTAGCTTTTGTTATGACTCAGCGGTCGGCAACGCGCGGCCCGCGGGCCGCATGCGGCCCGTGAACTCTCTATTTGCGGCCCTTGTCCGTCTTATAAATATCATATCGAAAGCCCATATTATAAGATAATAAAATATAATTGCATAAAGAGTGAATGCGATCTAACAGCTCAGCGAATGAACTACGCGAACAGAGCAGGAACGATTCCCCCACTCTCTCCTATGATTGAAACAATAATAATCTTCTCTCGCTCGCGTGCCGTCCGTCCACGCTGCTGTGTCATTGAGTGAAACAAGTTATTTCATGTGTGTATGCCGCCGCCGCGGCCCTGTACCTACGATTTAGTTATTGTGACCTACGAGTACCTACTATTTTGTTTACAGTTCCGTAAGTGTGAGATATTGTAGTTCATAGAATTACATAGCGAAATTAAGTTACATGTTTTCAACACGGCTTTTATTCTTACAACGTGTATTTGAAATAGTTGGTTATAAGTTTTGCTGATGGCTTCAAAAAAGAGAAAGTTATTGAAGAAAATAGAGTGTTTAGTGATGCATGGACAGATATATATATATTTTATTAATTGCAATGGAAAGCCGCCATGCTTAATAAGCCAAAAAACCCTTGATACACAAAAATAATATAACGTCAAACGTCACTATGATACTGTGCATAAATCAAAATTTGCTTGCCTAGTTTCCGGAAAAACAAAATCAACTTACTCAACTTACTCAAATCTTCATTCAAGAACCAACAAAGTGTTTTTAAGGTGCAAATTCAAAGCAACGAGTCAAATATACGTGCGAGTTTAAGGGTGGCGGACTTGCCAAGTCTGGGCGACCGTTTACCGACAGCGAATTAATAAAACAATGTGCGTTAGCTATGGCTGAAGAGGTATGCCCAGATCAAAAATAGAAATTTGAAAATATAAGCTTATCTGCCAGAACTTGTACCCGGCGCACTGAAGATTTGGGCGCTAATTTATGCGAAAACCTTCACGGAAAAGCACAACAATTTGAATGGTTCTCCTTAGCTACCGATGAAAGTAATGATGTCAGATACTGCCCAGCTTCTAATATTTGTTCGTGGAATTGATAAGCACTTCAACGTGTGTGAGGAATTTTACAGTTATGTAGTTTGAAGGGAACGACTATGGGGGAAGATTTGTTTTGTCAATTAGAACCGGAAATGACGTCAATGCAATTAGCGTGGGAAAAATTGTTAAGTCTAACAACTGACAGAGGTAGAAACATGAGTGGGCAAAACAAGGGCCTGGTGGGTAGAATTAAAACAAAATTGGCAGAGATAGGATGTGAAATCCCGTTATTTTTTCATTGCATTATCCACCAAGAAGCGTTATGTTCCAAAGTCGTTTCATGGTGAAAAGTAATGGACATCTTGATATCCACTGTAAACTGTATCAGAAATAATGGGTTAACACATCGTCAATTCCGAGAGTTTTTATCCGAAATGGAAGCAGATCATCAAGATGTCCTTTATTATTCAGAAGTAAGATGGTTAAGTAGAGGTGCAGTACTGAAAAGATTTTTCGATTTCAGAAAAGAAATCAACACTTTTATGAATCTGTTCAAGAGCTAACAGACCCTCAATGGTTAATAGATCATGAATTTTTGATAGATTTAACTCATGAATTAAATACGCTGAATGTCAAGCTTCAAGGGAAAAACAAACTAATATCTGATATGCATACAGACGTAAAGGCGTTCCAAACTAAAAACCGGCTCTTCATAAAACATATTGATGAAAAAAATTAGATCACTTCCCGAATTGTCTAAAGGCTGTCGAAGAAGCTGGCATTGGTTTTAATTGGGATAGTGAGAAAATGAAAGACATTTTAATGGAGTTATAAGGTCAATTCAGTGACAGATTTGGTGATTTTGAGAAGGTTTCTAACAAACTGAAGATTTTTGCTAACCCTTTTTAATGCGGTGTTGAGGATGTACCCAGTAATTTACGAATGAATGTGATTGAACTTCAATCCAATGAGAGTCTAAAAAACGCCTTTTACGAGATGAATGATTTGGTAACAAATTTTGGTAGCTTGCAGTCTGACTTTGTTGAATTGAAAAAGTTTGCTCAACAGTTTATTTCAATTTTTGGAAGCACTTATTTATGCCAGCAAACTTTTTCAATCGTCAATTATCGAAAAAATAAATATGCTTCTCGTCTCACAGATGAGCATTTGAGAGTTATATTACGTATTTCAACTTCTAACATGAAAGCTGACATACAAAAATAGCCTCAAACGTCACACTGAATTTAGTATGTAAGATCAATTTTTCTTCATTTGTATTAATAAAATTTGAAAACTGAGTTTTCACAATTTTACTGTGTATGTGCGGCCCCGCCTTTACTTTGTTTTGCCACCATGTGGCCCTTGCCTGCTAAAAGGTTGCCGACCGCTGGTTTATGTTATTGATCATCCTAAGGAAGTTGTGTACATATTGGTTTAACGCACTAAGATCCGCTCTTATAAACAATGATAATAAATCATGGAGGTACTTTATCCCATTAAAATACTAGCACATGAAATTAACGATCATGTTCAAATGGAGCTGCCGGGAGTCTGAGTAATGCATGGTTACTGCTCTTACTTAAGAAACTTTTTTAATTTATCACTGAACACTTACTTTATTACTGTTTGTGACTGTCAAATATGTCTTCTCCTCCCGCTGTAACTCGCCCACGTATCAGATCAGTTCCATCCAGACACAATATTCCTGATGTTATTTTCGAATATTCAAAACAGGGCGTTAATATCAAATAAGCAGGATAATAATTATGTTTGTTTTCTTGAAATTCTTAATATTAAAACAATTTTTTTTCTGTTATAGATCAATACGCAATATTTATGTATCAGGGATTGCTTTCAAAAACTGTTTTGCATAAAAATATCATATCAATCACAGCATTCCACGTCTTACTACATAATTGTACTTTGGAGGTTTTTAGCTGGCGTTTAGACTGATTTTGAACGTTGAACAGCACAACGCTGACAATTGTGCAGATTCAGATTAGTTTGAAAGTAGAAAGTATGATAGTCTATTAAAACGTGTTTCATCTTATCATTTTTTTTTTTTTTTTTTTTTTTTTTTTTTTTTTTTTTTTTGGAGCACCGAAAGTATTATTATTATATGTCCATGAATCGTGTTCGCCGTGTGCCAAATACATGGCTACTCAAAATGATTGTAGTGATTTCAGAAAATTACTACAGATTTATTATTTGACATATACTTACAAGATTACACATATATATAAATAAACTGTGAAAAACTCGCGACAGTGGCGAGCAGAAACAGTCGTCATAAGTCTTCCTTAATAGAAGTTTTGGTAACTGTTCGCTGAAGATTAATAGTTGGAAATTGTTTTGTAATGTGTTTTAGTATCTTTGGACGAGTCTAGAGGCTTATCCGCGTGTAATGATGCTATGAGGATTTCGACGCAACAAATACAGCTCGATGAAAAGTGTTTCATCGATCTTTTAATTTCATTGAACTGTTTAAACAACTCAGAAGATGTGTTAATCATGTTAGAAAACACCGAGATCCTTGATACTATTCCTTTTATATATATATATAAAGAGATGCTGCTAGGCAACAGAACAACATCTGTCGTTGCCATGCCAGTTTTCAAACAACACGCTAAAGGCTGACTTCAAGGTAGACTTCAATACACTGACAACTGCACCTGAAGATGGCGACGGAGAATAAAGTCGCCGAAATATTGTGTATTAACAATAATATTACTCGGTTTGTTGCCCGAGAAACGTTTATAAATAAACAACGCCGAGAGAAATTACATTCATTTATAACTTACCTCTACGGGGAGGATATATATCGTCGCGTTAAGCGACTGGAGAAGCTTCGCAAGAAGAGGTCAAGACTTCTTAGTGCTCTCGCTTTTCTCCAACGATGCCGGCACCAAAAAATTGTACCTCGTTTTGCCGAGATTCGTCACCCGATTGAATCTTTTGCGGCGAAGAAAATTCTACGGAAAGCGAGTTTGTCTCTGGTGAGGGAGAGGATTCAATACACCAGGCGTGAGTTAGACTCTGTTTCTCAGTCTCTTCTTGCTTGCCACATGTTTTTGTCTAACTATCTGCACCGTGACGCCTGGGAGTGGGTAGACAGCTGTACCGTCGCTGAAAGCCACAGAGTTCAACGCCGTGCGACGGCACGGCAATGCGGGAAATTTGTCCGGCTTGCCCACAAAGTTAATACCTCTTCTGCACCTGATAGAAGGACAGTAATTAATCTGAGTGGTGCTGAATTAGATACTGCCACCTTTTCAGTTCTATCTAAAGGGTTAAATTTTGCGCCAGTACCCAAGACCATTCCATACAGGGAAATTCTCACTGGCGTCGAGTTAGCAGTTCGTGGTTTGCCTGTGAGCGCTGCTGAAGAGATAAGGCGAGAAACCAGCCGAATATTAAGCAAGGCCAAACCGCCTCGGCCCAACACCACAGCTGCTGAACGTAAAGCACTTTGGTCTTTGCGTCACAACCAAGATATTATCGTCCTACCAGCAGACAAGGGAAACGCTTCGGTGGTTCTTACGATGGCAGATTATCAACGGAAAGTGGAAGAACTTTTGGTGGACGCGGCTTACCGGAAAGTGTCGAAAGATCCAACCAATGCGGTGGCGAAGAAAACAACAGCTCTGCTGAAATGTTCGGGGCTACCAGAAGACACTATTAAACAGTTACAACCCCGCGCAGCTGTTCCACCCAGACTTTATGGATTACCAAAAATCCATAAACAAGGAACACCATTACGACCAATAGTGAGTACTATTGGATCGGCCACTTATAATCTGGCTCGGTACTTGACCGGCCTATTATCACCATTTGTGGGAAAATGTGTTCACCATGTGAAAAACTCGACCGAATTTATTAATATTGTTAACGAACTTCACCTGCGTCAACAGGATTTGATGGTGAGCTTCGATGTGGTTTCCCTCTTCACCAGGGTTCCTCTGGCTGATACGATGGCTCTACTACAACAGCACTTCGAGCCCAGGTTAGTCGAGCTGTTCTGCCACACATTACAATCATCGTACTTCTTGTTTAACGGGCACTACTATGAACAGATCGAGGGAGTTGCCATGGGCAGTCCCCTGTCACCTGTTATAGCTGATTTCTATATGGAACATTTTGAGGAGAAAGCGTTGGAAAGTGCCCCCATGAAGCCCAGTGCCTTCTTTCGGTACGTGGATGACACATTTGTTGTTTGGCCCCATGGTAGAGACAACCTAGATAAGTTTCTCCTTCACTTGAACAGTGTCAACAAAAACATCCAATTCACGATGGAGGTTGAAAAGGAAGGTCGCCTGCCCTTTTTGGACATTCTGATTATAAAGAAAGCTGATGGAACTTTGGGACACACGGTGTACAGGAAGCCAACGCACACGGACCTGTACCTAAACGCGCACAGTTATCATCATCCGGCACAGCGCAAGACAGTACTAACTACTCTTGTCCACAGAGCGCGAGCAATATGTGATAAAGACAGCCTTCCTAGTGAGTTAAAACATCTACGTGATACCTTCAGGAAGAATGGGTACAATGAACATCAGATACAGTTGGCATTCCGGGAAATGAAACGCAGGCCTAATGAACACGATAATGGTCCACACGATAAATTAGCCTTCTTGCCGTACTCTGGCGCCACAACATCTAGGGTCGGAAGAGTCCTGGCAAGAAATGGCATTAAGACCATTTTCCTACCACCACCGAAATTGAGAAACATTTTGCGCTCTCCAAAAGATGACCTTGCCCTTCGTACACCCGGAGTTTACTGCATCCCGTGTGAATGTGGGAAGAAATACATCGGCCAGACCATACGGTGCGTACAACAACGGTGTTTGGAACACGCCCGACATGTTCGCCTGGGGCAAAAAGACAAATCCGCAGTGGCAGAACATAGTTTGACAGAAGGACATGGTTTTGATTTCGAAGCGACTAAGGTACTGACACATGCGAGAGGCTTCTGGGACAGCGTCATCAAAGAAGCATTTGAAATTCGCCTCGCGTCTGATTTGGTTAACAGGGATTGTGGGTTCCAGATAAGTGACGCATGGAATCCTGTTATCGAGGCTGCTCGTCACCAACGCTCTACTTTTTGTGTTCCGCGGGCGTCTAATGACATCTGAGATGCTGCTAGGCAACAGAACAACATCTGTCGTTGCCATGCCAGTTTTCAAACAACACGCTAAAGGCTGACTTCAAGGTAGACTTCAATACACTGACAACTGCACCTGAAGATGGCGACGGAGAATAAAGTCGCCGAAATATTGTGTATTAACAATAATATTACTCGGTTTGTTGCCCGAGAAACGTTTATAAATATATATGGAATGTTCTTTCGTGAGATATTGTTACTTTCTCTGGTTCCTAGTAGATTTTAGTTACTGTATATTGCACTGATATGCATGATTTGTTCCTGACGAGATCATACGAAAGACGACAGCTGATTCTGACCACCAACACAGATGTTTAGGTCAGCACGGTCCAACCTCCAGGTAGATGGCCACTGTGCATTATGCAGCACCAAGTCCATTTCCCTTGAACAGGTTAATCGCGAAGCCATCAGCCACACTGCGAAGGCCCAACCCTCTACGGTCCGCGCACATTATTTAGGGCGATTTCAATGCGGTTTTTGTGGCCAAGATTGCCGTCGGCAGCAGCTCAGCGGGCATGCATGACGGTAATTGGAAACTGCGCTCAATGGCCAAGGAAGGCCGCTCGGGCGCCGGCTCTTTCAGAAGGCCACTGGCCGGCTGGCGCTGACGCCGTCAGACTCCCGGCTGGACTTTACAGTGGTTCTCACCTCCTCCCCCGCCAAATGGGATCCCTCCTCCCCATCTCGCCGCCGCCGCCGCGCCGCCTCTATAAAGCCTCTTTGGGGCTTTCCAGCCATTGTTATTCCGCGCGAGGAGTCGAGCGCAAAGTGAAACGTCAGGATCAAGACCGACGTCCGGTCTGCTCCCCAGCGGCGATTTTCGATAAATCGCTACATCGGTGCGCCTTTAGACGACACCCCGTAATAGAATTCCTATCACCACCCCTCTCTGACTTCATCGCAGACCGTTCCTGCTTTTCAAATAGAACTACCAGGTTTGGATTTTTTGTTTATGTTTATCTTAAATAAAGATATCCGCTTTGGTAGCATCGCTAATTAAAAACTAGTTTTTCAAAAACACACCAGTAAATAGCAAAATTATGAACATTCAAGGTCACGGGTATGCTGTAGTTCAGAGTCGAGCTGCTATGATTAGCTGTCGTCGATTAGGATTGATCGCATTACCGCTGGAGAGCAGCACCACTTACCACAGAGATATTGATAATAGGGATTGCAATCCCGCAATCCCGCAGGATCCCGCATCATTCGACAGTCTGGCGGATCCCGCACAAAATTGAGCGGATCCGCAATCCGCAAAATCCGGCGGAAACGCGTGTCAGTCTGCGTGACTCGCTGCCCCACTCGGTCTCTATCGGATGTTTTGCACTATTTGCCTGTACCAGAGCAGTTGGCATTTGACGCGTGTGAACAAACATTTGTTTTTGTCAACCTTCGTCATTCCGAAGTAAATTGATACACTTTTACGTATTCGTTTTCGAGTACACATTTCTGTAATTTGAGTCATTTTGCGTATTTAGTAAGGTTTTCTAACTATATAATTATTTTTTATGTGTCGCAAACGTTATCTGAACTACACAGTTATAGCTTTTTATTCACGGTTTCATTATTTCCATTTTCTGTATTTGCAAATAAAATTATTGTGACAATTTCCTTATTTGCGGCTGAAAATTTGATTATTCGTTGATAGGAAACTAATGTTATCGTAATTTTAAATATCGCATACCTATTTATTTAACAGCTATCAAACTTATTGTTGTTTTGGCCGCTGTCTCAATGCGTTTCTTTGACGAAAGCCGCCTGCTTACATGTGCCGCTCAGGCTATCGATTAATTCCTCATCTCCTTGTTATTATTTCGACTAAAGGCAAAAAAGTTAAAGTGAAATATTCACAGGTGTATCGATGAATTGTATTGTAGGAACACCATACTTCGACAGCTGCCTCCGCCGTCTCCCTCACGTGTGAATTTCGTGTTTTTACAATGAAATCCGGAGATACAACCTATGAAAACATCACTGCAATCATTCGCCGAGAAAGTATCCTTTCTTACAAAAAAAATAATAATTTCCACTCTAAAAACGTCGTTACGCCACGTAAATAAAACTGAAATACTTGGCAGTTTAAGTGTTGGTGAGCAGTTTCTTTTAATAACATTGAATCAACTGTAAGATCAATCAAGGAATCAGGAGATATAATAGGGAATCCCACAAAGACAATTTTTGTAAAAAAAAGGCAAAAAAGTTATGATATCTTGTTCTGAGCCAAGTCTACACTTTACAGAGTATATTCACTACACTTTGTGAAATGGAATGCTTCCTCTCGGTTTTATGGAACGTTTATAACTTTGATTTAAATGTATGCATTAAAAAACTGTTTTGCGGCATTCCCGCACGGATCCCGCGGTATTGGCGCAAATACCTCACGGATCCCGCGGGATTGAAAACACTGCGGGATTGCAATCCTTAATTGATAAGCTGTGTGTCTTTTCTAGAATATATTATTTTAAAGATGTTTTCTTGTTACCAGCCATCTTCCTCCCTTTATACTTAATCAAAATTAATAAATGAGGAATCATTTAGAAGATTAAATTCTCCATTTTGGTAACATCATTAATTAAGAAAGTAATTTTAGGAAATTTAATCCGTAAATAGCAAAATTATGACCAATCAAGGTTGCGGGTATGCCATAGTTGAGAATCGAACTTCTGGGCTTAGCTGCGTCAGTAAGAAATGTTGCTTTACCCATAGACAACAGCTCCTAATATCACAAAGATATTGTGTGCGTTTGCTAAGGTATATTACTACTCAAAGGCGTTTTTTGTGTGAGTGATCTTCCCTTTGTACTTAACCAAAATCTATCATTAAGTTCTCCGCTTTGGTAACATCATTGATTAAGAAAGGAATTTTTCGAAATTTGACCCGTAAATGGTTATATTATGAACGGCAGTCAAGCTATTAGTCTTCGTTGGCGTCTATAAGGAATGATCGCATTAGCGCTAAAGAACCGCACGTCATGTCACAGGAATATGTGTAAATTGCGAGTGTTTTATACTATAAGGAGCTTATAGGTTATTTTTTATTTCTGTTTCAGCCAAATAATTAATACTCCATTCATAGTTTATGTTTATGTTGGGTTATTGAACGACGATGCATTTTTTTCTCCTATTGCAATATCTTTTGTTAATTGTCATGTGGGTCATACTAGATATAGCTGGCAGGTGTATGGTAGTGGTAGTCAGTAAAAAGGACCTTGCTTGTTTGCGAGACAGTAGCCGTTGTTTCATTGCTTTTGAAGAATCTACGGAAAAATGTAGTGAAAGAATATTTTATTTTTTAATGTAATTTAATTGCGATGGAAGGTATACTCTCGTGGTATTGCCTAATCTAGTATTTTATTATTTCTTATTTATTATCTTAATTCTATCAGTATAATTTCCCATTCCACCTACCTTTACCCTTTACGAATTTCAAATTAATTTTAATGTCATTTGGTAAATTATTTATCACTTCCCTCGGTAATTAATTCCATTCCGCGTTCCTTACCTACAGAAGAAAATTTCCCACTTCCCGGATCCCTGAAATCGATTGCCAGCTTGTGGTCATTGTCATTTTTTCCCTTCCATGAACTATTTCTTATTCTTCTACCACTATTCTTTCAATCCTTATAACTTTGGAACCAATATACGTCTTGTTCACTTGCAGCACTCTCTTCACTCCTACTCTTGTCTACTAATGCAGTGAAATAAAATAAAATACATTTTCGTGTCAGAAAGTGATACAAAGAAATTTTTATCCTAGCGTGAATTTTCCATCATTTTTATTTCTATCTGTCAATGATTATTATTATCTTTCTTTTTACAACACTGTGAGAGATTTTTGACTACCACTTTTGCCAACTAATGAAAAATCACAAAGCTGGTCTAGATACATGTAAAATTGAAACCTGGTAATGAAACAATAGCTTCCTACTTTCTCTTTTCGTACCGGCTTTCTAGAATACAGTTGAGTTTGTAAACTATGCCTTACAATTCGAAAGCATGCCAGATACGCACCTGTACGTTTCGCCAACAGTAAAGTTGGAATAAATAACTTTCTAACCTGACATAAGGAAGCACGCAGGTTCAATTCCTGATTCCGGTTTTCCATGGTTTCCCGAAATCACACCAGGTGAATACCGGGAAGGTTTGTTAAGAATTTCATGGACAGGATTGCTTCCAGTTCGTTCTCTCCTTCCTCTAATGAACAAGTAATCATTAAGAAAAGAAGTAGGAAAGGTAAAGAATCCTCAACTTGGTCACACAGAGGCAGTAGAAAAGCGTGAAAATTCTTCGCATCAATAATACCAACTTTCCAGATTGTTTTGCTTCTACGAAGTTCGCCTAGTTAGGGATTGTCCATAAACCACGTAGCTCCATTTTGGCCTCCTGTGAACCCCCTCCCTCCCCCCCCCCCCCACGTAGCCTGACGTGGCATTCTTCTCTACCCCTCCCCCCTCCGCATAGCACATAGCTTTTCTTCCTGTTGATTATTTGATTAAAAAAGACATTTTGCACTGTTTTCTCTTGTCAGGCTCTCGTAAATTACATACTGAGGTAATTAAATGACGGAAACAAATATTTACATGCTGTTTGAGTGTTCCGTATCTCATTTTAACTGTGACAAATAATATGAATTAAAAGCTACGTGTCCTGGCTCGGAACCCTTCCTACATAGACCTAGCCACGTAGTTTGTGGACGCTCCCTTAGTGTCTTACGTATTATTGATGGTGTAACAGGAAGAAGATTTAAAAATAAACAAAAGTACCCAATTTTCTGCTCAAGAAAAGTAACGCAACAATTTTCAGTAAACTATATCTCTACGAATTGGTGGCACAGTGGTTAAAGCATCTGAGTGGAGATCAAAAAGTCCACGTTCGACCCCCTGTCTAGGATTTTCAAAGGCCCTGAACGCAACCTTCACCTCTGGCGCAGCTTGCTATGTAATGTGAAGGACGCCAGAACGTTTCCGTATTCCAATTTAAACCTTAGTTCTCCTATATACGGTAGGATTACCGAGTTAGGTTGAGGCCGCTTCGATAGGGACGGATTGCGCAGTCAGTAAATACCTTGTCAGCAGGTCATTACCACCACACGAGTCATTTCCGTGGTCACAATAGTTTTTTATTCCGATAATAATTTTTGTTCGATTGAGAAACTCTAGCTGCAGCGGTAGACCATTAGTGATATTGATGGCTCGCATACGTGTGCTGTTATTATCGTACACGTGTAGTATCACTGCAGTGAAGGTGACGACCCTTGTAGAATCTGTGATCGCGGGAGGTTTGGTTAGCTATTTAGCGCTTTTGCTGACTATTATTCAGCGGGAGTAGCCCGTTAGCAGGACACGGACAACACGCCGCCACACGAGTTCTCACGCGCCTGCCCCCCGTCATTATCGCTTCCATTTGTCGGGCCGTGCGCGCGGACCATTGTTGCCTGCTGATTGATGGCGACGTAGCGACGCCCACGACGCGCGTCTAGCCTGGGGCGGAGACAACTGTTTTAGCCACATTGCTGCCAGCCTGTGTGACGTGCCATATTCGATCGGAAAGTTGACCTAACTTTTTCTAGTTGGAAACCTGTTTCTCTTTCCTTTTTGCTGTCATTAGTCTCTCGCCCGGTTTGATGCAATCCTACATTTCCTCCTCTCTTGCACTAACCTCTGCATCTCAACATGCCCCTAACTACACACGTCATCAATTATCTGCTTCAGATATTCTGATCTTTGTTACCTCTGCGGTTACTTCCTTCCACTGTTCCCTCCACTAACAAATTAGCCAACGCCGCTTTTTTTAAAATTTGACCCCCTTCCTGTCTCTTCTTATTGTAACACTCTTCCACAAACTCTCTTCACTTCACTTCAAGTATGTGCAAATTTTCACTTGTTTATTTCAGACAAAGAAACAAGTAATGTGCTTTTCGGTGTGTTTGGCGATGAGATACCACTGGTTTTGCGTCAATTTTGCTCTCCATCTATATTTTTTTTCTACAAATACCCGTAATCACTTCGGGATAAGTTTTAACCCAATTTCCGTGTTTTATTTGTAACATTAATAGTCCCCCTCTTATAACTCCATTGTATAAAAGCCGCGACATATTTTTTCCCCCTCAGATTCCCCAAATATTGTACATTGGCGATCTCAGAAGGCATTATTGGAGGGGACGGGAGGTGAGGGGGGAACTGAGTTCCTGCTGCCCGTACTCTAAGGGGGCGTACTTTAGGGGGGTAAAAAAACGCTCTTGGGAGCATGAGACCTAAAAAAAAGTACTCAAAATTTGCTTGGTCCATTCGTAGAGTAGGGGGAGGAGGTCTCCGTCAAAATCTCACGTCATTTTACTGGGGGGGGGGGGAGGGTCCGACCAAATCTCACGAAGTGTCACCAGAGAGGGGGGGAATGCGGAATTACGGAAAAACACCTCACGTAATTAATGGATGCCCCCTAACCTTGCTTGTTAGGTCCGGAGTATTTGTTTATTCGGAAAAAAAGTCTGTGTTGACCTCTATCAGAGAAACGTGTAAATTGTGTATTCAGTGCGATAAGCATATTTTTTTGTTTGTGAAATGTGTAGTTTATGCGGCAGAGATTGGGACCGCCCCAGCATTCGGCTGGATGATTGCGGGAAACCGCTTAAAAACCGGACACCCGGCTCGCGGGGGCATCGGCAGGTGCCTTGTCCCGTTGTACCTCCCCGATTCACTGTGCAGTGCCTCAGCACTAAGCCGTACTGGTAGGTCTTTTTTTATTAGTTAAAGTTAATTGAATATTTATCTATTTCGACACGTTTTTGAGCAATTAATTTCATTAAAGAAGACCTTTACTAAAGAGGATGCTAGATCTTTTCAGCATTTTACTATTATGTTATACAGTTACTAGTCGACAGCGGATAAGACGCTCACATTCAAGATTCGTGGTATGCGTTAAAATTCCGGAGCAGCCAGAAATTTTTACGGGCTTTAGTTTTATCATACGACCTACGTCTGGCAGGACACGCCGTAGTTCGGATAAAACGTTAAACCGTTGCTTCCGCAAGACAGGAGCTGGCCTTCCTGCCTCTGACAGATCGGTATATTGCACCTCTTATTTGAAGATCCAACCAAACTTTGGGTAATGGTCTAAGATAAGTGGAAACTTATGTTCATCCCTATAATAATCCATGTGATTAAGAATACCACCTCACCTACTGAAGTCAAACTTCTGTAATAATTATAACAGAAAAAGTCTGTTTTTAAGGCTATAAACTTGGTTGTATACTTGGAAATCTAAACGATTAGAGGATGAGCTATGGTATAATGTTTGACTAAGATATTTTCTTTTGAAAATTAAACTCTTATTCTGGTTTCTTTTGTTCACAGTCTAAAAATTAAATATTTGGTTTACGGTAAATAAAATAAGAAATAAACGCTCGTGAATCTTATCTTTCAATGAATTGCCTCATGCTGTAGCTAGTGTGGTGGCCGATATCGACGTCACTTCCTTGATTTGCGCAGCTTTAACAGATTCACGGCAATGGCACTCATCTTAAATGAATTTACCAAGCCTGATGAATAAGGGTAACGTTTGGGTCCGGTTTTATGGAGGACGCGGGTTCGATACCCCATCCGGCCATCCAGATATCGGCTCTCAATGATTTCCCGAAATCCCAACGCCAAATTGATCTTTCCACCAGTCAAGCCGTTGCAGTTTTTCACACTCCTCCCAAATCGTAACGCCATTCGCGAACCGAAATAATTAAAAGAGAAGCAGAAGATCTTACCATCCCTTCTGGCAATGTGGTGCAAGTATATGCTCCATTTCAGAATTAATAGAAATAACAAAGATAGTGGTAATAGTTATCCAACTCATTACCAAACCATTATGTTAAATAGCTGCCACTTAAAAAAATGTAACCAGAGAGTATTTAAATACGAAGACGATAAGAATCTATGTCTGCCGATGAGCATTGCTGACTGCGACACAGCTGTAATTGTATCCGTCCGTACTTTTCGTAATAATCTGCCGAGCGATATTTGGGATCGGCTTCGATGCAAATGATCCGCAATTTACGACACAGTTCTATTACGGACGGTGTCATCCGCTCGAAGCGTTAGCATTCAGCCGGAAACTTAGCGATAGAACTCCGTGTCACTTAACTATTAAACGTTTAACTTTATGGCTCTTAAATATTAATGCGGACAGCGTGTAAGGGTGAGGATTCCACCTTGAGAGCGATCGCGATGCAAACATCTTGAGGGAGGGTCCCGCTTAGCATAGCGTATTGTCCCCTGGTGGGGAAATATTGCGGGCTGGCGGCTCTCTTTTTATAACGTCGGCCGCGTGTAATTTAGTGTTGTGATGTGTGGTCGTAAGCGAGGCTACAAATCCTCGTTACGTCTGCGCCGGTTCTCTCTACGGCGACATTTCTGCCGCAGATCTGTAACGCATCTGTCCTGCAATAAGCAACGCCGGAGTGAACTTTAACGACGGCGAGGATATTCGGAAAGACTTACACGAGACGTATATATTATTTGTTCTACGAAATTATCGACTGTTGTAGACGTACAAAGTGCCGAGAGTGGTGGGTGAGCTTTAACGCACTGGTTTCTGGTTCGGAAGGACGCAGATTGAATATCTGTCCGGCAATCCAGATTTCGTTTTTCAATAGTTTCGCAAAATCACTCAAGGCGAATGCCGGGATGGTTCCTTCAAAAGGGCATGGCCGAATTCCTTCCTATTCCTTGCATCCAATCCTTTCCCGCCTCTAAAGGCCTCGACGACACGTAAAGCTATAACCAAAATAAATAAATAAATAAGAAGAAGAAGTACGCAAAGTTTCTAAGCCAAAGTCATTAGTAATAAATTCTGACCCTTACAGCAAATCACTGATGCAATTCTGTCTTGACTGGTTTTCCTCTGCCTTGTACAGTATTCAAATGCTACTGCGTGTATAGTTGAGTGATTAAACTTAATAAAATTTACTGCCCTCTCCGTATTGTGCGTGAGAAACGAAAGATGGAAGGTGATGAAACCTAGACTGATGGATGAGCGATAAGGCTCTGGCTATCACTCGGGAGGACGCGGGTTCAAATCCCTGTCCACGCATGCAGATATTGGTTATGCTTGGTTTTCCCGAAATCTGTCCATGGCGAATAAGGGGATGGTACTTCTAAATGTGATGGGCGAAATCCTTCTCGTTTCTTGTGCGCAATTCTCTCCCGTCTTTAATGATCTTGACGTCGACGAGACGTAAAGCCTGAAGCAAATCATCGATGACAGTGTGTCTTGCACTCATTCCATACACATTGCGGGGAGCTTAGAGATTCCAGCTCACTTAAATTGTGCATCTTCACCTTTCCTATCGTCTTTCCAAAGCGCTGGAAGGTGACTTTTATTCTTTTTTTTATTTTTAACTGCTATAATTAGGAAGGAGGATGGTAATAATTCTCAAGGCAGTTCTGAGAGAAATTTTCGATGGTATAAATCGCGTCATCTTGACAGATTTCAGGGCTGTTCTTATAGTACATTGGCTATTCAAGTATAATGCTCATTAAATTTCAGGATGTGATTGTTTAATGGATATTTATGAAGCAGTCTGGTGGCTCAGTGGTCAAGGCGTCTGCCTGGAGATCAAATAGTCGCCGGTTCGATTCCATGTCTCGGTAGCAATTTACAAAGCCCCTTAACCCGACCTTGCTCTGTAATATGAAGTAGGCGAAAAAGCTACCGCGGTTCAGATTCCACGTTTATTTGTAGGTTATGATTACCGGGGTGGGTTGAGGCGACTACGATAGGTGTGGATTGCGCAGCCGGTAAAAGCCCTGCCATCAGGTTTTTATGACCACTAACCTTCTCCTATGGGTATTTATGAGAAGCAGTCAATATAGGCGTGAATATTGATATAATATTTGCGAAAGACAGTGATCTGAGACTTCATCTAGCGCGTAAACTTGGAATGTGATAATTGAACCAAAATCCAGAGTATTGTTTTGAAACATCTCAACGAATTTGTGGATAGGAATATAAATAACTCTGGTGACACTATTTGTGGGTTGTTTCTGCCTTGCAACTAAACAAAATGCTTTTGATGGCATACGCATTTCGACTTTATTCAAGGCATCATCAGTGCCCTAGATAAACATATATACACATATATATACAATGCTGTTGTTTGATTTTTGTACAGTTTTCTAAAAATATTAAGTAGGTACTTACAGTTTTTATATATTCATTAACACGCGCAAGTTCGTGTTTCCATACCAGCTACTCTTTTTGTACTATCACTACTGTCCCAAGTTTGTGTAGGCTGCATTTTAGGTAATTTCACCGGCCACGAACTGTATATATAGTTATTTGTTGTTGTTGACATCGAAAAGTCGTGAGCCAAAGATTATGTGTTGTGTAACTATTTGTTATTTTGAATCTGCGGTCATTAGCTGTGTATGGAAACACGAACTTGTGCGTGTTAATGAATATATAAAAACTGTAAGTACCTACTTAATATTTTTAGAAAACTGTACAAAAATCAAACAACAGCATTGTATATATATGTGTACATATGTTTATCTAGGGCACTGATGATGCCTTGAATAAAGGCGAAACGCGTATGCCATCAAAAGCATTTTGTTTAGTTGCAAGACAGAAACAACCCACAAAACAGTTATCATAGCAACTAAGGACTTGGGCCGAAAAAATCACCAACTGGTGATACTAGGTTCAGCTGTACCAGATGCAACGTCACACATTATAATTCCCACGACTGTGTTCTAAAACTATTCATGTACAGAGATTATTCTTCCATCAACATACGTAAGAGACGCGGGTTGATGCGCTTAGCAAGGTGGAGTGCGAATCCGAACAGCACCTGAACTGCGCGCGCCGCTCCTGTGGGATGCTGCATGGCGGGGAGTCGCCCGCTACCCCCTCCACGGAGATGCCGCGGCGGGGAGGGAGGTGGCGGTGGTGGGGCGCGGCCACGCCCCCCACTCACCCTCCTGGATCCCCGAGCAGCAGCCGCGGATCTGCCGGCAGTGGCTTGGCCCTGCCAGAAGCTGTGGCGTCCCGCCACGTGTGTTGTGACCCCAGCCTCATCTGATGACGTCGGCTGCAGCAGCTGCTGTGTCGCTGGACCGTTGACCACTGTTGGAGGATGTCAGGTACCGGGTTACCTGACATGTGCTGCTCTGTGGAATATCTGTCTCCAGGAGGAATTAGTGCACATGCATTGCAGTACCCAAACAATCTGGAGGAACAAACAGTGGAAATTTTACCGATCTACAGAATTTCTTGGTGATATTTATTGGTGACGTTGATGGTATGAATTCGGTCGCGAGCAAAGGATTCGCGGTCACGGGTGTTTCGTAGTGTTTACAGGGTGATTTGGCAATTAAATGCATGTTCCACGATTGATTCAGAGGATTTAAATGAATATTTACGTTCTGCGTTACGATGAAACGAGACTTATCCTAAATCTGCATTGCACGAGAATACAGGAATCTTAGTGCCCGGTTGCAAAACACAGTGTCGTGTTTGGTTATGTTGCCTTAAGGATAAAGTCATCAACAGGATTTTTTTTTTTTTTTTTTCTTTGCAATATACAAACGTGCATGGATTCGAACCGATGGTCTTCCGCGCCAGAGCAAAGCTCATTTTTTTCCGGGTGGTGAGGTACTTCTGCATGTTTAGCTTCTGCAATGGTACGCAAAAGGATATGTTATTGTTCAGGACATTCCTGACCTTACGGTGCTCTTAATTTCTTTTTATTTTCGTTTGTATATATTGCCTTTTGCTCACTTGCTTTGAAGACTGTTGGAAAATAATTTTAAAATGTTTCCTAACATGGTAATAAAGGATAATGCGTTCACATGACCACTCGGGAATGAAAAACAGAAAAGAAAGCTTAGGTCTATTGCTGCTACAAATCTTTATATTTTTACATTTGAAACTAAATAATTAACAGAATTTTAATTCCAAACGCAGCATTTAACTAATGATAATAACACATAAACATGTTTGTGCGGAAATGTTTATTTTATGTACTGACTCAGAAGTACATTCGATCTTTGTTATTTCATAGTAATTAAGATATGCATCTACAGCGGGGTGAAGAACTTGCAACTAAACAAATCATTATGTCAACAAAGATAATCGATACGCTTGTTAATTTTTCAATGAATACCTTCGACAAGACCAGAAGCGCATGAAATTTTGGTGGCACAAAGTATAAATAACTTGCTTATCGTAATTTTCGTGGATAGATGGTTATGAAAAATACTATGTACTTGGTTTGTACAGAATGGTAATTTATACTCGTTATTTAGAGTGTTAGCTATTGTTGCTTAAAGTTAGACAATCACTCATAAATATGGCTATCCTATTGACATAAATGCCATACTTTAAGCAAGTAAGTAACCAGCCACCATCATATAACACACTAACGACATTGGCTTGGATCTTACGTTGATTATCTGGGATAAGAAATTTTAGTTTTTGCTTTATATTTGGCGCAATGTGATTAATATCCGGTGTCTCCAGAATCTGTCCGGGATTTGAAGAGGTACCACCACATAATTTAGATCCTTCTTGTTCAATTTTATGGTCTAATAATTGAGGAATT
Organism: Vandiemenella viatica; assembly: GCA_031002005.1. Taxonomy (NCBI): domain Eukaryota; kingdom Metazoa; phylum Arthropoda; class Insecta; order Orthoptera; family Morabidae; genus Vandiemenella; species Vandiemenella viatica. The sequence continues at coordinate 90,022,964 of JARYHS010008074.1, read as the reverse complement.
AAAAGATTTTAAACGGTAGAAACAGGATTTTATATAAAGTAAAACTCATACGTTATAATACAGAGTTTTTCAACAGTATTGTCGTAGTAATCATAAAAATAAGATACAAAAAGAAAATAGCTCGCACAAAGAAACAGCAGCGTCTTTGCAGCTACTGTCAAGTTGGACAGAAAATAGACTACAAACTACACCTTTCGTGACTAGCGAATTTGAATATGGCATATGAAATACGTGTAATTACTAAAAACTAGTGTAAGACAGGGGAAAAAGTGTTTCCGAAGACTTGATTACACCGCTGAAGTGCCATTATTATGTAAATTATCAAAACATGAGCGGTATCTGTTATTGTAAATTCGACGTAACCGGTAACACGTACATGCTAAAGAATATGAACTGTACTCTGTGTTATTTAAAGGACATTTGACACCACCAACAATTATGCATTTAATATTACTTCAGATTCTATAGTTCTTGCAGTTGAGTGAAGATCCCTGCTTCTTCATAGAAAGCATATTTTTTAATAAGATCTACTACCGAACGCACTTATCTGAGAGGAATAAATTTTATTCTTCTTATCACGTTCAATCCGTCACGAATTTAACGTCTCTGAGATTAACAAAAAATGCGATATGGAATGAAAATTAGTTTTTCAGTCTGTGCTGAATACCTGATTAAAAGGATATACTTTTAAGCGGAGTGAGTAGTGTTTCTGAAAGTCGTTACGCAAATTGTGTAAGACATGTACTAAATGAGCGGGACGTTTTTGTAAAAAGAGTTTTGTGGAATTATGTAATTTTCGTATTTAAGTTATTTTTCCTCATTGTCTCGGAAAATGTTATAGAATATCACAGGAAACATCGGCGTATTAGTCCAAGCCCTTAATTTATTGTTTTCTCTAATTTATATTAAGTTTAATTTCTAAATTTAGTTTAATTTTATAATATATTGCAGACATTTGTACTTATTTGGATATTTACCCATCAAAACTAACTATAGAGAAGCAGTAATTACTGTATCAGCCATAAAGCGTTAGAACGTATTTCTTAATGTCTCCCAAAACCAAAGAAACAGTAACGAATGACATATGTTATCCTTGATTAATTGAATAAGTGTATTTGTTATTAGCAAACAACAGAACTTTGAAATGAATTGAATCGTCTCCATATACGGTTCCACATTTATATAGTCTAGTACACTTTCTACAATCATTTTATATTGTTTCTTGCAGTTTATAAATTAGTAATGCTTTCAGGTGTCCTTATGGACATTATTTCTGAATTTTACTGATGACTATAATGCAATTTTTCGTGCCAAGTAAAGTGAGAGAGCGCTGTTGTTGAATTCTGAGTAAAACTCGTGGTATTAATTAACTGTGATCTCAGAAACAATCTCGTACGTTTTACTAAAATATAAATTCATTAAATCTATCGCAGAAATACTGAAAACTTAGAAAGATTATTGATAGTATGTAACAACTCATGCAACACTGTGTTGCAATCGCAGTTACTTGCAGAAGTTTGGCGGGAACACATCGTCAAACTGATAAACATGTTGGCTACGACACTGCTTTTGAATTTATTGAGTTGTAAATAACAAACTGCCTCTGGTAAGAATTATTTTCAAGAGTTTCAGAAACCCGAAAGCTGATCTCTAGCGAATGTTTTTGTTGATTTTTGTTACTTATTTGTGTAATGTAGGGTAAAATTAGGGATGACCGTTGATAAATACATATCTTTGGAGAAAGAAAAAATATCGTATAACTATTCTTAACATACAATATCTGAATTTGGGTGCGCAGACTTCCGCGGTCGTTGTCGATGTTATCTTGGATGTCCAGGTTGAACCACATCAATTTATGAAAACCTAACGTTTCGGCCATCATTTTGTGGCCTTCTGACTGAAGAAGGTCACATAATGATGGCCGAAACGCTAGGTTTTCATAAATTCACGTGGTTCAACCCGGACAGCCAAGATAGCAAAATCTGAATTTTTCTCCGCGTGAAAACGTATGGTAGGATATTCTTCGGGCGACACACAATACGAAAAATATTAATTTCCGGTTTTATTATGTTCTGTTTTGTAGGTGTAAAACTGACAAGAAACAAAATACGCTTTATTATAACTTGACGCTGTCAAGAAATCGTCTATATTCTCTCATTACAGTTTTTCCAAATGTGATAAGCTCAATTTTTTCACCCACTGAAAAACACGACAGATTTTCATTGATATGTAAATATCCCACAGCATTGACTACCATAAGCGTATTCTTTAGGATCTATTCGACAATAACCACCTATTATGAACTGCAGTCTTGGAACGAAGCTTTCACCGTATCTGTGGAGCTATTAACAGTAACGTAGCCGAATCGTAATTGAAAAAGCTTCACAGTGCAGACTCTAATTTCAGTATATCTAATTTTCAGGTTTTGAAATTTTGCATGCAATTACTGATAGATAGCTTTATCTTCAATTGAAGCAAATAGAATTTAATGAATAACCGTAATAGTGGTTGGAGGAATACAATGAAATTGTTTGCATGGCAGCCGTATTTAAATAAATTATAAATTTGTTATTTTATATGTTCAAATTTTTCAAAAATGATTTTATTTTCATGGAAACTTTGTGTCTAGCAAAATTCTGTTATTTCGTAAAAGTACATTTTCTCAAAGTCAAATGACGTGGTTATTTCCTCTCAGCTCCGTGTTGCGCCTGATATGTATACCACCTGTTACGTTTGATTAGTTGCATAGTGATTAACGGTCGTCCCTTCAATTTTTCAACTAACTACCTCTTCCGTTCTTGATTTCAGTTCCTGAAATATTCTAACAGGTGTCATTGTACCTTTGTATAAGAGAATAATGACCTGTTAGTTGCATACAGGTACTATGTTTTCAGGACTTACATTAGTGTATTGTGATGTAGCTTTTTTCTTTCTTTTAGCGGATCCAAATGGAGCAACTGATAAGTCATCGAATTCGGATTCTGGAATTATTTCCGTTCATACAAAATTCTGATTAGCATAGTATTCCAATTTAAGCGAACTTAATCCTGACACATTTGATTTTTTTCCCAAGCCGATTTTATGCTGCAGATATTCAAAAAAGTTATAGTCACCAATATTTTCGAGATGGAATTTCAATTTAAGTGAACTTAATCCTGACAAATCTATTTTTTTTTCTTTCCAAGACGATTGTTTATGCTGCAGATATTCAAAAAAGTTATAGTCGCCAGTATCTTCGAGATACTTTTAAATATTTACAAACGTGAGTAGCAACTTAAAATATTATGAACACTAAATTTTCTTTATTAAATGGCTGTTTAATAATTGGGATAGAATATTTATCTCGGTCTTTTTAACCGTTGAATACTGAATGAAAATGTGATATAGGAATGTGTTGAAACAAAACTAATTAAACCACCTGGGGGTCTTACAGTCCAAAATATTTCGGAAAACATCTAGAACATGTGGTGACTGCTATCGGAACATGGCTGATAGTAGTAATAAGTCGTTCAGAAAAGGTTGCAACCATAGACAGGAAAAATCGGGACCACATCATTTCAGGTAACAGTGTAACGTTGCTCCGTAATGCCATATATTTCATTCATATAATTTCTCAACTCACAATTTTGAATTTCTGTCAGTAAATAAGCACTTATTTGACATACTTGTACTACTTTTTCTATCTGGAAACGTAAACTCATGGTAAAACGACATAATAATTTATGAATAGTTTAACACGTTTCTTCTTAAACTAAGTTTAGATCCTATTAATTAATATGGGAAACAATAACTCTTACACATGACCAGATTTACAACAGTTTTTCTTTTAATTATAAGAAATTAATCTGTAAATAATAACCAGATTAAATTAAATCAGGCATTCTGTAAAGAAGGGTGCATAATTAAACTAGCAAGACCGGTAAACACGATCTATGATTTAATTTATTCCACAATCATGAAATTGGTTACGGCCGTACGCAATGCCGTTTGTTTTGTAGGCAGGACTAAAACTTAAATGGTTCCTAATCCTTGGATTTCTTGTGTAGCCAGTAACGAGTAAACGAGCTCAAAGAATGATAGGACACTGAGAATTCTTATTGGTATGGATTCTTGTATTGCAACTGTTAAGGAAAGACTGAACATTTGAAAGTGGTTGTTATGGCACGAGATACCGAAGGACACAGTTGAAACTTATATTTTATGTGTTCATTTACGTTTATCAATCAAACTTAGATTTGTAAGCATTAATTGCAAGAACTGTTTGGTATAACTTTTATTTTCTCAGAAACTGCTGGACGGGACATCAAAGAACTCCAGTTACATCAATTAAGTATTCTGTACAAAAAAAAAAAAAAAATTCGAACGTTCTTTTATTAGACTTAAAAGTTCAATTTACGTGCGAGTTTCATTAATCAGTCATCTTGTTCATTAAATTTAATTAATAACGCATCTTTCTGAATTTATAAGAGCTTATTAACATTCTGAAAAACCTCATTGTATGTTTACTTGATGATTAAGTTAATATTGTTCGATTATTAAATATCTGCATTTAACTTGTTCAGAATAGCTTTCAAACTCTATCCAGTAGCGTTGGCTGGCAATATTGCATTCTTTCTACTTCGATTTATAGATCACCCTTGATTACTAATGAATAAAGAACTTCAAAATCCTTCAATTTTTTTCTGTTGTAGTTCCCATGAATAGGTCTACATATAATTTATACTGATGGGAAAAAAATGTTCTTCTGAGCTTTCTTAAACTTGTAAATGCTTGCAACATACACAACGTGTCCATTCGACCGAACCGTATGACTTCAACTATGTTTGTTCGAGAGTGTGATGTTACTTTAAAGTAATTGGCAACCTGTGATTGGATGTGGGTACACATTAAACCGAACTTTAGAGCCTTGTGATCTATACAATCTGAAGGAAACCGTTGTTTAAACTGTCGCTTTTATTGTCGTTCTCTAACTTCGTGTCCTCTTGCTGATAAATAGCGCTTATAGTTTGTTTTCAAACCTCCTTCAACTAAAAACTGCTCTTCGATTGATAATATCAGTGAAAATCTGGTAGCAAATTTCAGCAGCATCCAATCATAAGGCATCTGTCCTATTATTCCACGAACCTGGCCTGGTGCTGTGAATTTGGAGGAAATATTCTGAAGGCAATAGGGTTGATTAGATTTTGATTGATTGGATAAATTTAGGGTACTAACAATAGAATCTACATATCACAACTTCTCAGCCATACCTTCTACCGTGTCAAAATTGTTGTAAGTGGGCCGCAGAATCGACTTACCTCCCATACATGTTGTAATTCCAAATTACTTTTGTGACTTTGATTAATATTTCGTTCCTCAACTGATTTTACTTTGTTTTTCCATCTGTATGGCTGACCTCTTTACAGTAGGCCATGCAGACGGTAACTTAGTTGCATGTTAGCCACACTGTTGGACTGGATTTTAGTAAGGGCGCCAACAACAACAACAACAGTGCTCCTTAAGTGATCGGCTATGGAATGAAAAATCTCCTGCTGCGTTCGTAAGTGAATTTCATGTTATGTAAGCTGCGAAGAGGAGGTAGCCTTACAAGAACGAAAGAATACGAGTCTCACTATAATTTTGGACTAAGTAAATTTGTAACACAACTCGTAATATTACTGTGTAATTGTTCTGTTCTTTTATTTGAAGTCAGCTCATCATTGTATATGCAAGACCGCCAGAATTTCACTCACAGGTTTGTCAGATCTATTACCATTGCTTCTGCTATCCGTGGTAGGAACACAAACAGGATCAAAGTAATTAAGCCAGTGATTCGTTAGGTGAAAGTGCAGTTGGGTACACAGTCGCTACTTGTTTATTGCGCTATGTTATATATTATTTCCCCTGAATCGAAAGGAGTGTTTACTGTAACTTTTAATTGAGACAAAAGTTTGTGGACGAGTTGATGATGAGGATGTAGCGTAGCAATCTACAACTGCTACATCAGGAGAGATTGTTTCTTGTTAACGGTTTCTTTAGAGTTGCTAATTTTCCTAATGATACATTGGAATTGGTCTCTATTCCACTTACGTGGTTGTAATGACTTTCTGATAAGGCTTTTACTGGCTGCGCGATCCGCCCTAATGGTAGCCGCATTATTATAACCCGATAATCCCACCGATTATAGGGGACCTCCAGTTTAACGTGAAATCCGGACCACGGAAGCGTTCTGGCGTACTTCACATCATACAGGAAGCTGTACCGTACGTGAAGGTCGGGTTAAGGGCATTTGAAAATCCCAGCCGAGACCAGGAATCGAACAGGGGCCTGTCGATCACCAGTCAGACTACATAATCACTGAGCCAACTGACCGCTCATCACTTTTGTATACCTTATTCTACATCTCCAAAATAACAGGAGGTGACGTTTCTTGATTCTACGAAATACGAAGGTAATATGATTTCCTTAGGACTATCAGTCTACCACATCTGCGATGATTGGTCTATTATCACTCCTTACATAATACTTGTACACATTGTAAGTCCACTCTATTTCCTATTAGGCATCTTGATCACCTGTTGTCATACCGCCTCATGGAGCGGCAGGTTTGAGGGAGTGTTGAGTCTGAGCTTCAGTAGGTTGGCGGATTTGAGGGTCCGCTGATGGCCGTTCCATGCTGACAGCCAACCTTAGCGGATCAGACGCGTTATCTCTGCAGAAACATCCCAGGCAGGATGGCCGTAACTCGGGATTATCAGCGCCACTCTAGTAGCGGGGCTCCTTCGCTTGGTGACCTCCCTTCGCTCCACTGTCGACAAGTTCTTTGTGTCGGTTACTGTTATTCACTCTTCTACACTCCAATAAATCTCATGTCACTAATAGTCAGTTATAATGTTAATTCATAATATTCTTTTAAACACAGATAGTGGGTGAGCGGCAAAGCTCTGGCTTCGCATTCGGTAGGGACGTGGGTTCCAATCCCCGTCCGGACATTCAGATTTGTTGATAGGTCATATTTCCACAGTTGTTGAACAATAATTTTATAAATAATTCTGTCAAAAACAACTGTTTTGGTGAATTTTGTGATTTGATTTGATCCAGACGCGTTTCGCCCTTGTGGTGTAGGACATCTTCAGTGGCTGTAAAGTGTTTTTACATGTGTTGTTACAATAATTATTGTAGCAACACATGTAAAAACACTTTAGAGCCTACACCACAAGGGCGAAACGCGTCTGGGGAATCAAATAAAAAAAAAATTCACCAAAACAGTTGTTTTAGACGGAATTATTTATAAAATTATTCCGGATTTGGGTTTTCCATGGTTTCCCCAAATCACTCAGGCAGATGCAGGGATGATTCCTTTAAAAGGCCATGGCCGAATTCCTTCCAGTTCCTTGCCCCCCCCCCACCCCGTTAATCCCTTCCCGCCTCTAATTACCTCGACGTCGATGAGGCGTAAAGCCATAAGCAATAAATAAATAATATTTTGAAGAATTAACGTTTCTTGTAATATTATTAAATTTCCTCTTATGCTCGTTCGAATTGTGTAAATCTAATCTAGACTGTGCTCAGGAAGTGTCAAAATTCTGTCAGATCATCAATCTGGCAGCGAAGTTTAGTTTATGCAATATAATCCAGTGGGACGGTTTTCATGATTATCATTAAATATACTAGTTTGGTTCGAACCCTCTTCAAACACGGCTTCTTATACATAGATGGCCTCAAATGAGCACAGACAGCGAAAAATTATAGGAACATAACAAATTTCACTTGGAAAGTTTCTTAATTTTTTTTAATTTACAGATTAATAAATTTTAGAATTTGAAGCAATCATTAAAGTGCAGGGAAGCTTCAGAATAGTTGACTTTGAACATTTTCCTTCAAGTCACCGAATGTGGTGGGTGCGTAGTAATGCCATTCTGGAAAACCCAGGTTTGATTCCTTATCCGACCATTAAAATTTCCGGTTTCTCCAGAAATAACCACAAATGATTTCACGCGTGGTTCCTCAAAGTACGTCACACTTGATTTCTTTACCATTACTGGCCCAGGTTACAGCGGTGAGGTGGTTGGTGAACCGTAAGGCCAAAGCGAAATAAAAAAAAAAAACCTTTCATTTCTTGTAAAAGCTGATAACTGCATTACAGTACTTAATGGGCAGATAACTACGAGTAATATTGCTCTTTCTTTGCGCTACTTAATTGTTCAGTGATTCTATTTTCCTTCACACAAGGGATATTTCCTATACGGTTTTGCTTCTAGATTTGTATTTCTATATATATTATACAGTTTTTTTTACCCATTCTTTGACATTCGTACATGTTGTTTGCACTCTACTAGTCACTTCATTAAGGAGACGGTTCAAACGAATTAAATATTATGCTAGCGCTAGCGTATGAAACGTATCTATAAATACGTCGAAATATTATTATTGGTTACAATATCCTACATGCGCCTCTGAAATTAAAAATTATGATCCCATGATAGTAATCAATGCATGTCTAACAAATCATTCTGCTTCTTTATATCCCGAAAATCATTCATTTGCTTTCTTTCTTGTAGGCTCAAGTCTAAGGCGATTCCTGGATTCGTTACTGAGTCTATGATTGATAGGGTGAGCGGCCATCCAGATTTGGATTTTCCATGGTTTCCCAAAGTCACTCCTGACAAATGCGAAATTGGCCCCCTTAAAACCCCATGACCTTTGTCCCAGTTTTTTTCGGCTCTAATAACTGTGACGTTGAAGAGATGTAAAGTCAGAAAAAAACTAATGGTGTAAACTTTCAAATACTATTTTGACGTGGTAATTTATGAATCAGGACCCAGTCGCTTATATACAAATAGTCAAGACTGATGTGAAAAATAGTAAGAGAACAGAACCCTAACAAGAATTTTCGTTTTTTTTTATGCTTAACGTCTCTTAACAGCGAGGTCTTTAGAGACGGGACAGGATGGGGGGCAAGGAATGGGAAGGAATTCGGCCATGGCCTTTTTTGAATGAAGCATCTCGGCATTTGCCTGGAGTTATTTGGGAAACCATGGAAAACTCAAATCTGGATGCCCGGACTGGGATTCGAACTGCCGTCCTCCCGAATGCAAGAATTTTCGTATAATTTTCAGCAGCTGCTTTAAGCCAATTGTAGATCTACATATTTAACACTGTGTGTACAATCGTCCATCGAGCTAAAAGTGTAAATATTGTCTCCGTTGTGAACGTTGTAATGGCTTCGCAGAATGCACTGCTAAACGCATTTCGTAACGCTGGAGTCCGTTTATGCGGTGAGCGGATCTTAATATCTAATTTACAGTGTGCGACCGGCAAACCAGAGGGTGACCGCAGCTTCCCGCGTCCACGGGAGTCGTGAAAACTGCGTGGCGCACTCTACGAGACGACGCGCAGTCTTGCCGGAGATAGCCGCCCGGCGCCGATTAAGCTGCGGTCTGCTATCACCGCACCACGTGTTGACTGCCCCTCACCGCGTCTGCTCGGCTAGCCCGCCACGCACAGAGGATATGCGGGAGCATGACAGTCTCTGCGTGCCGCTCCGGAGTATCATATTTATCAGCGTTACTCAACATTTTTCAACCCGAAGACCAGTAAATTGACAATAATAATGCTGCAGACCACTAACTTACTTGGGACATGTTTTTTTTTTTTTTTTTTTTTTTTTTTTTTTTTTTTTTTTTTTTTTTTTTTTTTTTTTTTTACTGTCGTCAGTCTTTCGACTGGCTTGATGCATTGATGCAATCCTCCATCACTTCCTATCTTGTGCTAACCTCTTCATCTCTACTATCCCCTACAACCCACGTCCTCAATTATCTGCTTCATATATTCTAATCTCTGTCTTCCTCTACAGTTCTTACCTTCGACCGTTCCCTCCACCAACAAATTAACCAATCCAGCATGTCTCAAAATATGATCCTTGTTATTTACCAATGTGTTAATATCTGGGACATGATACCATTATAACATAATAAATCTAAAAGCATCTTTTGAATTCCTACGGGAACACATTTATAAAAATGGAAGTGATCTATTAAAAGTTAATTACATGTTGGCCATTCTCTTAAAATTTTATAACCAAATGAATAATAATATTACTGTTGGCTACAATATACCACCGAACAACATTCACGAATCAATAAAAAACGAGATAGACAACTTTTATTGTTGTTTACTTCAATACTCATTTGTTACCAGCCCTACCTCGTTCCGCGGTCCCCCACACCTACTAGCAGTCCATCAGAAACGGTCAGTAACATAAACCTTAACTGAACGGTGCAATTTTTGATCCCGACTGGAAACATATTTAGTGAATAGGCTATTGTACGAACAGCTCTGTTCCATTCTGATCTCTTGACAGAGTTTTGCTTGGATTTGAAATATTCGTGGCTTTTAAATAGTTGTGTTTGTAGCTTATACTCGGTTACAGCTTTATACAGTATCCTACGGTATCTGAATGATTAATATTCTTCGTGCAGACCACCTGAACTATTATCGCGGACCACAGGTTGAGAAACACAGATATATAAAGTCTAGAAGGTGTTTTCTTATGACGAGACATCTTTATCCCTTCATACGTAACAAAAATCGATAAATAAGGTATCATTTTAAAAAGTAAGTTCTCCACATTGGTAATATAGTTAATTAAGAAAGGATTTTTTCGAAATTCAATGGAATAATTATGAAAAAGCTATGTGACGGGTATGCGATAATTCTGAATCAAGCCGCTAGGCTTCGCTGGCATCAATAAGGAGTGATCGTATTACCGCTAGATAGAAGCACCGCTTGTCATAGAGATATTGTTAAACAGTGTGTGTTTATGGAATATTTTTATTTCTGTTCGGAAAACATTTCATCATTTTTTATTGTTTCGTAATACGTTGTAAGTGTTTTGCTAATAATGAGCTGTTTCTTCTTCCGCCTCGCTGTTAATAAAATTCACGAAATTTTCGCATGGGCCATATAGTATCAATATATTCTAAGGTGTAGATATCTTCATGCTACATACTTTTGGCGAAATCTCTGTTGTGAGAAACTGTCGATTTCATTTCCTAAAAATCTATCTAATCAAAAGGACATTCTATCTGGGACATACTCTATTATTGCACAGTACTCAATGTTGCTTGGGTTTTAGATAGATAACGTTTTTATCTTCCTAGTTTGTTGCGATATTTTGTTAGGGTATTCAAGCAGGATGCGTTAAAAAAACGAAACAAATTAAAAGTGGCAATTGAATTTACGAAAAGAAAGCTGTAAATATCCTAATAGCACAGAAGATTGTGGGGAAATAGTAGGACCATTTTGCTGTTACGTTCGAGATCTGTGAAACGCCTGTGGAATCAAATACATATTATTACTATCGTTATATAAGTAAATATTTAAATTGTTGGTTATCTGTTAGTACTCTTGAAGAACTAGTAATTGACTAATGATCGAGAGGTCCCAGGTTGAAAACCTGATTTCATCCGTACATTTTTGATGGTGTTGATCTGTCCTATATCCGGGAAATCTTTCTCTGTGTATCTAATGTACGCTGGTAGGCCGCTGAAGCTTGGATTCTTTTTAGTGCGCATGATAATCGTGTTCAGTTTATGATTAAAGAGGCGAATTGTGCTCCGAATCAAAATCCTTGAACTTAGACGACCAAGGTCTCGGGAAAAAACATTTAAAAAAAATTGACAGCAAAAAACAAATATTGAAGATGGCACACAATCCAGTTTATGGCCGAATACATAAGACAAACGTATTTGCTATTATACACTCCCAAAATCTTCGTGATCTCTGAATGTCTCACTTTTATGCTTAGGGCATATAGTAATTTTGTTGTGGCACTTGAAGAAGTAACGTAAATTTCTTCATATAGCGCATGTGAAAAATTAAATAACTGGGTTGTTCGATTATTTTAGCTGGTGTAGAAAGGTCGATTGTGGCGGATCCACCATATTACAATATCCCGGCGGTGACATTTCCACATATGGATCATTCTGGACTGATTCTAACTTGGTTGCAGATAACGCAGACAACCTGTGGACAATATTCTTAATTCAGTACCCGCTAAGACGCTTTAGTGAGCCTTGCATGTTTACTCGGGCGCAGTACGATGCTGTACTACCTCCACATAGTAATATGAGATTGAACCATTACATCATATGTCTTAAGTGTATTTGTTAGAGTTATATGTATTTTGCCTGTGATACTTTTATTATTTCATTTATGTGCTTATATTTTTCTTATCTCGTTGGCGATCCTCAGATTCAGAGATAAAACCTGATCTTTCTGTAATCACTCATTTGTGCGAGTGTCTGTCTGTCTTGTCACCTGTAATAGCCTCATAACTTCGAACACTGAAAAAATTACACTTACTTGTCTTTTTTTTAGGGGTTTGCGCTGCGTTGTTTCTTTTTTTTTTTTTGTCGATTTTGCCTACGATTCGGCACCAACCTGGAGGCTTCGTCAGGGCTTCTCTCGATCTATCCTCCAGGATTTTGTAGTGAATCAAGTAATCAAGTTTATCCAAAAAGCAGGCGGATACATAGAGAGGAGCCCTGACGAAGGCTCCAGGTTGGTGCCGAAACGTATGCAATATCAACAAAAAACGCAGCGCAAACACCGAAAAAAAAGACAAGTAAGTGCAATTTTTCCAATAATGACGCCTGCGAAAAATGTGAGATTTTATATAACTTCGAACACTGTAACTTAGAAACAGGTATTTCCGTACTGTTTCAGTTGCTGCTACCACAAATACGATTAAAATAAAATTTGAAAGAATTAATAGAAGTAAAAATTATTTTAGGAGGGGGGGATATTGAATGAATTCCTTTGGATAATCTTTATGCCACAAATAGAAACTAACATCTTACGGACACTGAAAATATTTGGATGTTTTTTTTTTTTTTTATTTTTATTTTTTTTCACGATTTGCGGGAAGTTTTGTCGGAAAAATTTATCTATGCCCCTCTCCTCTTTCATAATTTGCAGTGATATGTAGTATCCTAAAGATTAATGGTGAATTATAGCCGTCGATTTATAGTTTTGCAAAGTAAATTAAATTAAATCTGATTCTTCAATCGACTTTTTTTTCGCAAAAGTTGTTTCAGCCCCAGATTGTGTAATGAACTTCCCCTGAAAATTAGAACTGCGGAAGCAATAGGTGCATTTAAAAACGCATTGAGAATGTGTTACCTGACTCAGCACCAGCTGAACAACCTATTCTCCTACGTATAACTTAAATACTTAGAATTCAATTCTGGTAGTTTATTTTTTTTCAAATATTTATTTTGTTTTCACTAGTAGTAGTTTGTGCCGTTTTCACTTGTTTCTCCAGCTTTCATTAGTATTTAGTTTAAACAGTTTTCTTCTTCAGCCTTCACTAGTATTAGTTTATACCACTTACTGATTTAGAAGTTAAACATCAATAGTATTAAGAGATCAAAGAGTGTTTTAGTTATTATCTTAATTTAAGCAAAATGTGAGACAAGTATTGCGTGCTGCTAATTTCTGTAAAGCGTAAATTATTTTTTATAATCACTTGTTAAGATCTGAGAGAGGGCTTGACAGCTCTAATCTTGCCAGGCTAAATAAATATATCATTCGGTGAGAATTTATGAGTGGGACAATAAATATTTCGTGAAAATACTAATTTTTTTATGAAGTACCTCCATAATTTTCACAAATTAATTTATTTTAAGGAACTCAGTTGCATCCACTGTCTATGGACGGAACCCTAGCGCGCGAGAGTATCTACCAATTGACAAATATAATTTATCTTAATTTATGAGGATGCTTGTCGTACGAATTACAAGTATGGTAGAAACGAAGAACAGAAGTCGTGAATCGGTTATTCAGACGCCACCTGCAGTGGTTCCCAGACGACAGGCGGTGCCGTTGGTTTTGATAAGCTCGGGCACGGGAGGGAGCCCCTCCCCACAGGTGCGAACAATCAGAGCGAGATACAGCAGAGTGTGTTGTAGTACTACAGGCGAAGTGCAAATCCGGACGTGACGGATGGAGATTTATGGGGTAGCCTAGGCGGCAGGTGAGGGCCGCACGTGCGAGACACGTGGGTACTCCCGAGCGCACTGGACACTGGCGGCGCTATCGCGGTCAGGTGTTGCCGCCGATAACCAGCTTTGTTGTCGGTGTCTTGTTTGTCGACAAGTACCGCCACGGCAGGGATAATGTTTGTGGACTCTCCCACTCAAAATGTTTTCCGTGTGGTGACATAGCTGTTCACTGCAGCGGAGATAAACGGCAACGGTCTGTGTCCAATATTAGACACAGGAGAGTTATCTAATTTTCTTTCGTAGGACGATGCACGAGGTACTGAGATGACTAAGATGTGCCACTAGCATGTTTCCAAATTTTGACTTTTTAAAAAAAGAGTCGAAGACGGGGATTTGAATTCCCGTTTTGGCAATCTAGTTTTGTTTTTCTGTAGTTTTCCGAAATATCTCCAACCGTGTCTAGGGGTGTCCTTTAATCACTTGATGTGTTTTTCCGGAAATCCAGACCCCCCCTTTTTAATGAGATGTGGTGAGATCTGCCTGGACCCCCCTCCCCCTATGGTGAGGTGAGAACTCCTGGATTCCCTCCTCTCCCTTTCTGACTACCTCGCAACATCTTCTTCTTCTTCTTTTTTTTTTTTTATTTAGCATTTCTGTATTTTGCAGTGAGATCCTGAGACACTCCTCCCCTCCACCACTCCTCCCTCAACGTTAGGGATAGACTTTTTTTTATCTCTGTTCATCAATAAATTAAAACGATGATGTGAGATTTCTGTCAACCTCCCTCCCACCTTTGGCGAGATTCCTTTGAATCTCCCCTCCCCCCCATCCATTTCACTTCACGCAATTAATGCCCCCCCCCCTACGAGCCGGTTAGTTATAACAGCACCTTCCATAAATAATTAATAAAATGAAACAACTGACCCCATTAGCTATGGTAAAATGTTCTGTACTATTAAACTTGGACGAGGTGATTCGCGAGGTTCGAATATCTCCTAAGGACTTGGCATCTGTAACTACTTGTTTTGTTCTTTCTGTGGTGTCTGACTATCGCGAAATTAGAAACATAATAATTCTAATCAAAGTATTCTTTGCAGGATATTATGAAATTAGAATTAACTAGAATTAACCGGATTAAAAAGTAAAATTGATTTAGAGGAAAAAGAAATAGCCAATTTTATAGATACAGAAAACATTAGTTATTCCAAATTTCCAAAATCAGAAACACCTTTTGTCGTCTAACAGTAATACAATATTTATAATTCGAATCTGTCATTAAGTTGCAAAAATTCGTAACCTTCGGTATGGTCCATATGTTGCTCTCTAGGAAGCATTAATTTCACAGCCAGCAGCACCAATATCAAATATACTAAGTCAGTGTTGCTTAACTGAAGATGGTGATGAAACGTTCAAAGAAGGAAACTAGTTGGAATATCAGAAAGAAGAAAAAGTTGTTACAAAATTATTATTATTTTTTTTTAACTGCTTAACGTCTCTTAGAAGCGAGGTCTTTAGAGACGAGAAAGGATGGGGGGCAAGGAATGGGAAGGAATTTGAAAGAAGCTTCCCGGCATTTGCCTGGAGTGATTTGGGAAACCATGGAGAACCCAAATCTGGATGCCCGGACGGGGATTCGAACCGCCGTTCTCCCGAATGTGAGGCCAAAATGCTAACCGTTACACCACCACTCTCGGTTTGTTACAAAAAGTGAAACTGAAAATATTCGAGTAGAATCAGAAGTAAAACAGAAATAAATAATCTACACTTAAATGAATGAGCAGTTTTTTTTTTAACTGCTTTACGTCTCTCAACAGCGAGGTCTTTAGAGACGGGAAAGGATGGGGGGCAAAGAATGGGAAGGAATTCGGCCATGGCCTTTTGAAGGAAGCATCCCGGCATTTGCCTGGAGTGATTTGGGAAACCATGGAAATCCCAAATCTGGATGCCCGGACGGGGATTCGAACCGCCGTCCTCCCGAATGCGAGGCGAGAACGCTAACCGTTACACCGCCACGCTCGGTGAATGAGCAGTCAAAGGATAATTTGTCCAGAGGAGAAGTTTTCCATTCTGTTCTAGAATATTTTTAGCCAGATATCTTAAACGTGAATAAACACCTATCGGTAACTTATCAGGTACAAAATTTAACAGTAAACTCATTATATTTTAGAACTTATGCACATAGTTTCTTAGGAATGTCAGGAAGCCAATCATTTTATGTATAGCTACGATGAACAAATTACTGTCAGATTGGATCCAGAGTGGTCCTATCGCAAAAGTGTTTCCAAATAAACGTGCTAGCTGAAGTCAGTAAAACACGTCTTACAATTTGGTTCATGTCAAGACCCACCAGCGAGATTTGAATGAGAATCTTTCATCTTTTTGCTGTTGTTATGCATCTGATTGCCATTTTTGCTATAAACTTTCACACATAGCACAGAAGACGTGTCCAAGATCGTAAATACCAATGGTATTCTTCCTTGAGTTTGTAGTGATGAATTCGTAGCACGTAATAGAACGCAATGGTTTGATTCTATGGAGAGAAGCTGCAGAATTCTAATACTGGGCCTGTTGTAGAAATCTCTTCTGGCATTTATACTTAGCAGAACCACCGAAGACTTCGATTGTAATGGAAGCAGCAAACTCCAGTTCCAATAATTTTCCATTCCAAACGTCAGTGCCTCCTGCAGTGACTCGATCTTGTTTCGCTGATTGTACGTCGAAAAAACCTGATATGATAAAATATTATTTAATTATCTGTTTTCATCACTTCTGGGTAAAATTGACGGAGATCATCAGTTTCTTCATACATAGTAGGAATTTTTTTTCAATGTTTCTAATACCTCTCCTGAGAATTACTACCGTTTCTTCGTGTTCTCTAACCAAATAATTCATAGATAGTTTCATAAAAAAATCTACATTTTCCACGGTAATCATACCATATTAGTATCACATCTCGAGAAGGGAAAAACAAGAAAGACCAAATCTACACTAATATTATAAATGCTGCCTGTTTGTTACGTTTTCACAACTAAATAGTTAAACCGATCTCGATTAAATTTGACAAAAAACTATATACCATTAAGTAGAACGTAGGATTCTTTATTTTGGATAAATTACATATCCTGTCACGAAATTTTGAAAACTGTCCGAATGGTGATAGACAGACGTATAGCGTGTGTATGTCTGAAATATTACATCGGTTTCTCAGGCTTCGTTTATCTCCCAGTCAGTTTGTGTATGATCTGTTCATAAATTTCATGTACACACACAACTTACTATATCCTATATATGTGGATTTGTGATACACCAGACCATTATTATGTGTTTAACTAAACGTTTTTGGCATCAGTACATTTTTTTATATGCCTTGCAGGTGTAAATCAGACCTAGGGTTTTATATCTTAACAAAGGACAGCAAAAAGCGTTGTGTACAAAACATTATTGACAGAAAATGTCCAAGGAAAGTTACATAATTTTAAACCACAACAAAAATCTTCCGGTGTGATTGTAGTAGGTAATCTTCCACAGTTTACCATCCCTCCCTATAGTTTTTTTATTTTTAAATATCTTTCAAATTGATTCTCTTTGTTAGCCAAGTTGAATGGTAGTTTTTTTTCTTCTTCTTATCATTCCTCATTAGAGGCGGGAAAGGACTGGGTTAAGGAATGGGAGGTAATTCGGCCATGGTCTTTTCGAAGGAAGCATCCCGGTATTCGTCTGGAGTGATTTGGGGAAACCATGAAAAACCCAGATCTGGATGCCCGGACGGAGATTCGAACCTACGTCCTCCCGAATGCGAGGCCAGAACGGTTCAATGGTGATGACCTTCCCCTCATCTTATCCCAATTTCGTGCTTTTTAAGATCCATTTTATATAATTTACAGCTTTCTTTATTCAATTCTAGCGTACGAAGTCGCGGGTAACATCTAGTAAAAAACTGACGAAGACGATTTGAGGGGTGTAGTATTATTTTATCGATACCCCGGTCCGTATTCTCCGCCGTGTCGAGTTGTTGCCGCATGGAGTCGACAGTTGATGTTAGGTCCCGCCTGCGGGCGACAGCTGCTGCTCAGATCGAGGCGAACTTTGATGCGCGCGCCGTTCGATCCCTCAAGCGCGCATTGTGCCCCTCACACGGGAAATGGCGCTGCCAGGTATTGCGTCTGCTGCGACGCCTTCGGAAACGACAGATCCTTCTTCCCAGCTCAACACGTCCGCCGACAGCCCCGTGAAAGATTGGAAATAGCGCCAGCTCTCGCTACGCCGGATAGTGTGTGGAACACAGAGTGAAACACCTTCTGAAAACATAACTACACGTCTTATATACTATTACCTCCACATAGTTTATGTTCTTTGTCATTAATATTCTAGATATAAATTACGAAACATAAATTTTTACGAAAATTTGGTTACATTTTTCTCTAAATACAAATGTGATTTTCCCGCGACATTTTGTAAATTTATTTAGAAAAATCCCTATGCACAGATTTAGTTACAAAGAAAACTTTTCGTACATGGTAGAAAGGCTTCGTGGACGTTGTCAGATCATGTTATTCAGGAGCATTCATAAACTACGTAGCTCCTGTTTGGCCTCCTGTGAAATCCACCTTCCCTCCACGTAATTTTTGCCCCCCCCCCCCCTCCCCACCCCGCGTGGCACGTAGCTTTTTTTATCCTGTCGATTCGAGAAGACATTTTGTACTGTTTTCTCTTGACAGACTATTTTAAATTACATACGGAGATAATTAAATGACGGAAATAAATATTCACATGCTGTTGTGTTCTGTACCTTATTTTAACTGTGACAAATAATATTAATGTAAAGATACGTGGATTCGCTCGGAAACCTCCCGCCCCCTTTTCTACGTAGCACAGTGTATATTTCTACCCAACCCTTCCCCCTCCCCCGCCCAATACCGAGCCACGTAGTTTATGCACATCCCTTTCTCTAGTTTACCGCCTTTGTATACATTTATGTGAACTCGCATGTTAGCCTCTTCTTAGGGTTGTTGGAATCGCCGGAATGTTGCATGAGACTTAACGAATACCGCCATCGATATGCCTAGTCATGAATCTAAAGA
Source organism: Vandiemenella viatica (assembly GCA_031002005.1). Classification (NCBI taxonomy): domain Eukaryota; kingdom Metazoa; phylum Arthropoda; class Insecta; order Orthoptera; family Morabidae; genus Vandiemenella; species Vandiemenella viatica. The sequence goes on along the minus strand of JARYHS010008074.1, from coordinate 90,003,898 downwards.
GTGAAATTCTCAGATATAACAAAAGATAGGCCTTCTCTCTTCTACCGAGCGTGGTGGCTGAGCGGGTAAACGCTCTGGCCTCGCATTTGGGAGGAGGCCGGTTCGAATCCACTTCCAGGCATCTGATATGGGTTCTTCATAGTTTCCCCAAATCACTCTAGGCAAATGCCGGGATGCTTCCTCCAAAAGGGCCATGGCCGAATTTCTTCCCGTTCCTTGTCCCAATCACATCCCGCCTCTAATGACCTCGACGTCGACGAGGCGTAAAATAAATTTCTTCCTTCTGTTATGACGTGTCTACGGTACTCGTTCGTCGAGTATCTCAATCAGTAAAGAAAATCCTTGTAAAAAAGCGCTCAACGATGGCATAATTTAAACGGAGGAATGTGCGAATCTCATTACGTAATTTTTTAGTGCGGTTTGTTAGCTCAGTTAGTTTGGGTACCTGGTTAAGAATCGAGAGCTCCACAGTTCCAATCTAGCTTTTGGTTGGAATTTTTACTCGCACTTGTACTGACTTCTCTGTCAAAGGGTTCTATGTCACACTCAAGCTACTTTTTACACTGTAGAATTATTGGGATTCGTTGGGGTAGTGACGACAGAGGTGCATTTTCTACAAAAATTGAAATTCTGTCATTCTGGTGCTCTAACTGCCCTTCGCGGTTTCCAATCCAACTACACCATACACCTTAAATGTTTATCGTTAGATATTTTGTAGTGTACCATTGTATGTTTGTATGTTCGTTTGGGTCAACTTGGACAACATTAAGCCTTTGTGAAGCTTGAACTTTGCTGTGGATGTTTACACGTTGTGTTACAACTAGAGGATACCCACCGCGGAATCAGAACCATGTAATATCCTGACATAACTCATATGATCAAACACAACTTTCAAAATTCCTGTATCTACCGAGTTTCGAACCCGAGATCAGAGCAGCGAACGTTTTATAAACAATCGCCTTAACCACTGAGCTACCACACCGCTCAGTGTTCAAATTTAAATAAGTATTTCAAGATTCTCTTCAATTAAATTTTCTGAGACATTTGTTGGAATCCGTTTAAATATTTGTATCTTAAACTGATCACAGAAGAGATTATATAGTGTTCAAAAGAGTGTAATGAAATTTCACTGCAGAACTGATAATTCCTTTGTTTTAATCTATTTAATTTTCAAGCATAACTCAAACATATATTTGGCATTCGTTCGAAATGATGTCAATGATTTGAAAAATACACAGACATCTGTGATTGCGTGTGTTATTAACGAATTGTGTCAACGTTCCGGAAAGGAGTCAAAGGAATTTATTACAAGGTAGTGAATGTGTTCAGGAAAGAATAGCTCCATTAACAACTTAGATTACAGATGTTTTAAATATTACAGGTTCAATGGTAACAATTGGATGTTGCTTCGTTGAAGAAAGGAAAAAAAACACGATTGAAATTAATCGGAAAAATGTATTTTGATTTTAAAATCATACCAGGAGTGGATTCAATTTACATCATAACTCAGTATATATATTTTTTGAAAAGTGATATAAGTACTTAACATAATGCTATTTTTCGATGTAGTCTACCTCGTTTGAATGGAGTGACTCCTTACGTAGGTTGTGAGAGGGGACGGGGGAGAAATATTTTTCATGCACATGTTTTTCAACTTCGAGAGTGCTTTTTTTTTCCCGATACATTCTTCGAAGCCTATGAGAATTCTATGCTGTGAGGTGGTTATATCTGACATTATTTCTATATCAAACTGTCTTTTAAATCTTCCACAAATTTCTGATGGTTTTACATTTCCATTATTAAGAATTTTGGTGACAGAGCATTGTTTAATATTTTAGTTGTTGGTGGTTGATGAACGCTGAAATGTCTTAAGCCTATTAGGTAGGGCTACCACATTAACAAATTCCTAATTTTTGACTGTGACTTCATGTTCGTGGACCAAGTCTGTTATGAAACTAAGAATAACTTAAAAAATAAATACATTTTGGCTTGTTTTTTATAACATATTTCAGGTTTTTTAAATATATCTCATAACCCAGTTATTTTATGATGTATCTGTTTGATGAAACTACATAGTAATATAGAGTAACTCTGAACCAGTGAAACAAAGTATGTGCACAAAATAATTATTATTTGTTTGTTTTTGATAGCAATGTATAAACATTTTGGGTTTATTCAAATATATATTTCATAATGCTTTTAGTTTTTGAAAATTCAGACTATTCAGCCAAATTAAATACGTATTTTGTTGTTAATATTCCTATCAGATTTTAAACTCTGTCTTTAGCTGAGATAGTGTTATGGTTGTTAAGTCAAGCCTAAACATCCATTCTGTGGAAACACCATTTAAAATACATTCATCAGTTTTTTAAATGATTGAAGTGAATGCTTAGAACGGATTTTAGTTTCCTACTTTAGTGCCAGGTGTCGACGAGTTATGAGAAATACCTTACATTCTAAGGCAGAAGGGAAGACTTCTATGAAAGCCCAGTTAATACCTGTTTTATAGTTTCCGCATGATAACGGTACGGCATGCAAACGTATAATGAGCCAAATATTCTAGAAAGACTTGACAATAGGCCTATCTGTTGCGTGATACCGGAAAAAAAAAACCACAATCACACAAAATCTCTAATAAAATACAATCTAATGTTTGCTATCAGAGACCTTGAAGTACTTGACGTCCATCACCCATTTTTCGACATCTACAGTATATAAAATGCGGAATAAACTGTAAATTATGGAAGTACTGCAAACCTAATTAACTGTGAATTATGGTACAATAAACCATTATTTAAAAAGTAATATTAGGGCGTACATGCGTTCTGGTCATATCCTTAAAAAGTTAGTGATGTCAATATTATGCAAGTAATTGTCTGTCTAAACGATTCACTCCTTCATGTTAATTCATTAATTAGGTAATTTTGTTTGCTAAACATTTACTAGAGCAGATAAGATTGGCAATTTTGTACCCTGTTTACTTCTAACTGGTGGCTCAAGGTTGTGTTTCCTGGTCCCCGTTCCTCACCTCTCCGCCCCCTCCCTTCCTGCCTCTTCAAGCTGACCGCTGTGTCCATGTAGGCTAATAACAAATGACTGGCCTTGAGCCACCTCTGTTAGCTGAACAGGCTATGCGATAAAGTGAAGTGCGGTGCCTCAAGGTCGTGATTCCTGGTCCCAGTTCCTCATCTCTCCACCCCCTCCCTTCCTGCCTCTCCAAACTGACCGCTGTGTCCATGTAAGCGGTGACATAAGACTGACCTTGAGCCGCCTCTGTTAACTGAACAGGATATACAATAAAGTGAAGTGCGGTGCCTCAAGGTCGTGTTTCGTGGTCCCAGTTCCTCACCTCTCAATCCCCTTCCTTTATGCCTCTTAAAGCTGACCGCTGTGTCCGTGTAGGATAATTACAAAAGACTGACCTTGATCTGCCTCTGTTAACTGAACAGGCTATACAATAAAGTGAAGTGCGGTGCTTCAAGGTCGTATTTCCTGGTCCCAGTTCCTCATCTCTCCACCCCCTCCCTACCTGCCTCTTCAAGCTGACCGCTGTGTCCGTGTAGGATAATTACAAAAGACTGACCTTGATCCGCCTCTGTTAACTGAACAGGCTATACGATAAAGTGAAGTGAAGTGCGGTGCTTCAAGGTCGTATTTCCTGGTCCCAGTTCCTCATCTCTCCACCGCCTCCCTTCCTGCCTCTTCAAGCTGACCGCTGTGTCCGTGTAGGATAATTACAAAAGACTGACCTTGATCTGCCTCTGTTAACTGAACAAGCTACACGATAAAGTGAAGTGCGGTGCTTCAAGGTCGTATTTCCTGGTCCCAGTTCCTCATCTCTCCACCCCCTCCCTTCCTGCCTCTTCAAGCTGACCGCTGTGTCCGTGTAGGATAATTACAAAAGACTGACCCTGATCCGCCTCTGTTAACTGAACAGGCTATACGATAAAGTGAAGTGCGGTGCTTCAAGGTCGTATTTCCTGGTCCCAGTTCCTCATCTCTCCACCCCCTCCCTTCCTGCCTCTCCAAACTGACCGCTTTGCCCATGTAGGCGGTGACATAAGACTGACCTTGAGCCGCCTCTGTTAACTGAACAGGCTATACGATAAAGTGAAGTGCGGTGCTTCAAGGTCGTATTTCCTGGTCCCAGTTCCTCAAATCTCCACCCCCTCCCTTCCTGCCTCTTCAAGCTGACCGCTGTGTCCGTGTAGGATAATTACAAAAGACTGACCTTGATCCGCCTCTGTTAACTGAACAGGCTATACGATAAAGTGAAGTGCGGTGCTTCAAGGTCGTATTTCCTGCTCCCAGTTCCTCATCTCTCCACCCCCTCCCTTCCTGCCTCTTCAAGCTGACCGCTGTGTCCGTGTAGGATAATTACAAAAGACTGACCTTGATCCGCCTCTGTTAACTGAACAGGCTATACGATAAAGTGAAGTGCGGTGCTTCAAGGTCGTATTTCCTGGTCCCAGTTCCTCATCTCTCCACCACCTCCCTTCCTGCCTCTCCAAACTGACCGCTTTGTCCATGTAGGCGGTGACATAAGACTGACCTTGAGCCGCCTCTGTTAACTGAACAGGATATACAATGAAGTGAAGTGCGGTGCCTCAAGGTCGTGTTTCGTGGTCCCAGTTCCTCACCTCTCAATCCCCTTCCTTTATGCCTCTTAAAGCTGACCGCTGTGTCCGTGTAGGATAATTACAAAAGACTGACCTTGATCTGCCTCTGTTAACTGAACAGGCTATACGATAAAGTGAAGTGCGGTGCTTCAAGGTCGTATTTCCTGGTCCCAGTTCCTCATCTCTCCACCCCCTCCCTTCCTACCTCTTCAAGCTGACCGCTGTGACCATGTAGGCTAATAACAAATGACTGGCCTTGAGCCACCTCTGTTAGCTGAACAGGCTATGCGATAAAGTGAAGTGCGGTGCTTCAAGGTCGTATTTCCTGGTCCCAGTTCCTCATCTCTCCACCCCCTCCCTTCCTGCCTCTTCAAGCTGACCGCTGTGTCCGTGTAAGATAATTACAAAAGACTGACCTTGATCCGCCTCTGTTAACTGAACAGGCTATACGATAAAGTGAAGTGAAGTGCGGTGCTTCAAGGTCGTATTTCCTGGTCCCAGTTCCTCATCTCTCCACCGCCTCCCTTCCTGCCTCTTCAAGCTGACCGCTGTGTCCTTGTAGGATAATTACAAAAGACTGACCTTGATCCGTCTCTGTTAACTGAACAGGCTATACGATAAAGTGAAGTTCGGTGCTTCAAGGTCGTATTTTCTGGTCCCAGTTCCTCATCTCTCCACCCCCTCCCTTCCTGCCTCTTCAAGCTGACCGCTGTGGCCGTGTAAGATAATTACAAAAGACTGACCTTGATCCGTCTCTGTTAACTGAACAGGCTATACGATAAAGTGAAGTTCGGTGCTTCAAGGTCGTATTTCCTGGTCCCAGTTCCTCATCTCTCCACCCCCTCCCTTCCTGCCTCTTCAAGCTGACCGCTGTGTCCGTGTAAGATAATTACAAAAGACTGACCTTGATCCGTCTCTGTTAACTGAACAGGCTATACGATAAAGTGAAGTTCGGTGCTTCAAGGTCGTATTTCCTGGTCCCAGTTCCTCATCTCTCCACCGCCTCCCTTCCTGCCTCTTCAAGCTGACCGCTGTGTCCGTGTAGGATAATTACAAAAGACTGACCTTGATCCGTCTCTGTTAACTGAACAGGCTATACGATAAAGTGAAGTTCGGTGCTTCAAGGTCGTATTTCCTGGTCCCAGTTCCTCATCTCTCCACCCCCTCCCTTCCTGCCTCTTCAAGCTGACCGCTGTGTCCGTGTAAGATAATTACAAAAGACTGACCTTGATCTGCCTCTGTTAACTGAACAGGCTATACGATAAAGTGAAGTGCGGTGCTTCAAGGTCGTATTTCCTGGTCCCAGTTCCTCATCTCTCCACCCCCTCCCTTCCTGCCTCTCCAAACTGACCGCTGTGTCCATGTAGGCGGGGACATAAGACTAACCTTGAGCCGCCTCTGTTAACTGAACAGGATATACAATAAAGTTAAGTGCGCTGCCTCAAGGTCGTGTTTCCTGGTCCCAGTTCCTCACCTCTCAACCCCCTACCTATATGCGTCTCCAAGCTGACCGCTGTGTCCTTGGAGGTGAGTGCCAAAGGACTGACCTTGAACCGCCTCTGTTAACTGAACAGGCTGTACAGTAGAATGAGGTTTGGTGATATAGTGTTTGTTTTCTGTTGTGTTGCAGGCGTGAGTGAAGGCGGCGACGGGGACAGCGGCGGTACCGAGGCCAGAGACGGCGAGTCCCTCGCGCCGCCCCCGGACCAGCAGCAGCAGGTGGAGGCGGTGCCGCCCCCACTGCTGCTGCCCCCGGCCGAGGTCGAGGTGCGGGGGCCTGGCGCGGGAGTGTGGGCCAGGCAGCCGCTGCCCCGGGGTACCCGCTACGGGCCGTACCTCGGCAAGTGGCTGGGGCAGCCCGCGGACCACAGATTCGCCTGGGAGGTGAGTACCCAGCCAATGATTACGCGGCGATCACATATCCATACATCTGATGCTACTGCTTACTACGTTTAGTTACTTGTGGAATTTCTACCGCCAGTTATTGTTACACAGTTCAGCAGTTCATGTTATTTAAACCCTGGACGAATTTAAACGAAGGAAATAACACCATTCTGGCAAAGTGTCCTCTATAGGAATTACAGAGATCGTGTCGTTCCTACAATCGAGTTAAAGCGCATCCATGCAACATACGAGAAGCTGCAGCCAGCTCTAGATAAAATATTGCCACATCGTACCTGTTCTTACGATTCGTACTGAACCTTGTTGACGCAGGGCTTTCATTCGAGAGGACGCAGATTTCTGTTTTTAATTAATTCCGGAAATGTTCCTTTAAAAATCTATAGCCGAATCAGTTCCCATTCTTCACTCCTCCTTTTCCCTCTCCCGCCTCTAATATCTTCTATGTTAACTTGACGTAAATCATTAAGAAAAAATATTATTACGATTTTTACACATTTTTCCAGATCATTTACCCAAACGCTTGAAAATGTTAATACTGACGTTATCCTACAATAGCTAATGTTATAATATTATCGTGACTACAGGCATAATGTGTTAAGCGTGGGCTGTTTATGAAATGTATTATGTCCATTGTATTATGCTTTTACCGAGCGTGGTGGTGTAACGGATAGCGTTCTGGCCTCGCATTCGGGAGGACGGCGGTTCGAATCACCGTCCGGGCATCCAGATTTGGGTTTTCCATGGTTTCCCCAAATCACTCCAGGCGAATGCCGGGATGCTTCCTTCAAAAGGCCATGGCCGAATTCCTTCCCATTCCTTGCCCCCATCCTTTCCCGTCTCTAAAGACCACGTTGTTAAAAAGGGACGTTAAACTGTTACAAAAAAAAAAAAAAAAAAGTATTATGCTTGAGGATGATAAAAGAGAGAGGATTCAAATCGATGACTCCTTATTTAGAGCGATTCTTCCGAATACTACCACAGGGCTGCCAACTTTAATTGGACGAATGGTCAGCACCCGCATCGCCGTATGCCCACAATCCATATGCACTGCATAGCGGTTGGTGAATAAGTCTAGGCCTTTGGTAGTCCAACGATTTGGGATCATGCACACTTCCCTCCCCTCTCTTACCCTATTGAATGAGTCCCTATATCGGAAATAAAAGCAGCTAATCTCGTGATGAGCAATAGACGCGTTTATTGCTTCTCAGCCGCCTAACTTACCAGGAAATGCTGGGTTTACCACAAATGTCTTCCTCAGAAACTAGCGATACTATGGATTGACACGAAGCACACAACAAAGCTAGGGAAGCTCACAGATACACAAATACTCGTCTCTTACATCCAGTTCGAAACGTTCTCGGCTTTGTTCATACATGGTCATTCCAGCTGCAAATTACGAAACGTGGAAGCGTGGTTACCATAAAGATCCGGTAATCATCACTCTTTACAGATAAATGTAAATTTTCCAAGAAACTTCCAAAATTTATCTGTCTTTACGATTGGCAATAAATGGTGTACTCAGTTATAGTAGAGGGGTAGAGGGAGGGATTTTTCAGGATAGGGTTGTGGTATGCTTATAGACAGTAACAGGTAGTTGCGGGACAATCTTGTTTGTAGATATAAGGTCGCGCTGTATAAAGCAGGAAAATGCAGCAATTCAATCGTGGATTCATACTTTCTCTTAGAATCCAAGTAAAACTTCAACAGTCTTCTTGAGATAGAACTGTATTCTAAAATTCTTATCGAATTCCGATTGCCTTTCTCATGGTCGCTTGCAATTTCTTGGATACAACTCTAATTATATTTTTCTCCATCTTTAATCCTTTATTCCAGCAATATGCCCGACACAATGTCATCTCAAGGCTGCTGTTTACTACAAGATGTCTTCGATTTTTATAACTGACCTGTGTCAGATGCTTTTTCTTGTCTTTTCTAGTGATACCCAGCATGATATTCCGTAGTTCTTGCAGCTGTTCTAGGTTTCCTTTTGTAAATACGCTGAGTTTTCTGCATTGTAATAAACTGATTTTCTGGTTTATAGTCATATTTGTTCTGAGAACATTAGATTATTTCCCATAACCTTGACATCCAACCTTGATGAGACTCACAGTTTCTCTTCTCGTATTTACACCGAGTGTGGTGAACGGTTAACGCCCTGGCCTCGCATTCGGGAGGACGCCAGTTCGAATCGCCGTCCGGGCATCCAGATTTGGGTTTTCCATGGTTTCCCCAAATCACTCTAGGCTAATGCTTCCTTTAAAAGGCCATGGCCAAATTCATTCCCGTTCCTTATCCCCATCCCTTCCCGCCTCTAATAACCTCGCTCTCAAATGACATCGATGTCACAAGCAAGCCATAAGCGTCGATGTCAAATTCTGATGATTTCGAGCATTTCAGCCGATACACGTGACGATGCACACAACCAGCTGAACCGTCTGAATAAATTAATTGGAGAGGAGATTTTTCTGTTGGCAAAAAAGAGACGAAATTAACAATATTGTTATCTAAGATATAAGATGACAACTCATAAACTAATCAATAAAGCTATCAAAAAGCACATCAACACTGGCTGACAGAGTTTTTTAAAAAACATATCAATATCACCAAGTACAAAGTTGTAGACCTCAGGAGAATTATCTGAAATTCTTTGCGGAAGTCACGGTTTGATAAAAGATATCTCTAGAATAAGAAAAAGTAGGATTTGAATAATAGTGTTACAGTAGGACACTGAAAACTAAATGCATCAAAAATACAATTCAGATACTATCCAGAAGTGATACTTGATGAAGAATCTCACCAAAGGAATAAACAACAACAACAAAATAAAAACATAACAAAAAACATTAGATAATTGAAAAACATAATCCGAACAACACCAAAACTCATAACCCTAATCAAAACAAATCAACACCAAAAAAAGATGTATTTTGAGACACAAAATTCATTAATTTATCAACAGAGGTTACAATGGATATTTTTAACAGTGTCTATGACGTCATTAGAGGCGGAACAGGACTGGGAACAAGGTAAGGGAAAGAATTCGGTCATTGCCTTTTTGACGTAACCACCCCGACATTCGTCTCAAGTGATTTGGAGAAACAATGGAAAACCCAGTTCTGGATGGCCAAATGGGGATTCGAACTCGCGTCCTCTCGAATGCAGGCCAGAGCGTTATCTCTCACTCACTACTCTCCGTTTTCTGATGCACACTGAATTTACTGCTTCTGATCTTCGATTCTACATCTACATCTATACTCTGCAAATCACAAATACTGTGGGTGGCAGAGGGTGCTAAGCACCAATCCTAATTCTGTGCATTCCAATCCCGAACAGAACGAGGAAAGAAGGAATACTTAAATGAATCAGTACGGCATCTTATTTCTCGAATCTTATCCCTCCTGTCCTTGCGACCTAAATAGGTTGGCTGAAGAAGTATTTCGTTGCACTCGTAAATTAAAGATTTTCGCATATCCTCGAACAAATTCAAACGAAAACGACGTCGTCTGTCCGCCAAACAATCCCAGCCCAACCCACGAATCAGCTCTGTGACACTTACGTAAGGACTGTAACTAGCAGTCACGAATCGAGCGGCTCTCCTCTGTACTTTCTCTAATGTGTCAATCAATCCCTTGCGATACGGATCCCAAATTCCACAACAGTATTCCAAATGCGGACGCACTAGTGTTTTGTACGCTATTTCCTTTGTATGACCATTACAACTTCTCAAAATACGACCTATGAATTGTAGTTTAGAATTAGCTTTGCCTACGACGGAAGTTATGTGCAAGTCCCACTTCATGTTGCTTTGTACTGTTATGCCTAGATACTTCAGGGAATCCACAGTGTCAACAACTGAAATGTTAACTTTGTACTTGTGAGCAAACGGGGTCTTTTTATTACTTATGTGCATTGCCTTGCACTTTTTGCAGTTAAGATTCACAAAAAAGATTCCAATAAGTTTGTTCAATATTCCACCGTCAGTCACTAGTATTCCTTCTCACTCTGAGAGCCACTTCGCAGAATATCGCCTGTCTGCTTGTCGTCGGGGGAGCAGCGTCTAATACGTCATGATCTGACGTTCTTTAACGGCACCGCACTCGGAGACGGGAACACAGAAAAGTGTTCAGTGAAGCGAGGGTCTGGCTCGTGGCTTGGTAATTGCTCGGGGCTGATGAGTTTGCCGAGTCCACCCCTCCCACACACACACACACACACACACACACACCCTCGAGAGGATAAAAATCAATTGCGAACTGCGCGGGGTGCTCCCTAAGTGCTTCGCCAGGGTGTCGGAGAGAAAATGGGGGTTAATGGGGACGCCTCGCATTAAGTCAGTCAATCATTTTTGTTCCTCCCCCGCTAACGATCTGAAACCTCCTCCGCCCCTGCCCATCACTCCGAGCCTCTCTCGTACGGACGAGTCGGGCGCGGTACACCACTAAGTACGGTGTTAAGGCAATTTGGCTGTAAGTCATCAATCAGCGAGAAGCCGTTTGGGCGCGATGCTCGCTGAGTTGTAGCATCTTTAATCAAACGCCCCTCCCAGCGACTCTCTTTTGTAACTCGCCGGCTCCTTCGTTGTTGGCGGGCGGAGCAATTTCGGTCGCGCTTCTTGCGTCTGAGGGAGACAAATGGGCGCGAGCTGCAAATTAAGTTGGCGCGCGCCGTCTCGGGGTTCTGCTACCGCTCTAGTGCCTCCGTGTAAAGGTGGAAGCTGGTGGAGATATACTAATCGTATCTCAACGCCACGAAGTGCCTCTGATTCGTGAGAGACGTGGTCACCAGTAAACCAGAGTTTCATCACACCTACTAACATTAACTAAATGCGCGTAACAGGTAGAACTTCACATCTTTATATCTAACAGTGGGTTATAGCGGGGAACGTAAAAGTATATGATGTATAATCAGAAAATGTCAGCTTAACCAGCTTGTAAATACGTTGTTTTTTTTAACTTTACGCCTCGTCGACGTCGAATGTGCCCGGACGGGGATACGAATCTGCATCCTCCCTTCAAAGTTCATTTCAGTTTATCTCTTATTTTCATGATTGCCTCCTGTCTTTCACCAATATGCATGTAAATTACTACTGGAATAATTTTTCAGAAGCAAATTTATGAAAATGGGAGATTCACAATTTTCAAAGCGATATACCCTCTTACATATGAGGAGTTTTACACAAGGCTTTCACTGTTCGTGACATATTACAAAACGCACGTTGTTCCGTTAGCGTGGATTATTAATTACAGTAGAATTTCAATTATCCGAATCAATTGGGACCGGACCCGATTCGGATAATCGAAAATTCGGATATTTGGATTTTTTCCGAAAGAGGGTCTGTTTTAATTAATTACTGTATGTATGTTGAAAATGGGAGAAAAAAACTATACTGAAAGGAAAAGAGGTTTTAATTTATTGAATAAAATTGCAACACTTTTACATGTTAAGCGTATTTACAAGTACTGTACGTAACATACTATAAATAAAAGTCATTGCTTGCTGAACATCCTCTGTCGGAGTAAGCTGTTTGACTGTATTCATCTGTTTTCTAACTCCAAAGTCGCTCATCCGCTTGACAGTGAGACGTTTCATGTGGTATATAGGCAGAATCATTATTTTTTTGAATCGCAGTACGTTTCCGTTTTAATTAAAAAAGCGATTCGGATAATCAGCGATTCGGCTAATCGGAGTTCGGATAATTGGAGTTCTACTGTATTGGCGAAATATTAAGCCATGTAATGTGTGTCGATTAAACATTCGCGTCGTTGTTTGTAAAAAAAAACCATCAAATACTTTTACCAAGATGGCCGTCTCGTAACAACTGAGTTAGTGGTTGACTGTAATGACGCTGATGTGGACGAACTTTCGATACACGGGACGCCCCGGTCCGTGACTGCGGCAGAATGAGCCCAATGTGGCAGACCGCAGACAATTAGGGGCAGCTGCTCTTTGAGGTGGCGCTGTAGTGACGTAAGGAAGCCAATATGTCGCACAACGCCTGATTGCAGCCGGCGATATCGGCTTCCCTTTGAAGTGGGTCGTTAGCGGGGCAAGTCCCTTCAACTGTGAAACTGCCGTTCAGTGCCGTGAATCACTGCTTGTAACTCCCTTCCGATCTCTCCAAGCGGTATAAGTGCTTTTCGCTACTTTGGCAGAAAAAGCGTATTTGGGTGCCATCGTTTTCTCGATGCAGAGTCCGTATGAATAACCCACACCATTAGTAAAATGCAGTGTTTATTCTTTTCTCTTCTCCAATGACAAGGGAGTAATCTGTAGCCGCATCTACTAACACTTATCTATCTACATTTTTATAAATTTGTAAGCAATCGGTGCCTTGTCTGTTGTTTTGTCCAGGCATCACGCAAGAATTACCGAATCGATTTGGATTGGGTTTTCACTGTTTTAAAGCTTATGTTCTAGCTAAAAATCTGTTGCAAATCTTAGTAACGGAGCAAGAAATCACAAGTCAGTCGTACCATAAAAGATATGCGCCGCAGATAACACTGCATCCAGATGAACACTCCTTTACGACATGCCCACAAAAGATCACTGTACAACATAGATAAACTTTCAACCCTTTGAATCGTGTTGATGTATATGTTTTTGATCAAGTTTATTTGGTTATTTATTTCTTCAGTGTTTTTTTTTTTTTTTTTTTTTTTTTAAACATAGTACGTTAGAATACACGGAAAACGATAGTCCAACCACTACATCAAAGATTAACACTCTAATAAGCGTAAAAAAAATCGTAGAATTTAATTAACGGTAAAGATTACAAAGATAAAGTAATATTCCTGTTACCGGAAGAAAAACAAAAGACAAACGCATTACTCATCTAGGTTCGCGCGGAAGCAGAGAGAAAAAGCTATTCGAATACTAATTAACGATAGTGGTGTACGGTTCGCTATCCGTTTTTTGCCATAGTATGATGTTTTATCCATCGATGATAGTTTTATAACATTCATTTAAAAATGATTCTCGCCGCAGTTTGACTGGTTCGATTACTCGCGCTCACATTGCACTGAGTAACCATTACAACGGAGTAATGAACTCCTAGCACTGGCTTACCAGCCATCATCCCAATGTTCTTTATGTCTTAATTAATTAATTAGGATAATTGTAGATCTCACTGTTAAAATTACATTTTACCACCAAAATCTTAAACAGCAACACAAATCTTTCCTGATTCCGAGACAGATATTTCGTTTACACATAAAACTTATCGTATTGCAAATATGTAGGAGGATTCATTGATAATTTTTATAGTGCCTGTCTGCCTTATCATATGGTACATCGTTATGAAGACGAGCAAAATAATATGTTTTTCTGTTTAAGAACTAACTATATCTAAATGAAAATACCATAAACCAAAGATTAATCACATATGTAATCCGTTTCTCGTCAGTATTTTTCATCACAAGACTAGTATTTGTCGTCATCTGTCACTATTTCAATTCTATTTTATCCATGCAGTCTTCATTGTGTGACATATTACGAGCTGGGGCATTGGAGTAATCCTTCATAGCAGATCCCAGTTCTTGTTTTTTTCATTCTTTAATGATTTTGATTAGGTAATATATTCATCTTTTCCTGTCTCTGTTTCGAATTATAACTATAAGACGTACGCTAATGCAGTGGTATGGCTAAATATCACAAGTGAGTTTAAAGTCATACTTATATTGAACACCTCCAACGACAAACTAATCCGGAAATTAATTCTGCTTTTATGTATGTTCGTTTGGGCCAACTAGGACCACTTTAGAAATTCATTTAAATTGAATTTGCTTTGGATGTACACATAATCCGTGTTAAAATTAGGGTTGTTAAACATAGAGGGGACCTACAGTTTAACGTGGAATCCGAACGACGGAAGCGTTCTGGCGTACTTCACATTACACAGCAACCTGTTACAGAGCCTGGTTTAAGAGCCTATGAAAATCCCTGCCGGTACAGGGATTCGAACACAAGACTTCCGATCTCCAATCCTTAACCGCTGATCTACCAGACCGCCTTTTTTTTTTAACTTATGGCTTTACGCCGACGTTGAGGTCATTAGAGGCGGCATGGGACTGGGGCAAAAAACCCAAATCTTGATACCCGGATGGGGATTCGAACCCGCGTCCTCCCGAATGCGAGACCAGAACGTTAACCGTTCACCCACCACGCTCAGTCCGGTCTTCTTACTTGTAAAACTCTTCCGTAGTTGAGGAGATAAACGGGAAAATGCGATACACGTATAAGAAGTAAGTCATTCTTAGGGTAAAATGTTGTAATTTTAATCCATAATCACAGTAGACACATGGCTTTATGATCTCGCTATGTGTAAGAGGCACCATCCAACTAACTGTGCTGAGTAGCAGTACTCAGTATTTAGGGGAGCAGGCAGTAACGAAAAATGCGATACGGTCTCATAATCGAGAAGACAAGAGCTCTTCACCAGGTCTGTAACATCTGCACTCAGAGTGAAGAGCTGTGGCTAAGGACGCGCGCTCCATTTCAGAGAAGCCTATCGCATACTCAAGACACTGCTCCCCTTAATGTTACCAACCGGGGGCCAGCCACAGACTATATGCGACTTTTCCACGAGCGGTAGCGATCAGAAGTTGACCAATACTAGGCTCATAGCCATGTTACCTATGTGTAGGTGGTTTCATGAATGGCCATAACTTGGAAGTGTAACTTACTTTTTGATTCGGTCTCGTAGGATAAAATTTCAGTCATACTGACGGATTGTCTCTGACCACCGTATACTATGGTCAGAATCTACAAGAGGCAGTTAGGCGTTTTCGCTGGGATACCAATGATAAGCTTTGATCAAAACGCGTCGGTTGTAAACAGTCTTTGTTGTTATAGTTGCTGGTTCGTGAAGCGTCAGGCTTGAAGTACGTCCTCCGACACTGTGCCTGGTTTATACAGACATCAAACAGAGGTAGCTGTCCAATTGTGAGGGAACCAGTTTCCCTCCCGACGAGCGCGTGGCTAAGCTGTGGTGAGCTGTAGGGGTGCGTAAAAAAAAAAAGCGGGGTTGAAGGGAAAATAAGTGGAGGGGAAGGCTTACGGGGCATTTCGCACGGTTTCGAAATCGAATGTATACCATTGAAATCAAGAATTGGCCTTTTTAGAGTAGAAAGGTGTGTTTCGTGCACGTTTTTCAGTCCACCGTTATTTATGACGTGAGAAAGGCGTGAGGCGCAGGTAGTCTGTCGGGCTGGTTTGACAGAGGGTGACGTGTCCGTCTTTCAATCCGGTAGCAATCTCCTTTGTCGAATTTTTGCCGAAACCCAGAGGAATGGAATGAATTGTAATTTTTAAACCTATGTTCGAATTGGGATGTATTGGGGTCTAATCAGAGGGTATTGAAGAGGCACCTTTGTCATCAGCGGAAAGGGGTTTCCATCGCCATTTTTTTGGAAACCGGGATTGGTTTAAATCTGTACCCTTTCGGAGCTGGGTCTTTGTGAATGGGCAGATGTCATGAGAACTTATCAAAGCGAACCGGGGTGCCATTATTTGAATCCACATGATTTCTGAACGAAATATGTCGAAGGTATTGTGAAAAGTCTTGTTGTAAAGGAAATTTATTTCGTTATTGTTTTCACATCTGCTTGATCTTGTTAATTTACGAAATATTATTTAACTGAATATTTTTCTGGCCCCAACACTAACGTATTTAAACACGATCAAAGTTACAGAAAGATGCGGCACCTCAAAATGGTATATTATCATGTGATGTTTAACGTGCGATCTATGATGGTTATTCCTCGTAAAGACGGAGCTTCATTATTTTATAGATTTGAACCAAGGTTACCCGTTAGGGTTAACGTTAAACGATGTTACAGTAAATTTAATGTCTGTTTCTGGCGTCTCGTAATTTATTAATGTCCGTGGGTGGGAGGATGAACAAAAGTTCTTGTCTCCCAGAATACGTGGGTATGCTGATAAGGGAATGACGATCACAGGATTTTCGTAAAATTTCGTGTTTTGTAGTTTGCTGAATGGAATCGTCATCGATGATCGAGTAGAAAACCCTTGCT
This sequence comes from Vandiemenella viatica, assembly GCA_031002005.1. Taxonomy (NCBI): domain Eukaryota; kingdom Metazoa; phylum Arthropoda; class Insecta; order Orthoptera; family Morabidae; genus Vandiemenella; species Vandiemenella viatica. The sequence goes on along the minus strand of JARYHS010008074.1, from coordinate 89,987,346 downwards.
ATTTCTTAACGGTGTATTGCGATGTGAAATGTGATCGATTAAGTTGAATAAATGGAGATATAACTGAGAATGATAATAATGCATTTATCTCGATAAAATAACTATTGCACATACCTGATACACAACGTGTAGGGTAACAATGAATCAGTAAAATGTTTTATTCTTCCAATCTTTGGATTCTCGATTTTTTAGTCGATGTGCAAACCTACTATGAGTTTACTTTCAGTTTAATGTACAAAACAGATTCAATTGCCCCTTTATGTTCTAAGAATAGAAGACATATGCTTTAGCAAGTCTGTATTAATGGAGTAAGATGCTTTATATTGTTTTATTCTTGGGTGTATTGGATTTAGGAATTCAGTTACCGTTCAGATAAAACGTTAGGTTAAACTTTTCTGTATCATGAGATTAATGTATCGAGTGAAATAAACGTTTCAGCTTAGTTCACAAACACAAGAAATTGAAATAAATATGGATTGTTTGTCTCAAAGCACAGTCTTATATCCACTGAGTAATTTTCTATTTTCAGAAGCCAGCAGCAATTAGAAAAAATGTTAGAAATCACGACTGCTTTCTTCAATAAGGTTGCACGGAATTTTTAGCCAGTAATGAGGTTTAGTCATTTTGCCTCTCATAGTACTTTATTTAAAGAAATGGCAGGTTTCATTAATCATAACACGGTTCCCTCTGACAGCGGATGTAATCCTTTAATTCTTTACTAATTTTTTCTTCACGGATACGAGTAACAACACATATTCTCAGCTATCTTTTTACCGTACCTTAATCTCTGACTTGTTCCCAAATCCTTGCCTTCGACAGTTCCCCCCATCATCAACTTCACAAAGGTATTCAAAAAAATACGACTAACTACACTACATTTCTTCTTAGTTTCCTGAACATCTCCCAAGTAATTGGCCAATTTAATTTTCTGTACGCATAAATGTTATTCTTTCTGGTATCTCCAGTTTAAAATGTCCATTACGCGTTTAATTTGTGTTGTAACAAATTCATTCTGACTCCTGTGTAAACGTAAGATATTAACTTTTTTTCTTCATGGAGACGATCTGGTCAGTCCACGCAACACCAGCTAATCATTTTCACTGAGAGTGGTCGGCGAGCGGTTAACACTCGGGGCTCGCATTCGGGAGGACGCAGGTTGGAATCCCCGTCTGCGCATCCAGATTTGGGTTTTCCATGGTTTCGCCAAATCAGTCCAGGCGAACGTCGGTATGGTTCCTTCCATATGCAATGATCGAATTCCTTCCCGTTCCTTGTCCCGAGCCCATCCCGCTTCTAATGATCTCGACGTCGACGAGGCGTAAAGCCGTAAAAACAAATCTAATTATTTTCGTTCACTGTATGGAATCGAAACCGCAGCATAAATTTTTTTATTAGCTTAGCTTTCAATAAGAGTGCAGATTACACAAGTAAAGACTGCGTTTAAAATGAGGCAGGTCTTTAGCCAGACTATATTCGGCGAGATGATATTTATATCCCTGTCCCCGGAGCGTTGTGAGAGGATACTATTACTTCTGAAGAGTGTGTGTAGTCCTTCCTCTTGGAACGCGGAGCGCGCCTTCTTGGCTGTGCAGACTACTGTGCGCTGCCCGGAGACGGTCGTCGTGCCTCGGGCAAATTAAACGTGTATAATTCAGGCGGGCTGTCTGTAATTACTGCGGTCGGGCCGACCCGCCCGGGCAGGCAGTCCCACTGTGCATTGTTAATGTGTCAATAGCGGCAGCTCCGCAATCTGCCACACCCGCCGGCACATCCACTGCTGTCAGCTGCTGACCACAGTCAGAAAACACCATCTTTCCGTCTGCAACGTGATGACCAGCGATAATATGCCCAAGTCAACGCGTTGCCGGAACGATTTCTGCGGAGGCATCTGGTCACGTGCCAGGATCAATAATATGGACATTCAGGTTAAGGGGCGTCCATTAATCACGTGACGTGTTTTTCCGGAATTCCGGACCCTCCCCCCCCCGGTCTGGTGAGACTTCGTGAGATCTGCTCCGACACTCCCCCCTCTAAAATGAAATGAGGTTTTGACGGAGACACCCCCCTCCCCTCATATAAATCGACCTCATAACTTTTCGAGGATTTTTTTTTTATGTCTCATGCTTCCAAGTGCGGCTATATCCCCACTTTTCGACGAAATAACCAACCCCCCCCCCCCCTTACAGTCAACTTTCGCGTCATTTGTGAAGACTTCTTTTCTTTTAGCTCTGCAGTCCTACAAGAATTTTAAAACCTCGCGTGAGATATTTCCGTTGACACCCCCCTCCCCCTTGGTGAGATAAGGCTTGACCCCCCCCCCCCTATTTCACCTCGTCATTAACGGGTGCTCCCTTACTGGACCAGTCTTCACTGCCCTTGCTGTTTTCGTAAGATTCATGAAATCCGTGTACGATGCGATGATCTGGAAAAAAAAATGCTATCAGAATTACGTTATGATGTATCTGATCAGTTTGTTGACATTATAATGAAAGCCTCCTGTTAAAAATTAACCAATTAAATTTTTTTTAGGAAAGGGAGTACGAAATTTGAATAAATTCCCAGTAGGAGTGTTGAATAACACTGAAAGAACTTTAATTTAAAATTCTTAAAGTATAATGTGTGTAACGGTGACGTGTAGACGCAGCAAAAAAACTATTTGTATCATACTTGCAACACGTCATACTTATAGCTACAGATATAGTAAATAATAATAATTCCATGTGGTCGAAATGACCTTGTGACAGGTGTCTGCCGCTGTCATAGCCGCCTTACACTAACCCGGCAGTGCTACCAGGTACCAGAGACCTACAGTTTAAGGTAGAATCCGAACCACGGAAGCGTTCTGGCGTCATTGAAATGACGCAGGAAGCATGTGCCAGAGGTGAAGTTCGGGTTAATAGCCTATGAAAATCCCCGCCGAGGCAGATATTCGAACCAGGGACACCTTAACCACTGAGCCACCAGACCGTTGTTAGTATGCTGTTAACAGTAGCATGTCGGTAACGGGAACTCATAAGATTTTACCCTTTCAAAAAATTGCCCAACGCGCCTAAAGAAGTTTTCAATTCAAAACTAAAAATCAAGCTTAGTCCACAACCCGACGCGAATCTTCCCGAAGAAGGTGTACCAAGCTATTATCTCAGAGGCAAGAAAGCTAATGCCTTTCTTCATGGGCATGCAGTTTAACGTGGAATCAGAACCAGAAAAGTCCAGGCGTATCTCATATAATCAAATATAACACCTAAAATTTCCTACTCACCGCGGGATTTGACCCGCGACCGGAGAGAGAAACTTTCGAAAGTAAGCACCGTAACCGCTGAGCTACCCGACCGCCTTGTTTTGAAGTGTACTTGGGCTAACTACTGTCAAAATCGGATAAAAGCTGTGAACAACGGTGACAGAAATTAAGGTGGGGGGGAGGGGAGGAGGGAAAGGAGTACATGGTTTAGGTTTCTGTAAATCAAACGTAAACAGTGTTTCTGTATCTGGTTTTAAAGTATATGTGTGCAAAGTTCCATCAAAATCCGATAAATACTATATGAAGTATTTGCATGAAGATTTTGCTCATCCGAAAAGCGTCCAACGCGTATAATATACGCTCAACAGGTGGCATGTTGGTGACGCGCGTAACAGGTGGCATGTCGATGACGTGACGTCATGAACTCACAGATTTACCCCCGTCCAAATATCGTGTAACCACGCCTGTAGTAGTTTTTACTTAAACAAGAAATCGTAACATAAAAACCAATTACCCCAAAGAAAATATTTCTTAGGAGCCGCTGCAACGTTCCATTAACTAGATTTGTCCGGAGAGAGTATTGTGTGCCCATATCAGTGGCTTCCGAACTCGCGGCAGCTCTGACAAAGTGTTATTTGCCGCGTGGTCGGGTCAGCAATTGTGAGGGTGTCCAGCGGCGTTGACAGCCGCCACACCCTCCGCAGTGGCCGAGGAAGAAGAGTTGTGAAGGGACTTCCTGCCTGTAATCTGCGGGCCGGAAGATGTCCGCTCATTGTGCTCGGCCGAGCGGTTCGCTTCAAACGGCCGCCCATTGTGTCTTCACAGCGAGTGAGGTGGCGACTCGGTCACCCAGGCGTGCCAACACCTGCGTCGCGGGAAGTGCATACCTCCAGGCGAATCCCCTGTTGTTTTCCATTATCTTTAGTTACGAAACACAGGACGCGACTCTTAACTGGTTCGAAATTTTATATTTCACTACCCCAAACGAAGTTGGACCTTATTGTTGTCACCCCGCAGTTGGTGAGACTCTCATAGACCACTAGCTAGTAAACACAACAAGTTGCAGACTACAAATTTGCACGTGTATTGTGCTTCGTCGACCCAAAACGCAATGCTATATTTAAAATCTTGTAAAATTACATTCATTGGGGGCAAAGGGATAGATTTTTCTTCCTCATCATTTAGGGTGCTTGTTCAGGGAAAGTCGGTTTTAGATATTTTTAATTCTTTTTTCCCCGTTGGCAGGTGTGCTGGTGTCAGCTTGTCAATTTTAGACATTTTCTGCTACTAGGTCTTCTTTAAAAACATTATTGCCAACGAAAGAAATTTTTCTGCCACACTGACTGTATTATGTAACTATACCATAAATACTAAAAATACTGAAATCTAGTATAGTTTTTAATAGGTGAAAGGGGGGAGGGGGTCTGGCGAAATCTCATGAAACCTCACCAAGAGGGAGGGGGGGGGGGTCAACGGAAATCTCACGTGAAGTTTTGAAATGCTTGTAGGATTGTAGAACTAAAAAACAAAATGGTTTGCAAATCTCGCGGAAGTCGACTTTAGAGAGGGTATTTCGTCCAAAAATAGGAGTATTACTGCCCTTGGAAGCATGAGACCCTAAAAAAAAAAAGGATCTCAAAAAGTTACGAGGTCGATTAGTAGGGGGGAGGGGGTTCTCCGTCAAAATCTCTCGTCATTCATTAGGGGGGGGGGGGCGGGTCCGACCCTGATCTCACGAAGTCTCACCAGAGGGGGGAGGGAGTCCGGAATTCTGTAAAAAAACTCCTTACGTCATAAATGGATGCCCCGTAAGATGAAATTGGATGTTTTTGACGGTGTCCATAAGTGTTTTTGTAAGTGTGGATGACTGTGATATTGTATGTATTGAGTGTAGAGTGTTGTTTGTACTGTGGATGACAGAAGAAAAAAGGGAGAGGGTGAAACTCGGTGCTGGCTCGTTCAGGCCTAGATACCGACGGACGAATCATCATCCACTGAGTCTCTTGCCCTCACTACGGTGGGGTTTAGAATTTAACACAGGACTCTAGCGTGATTCTGGGGCAAAACCGCGATGGACAAAATCGCGAAGGACTAATCCGCAAACGGACAAAACCGCGAACGGACAAAACCGCGAATACAGAAAACCGTGAGAGGTCGTAGATTCTTAGCGTTACCCAGGGTGCACCACGAGGATGTGATCTATATAACACCCCATTATTTTTTTTTATAAAAAAAATCAGAATTACACAAAAACATGAACATTATGGAAAATACAAATACAATATTCATGGATTATACAAAATATATATAAATAAACCATTAATAAGTTAATATAAATTCTAACAATTACACTATCTAATAATCGAAATTATGCTCTATAATGAGAAATTTCTGTGCATCCCTAGAATCATAATCACTAATTGAATTGAAAATCGATGACGTGTAACTCATTTGTTTCTATAACGTTTGATTGACTTTCCAACGTAACTCTTGCTCGGCGCCTTGTACTATCATAACTGGTGCGTCTCCAATACAATATTTCTGAAGACAGTCGAGATTTACTTCTTTCTTTTCTCGTCTAAAGGTATATCCTTTGTGATCGAGGTGATTTCCCCCTTTATTATATTTAACAAACACGGCAGCCATTATTGAGAAAAGGACACAACCTCTTCGGTTAACTGACCACAACAGAATGCACTGTAACTAAAGTTTATCGACCAATACCGTTCATTCGATCAAAAGTGCAAATTCATGGACCAGCAGCGCCATCTATTATAGCTATCAGTAGCGCCACCTATTATCGCTATTATTCGCGATTTTGTACGTTCGCAGTTTTGTCCGTTCGCGGTTTTGACCCCGCAGTTTCGTCCTGCGGTTTTGTCACTTCGCGGTTTTGTCCGTTCGCGGGTTTGACCCCGCGGTTCCGTCTTTGTTTTGTCTTTTCCGGGTTTTGTTCGGACACCCTCTGGCGCACAATCTGTTGGTTAGTAATTGTGCACCACCAACTCTACTACTCTGCCAACCATGAAAATTTCTCCCACTACCAGGACTGGAACCAGGTAACCCCGCATCAGCACCAGACACCAGAGCCGCTGCCAACTAAGTCAACGGGGCGGCTGTCATTTATTAATGTTATTTTAGTTAAATTGCTCTTAATTTAGAGCGCATTGCATCCTAATCCATAGGATAGGTAGAGGAGAATCGGGTAATATGAAATAGTCGGGTAATATGGAATACCGAGGTTTCTCCTCTGCCGAATGCTGCTGTATAGTGGAAGTACCATCAACTGCTGCTCAAAACTCCTATGATGCTTTGTTGTGAAGGTCCATCATTTGGTAGCCGAACTGTGTTTGCTGTCCAACAAAGTTTGTTTTTCCACTTTCGAGAATTTTTGCACATAAATTTTCTAAAATATATTTAAATATTAGATTTATTTTGTTGATCGCTAGTCTTAGTATAATGTGTACTAAAAGAGTTATGGTTTGTTGTACAGTTCTCTTTTCTGGCTGGCATATTTTTTATAATATCATCAAGCTTATTTTGTCCAAGATGGCAATTCGGGTAATATGAGATACTTAGTATTTCGCAAAACCAGACAAAAACTGTGGTATTTCATGCAACCCGAAAAATAATTACTGCGTTGAAATACATTTTTTAATAAAATATAAGTCTGGGTAATATGATTTTTGTTAATATTGATTGAAAATAATAAAATAACAATTGAGAAAGTAAATATTTCTGAATTAATTCATTAATTATGTTTTGTTTTAAGAATAGATGGAAAAAAATAGGCGAAAGCTATTGAATCCGACAAAGATGATGATTATATTGACTAAAAAGTATCATTAAATCTGTTTTTCTCAATTCCAGATAGTTTACGCTATTTGAAACCTTCTATTCCATATTACCCTCCAAACGACAATTTTTTTAAAACTAAATTTTACTAATTAAAAAAAATCTGTTTTGACAGCCTTTTATTAGATATATGTTATCACAAGAAGTTGAAGGTTGTATTGGTTTTAGTTTCAGGTGTTAAATTATTTTCAGTACTATTTTGTACAACAAAACATAAATGGTATTCCATATTACCCTATTCTCCTCTACTACTTATTGTAAATTACACCAGGGCGCGAACAGCCTTTCTTTTTTTGGTTCATGGATTCCTCCAAGTTATTATATCTTATCAAAGATATGTTAAACTAAATACATCGTTGTAGGATTCCTCCAACTTATTTTATTGTAATCAGTCTCTCGAATGGTTTGATGCAATCCTCCATCCCTTCCTATCTTGCGATAATCCCTCACATCCAAAGTCCTCAATTATCTGCTTCATATATTCTACTCTCTGCCTTCCTTTGCAATTCTTCCCTTCTACTGTTCCCTCCAATAACAAAACATGTCTCAAAATATGACCCACCATCCTGTCTCTTCTTTCTGTTAGACTCTTCCACAAACTTCTTTCCACACCCGTTATTTCAAAAACACGCTCATTTCACACTTTATCTGTCCACTTCCAGCATCCTTCTACAACACCACATTTCAATTGCTTTATAGTTCTTTCACAGTTATCAGCTTTCCACAGATTCATATTCTTCTTTCATTTAAATAATACTTCACTTAACTTCGTGATGTATTTCAGTTACTTCCAGACTGAAACTAAACTTCTAATTTGAAGAAAGGATGTTGTAAAAGCTGATTAAGAAGACCGAAATTGGTCACTAATTTGATGTACTCGTCTCAATTGTTCCTACTTCCACTAGACATAATTTATATATACCTTATGCTAAGTGGAAAACAGTAGATGATCGATATGATATTTCTTCCTAAGATGGTTTTGCAAATTTCGTTAGGCGAAGTACTACCAGCTTACAAAATCTCACATCAGAACCATTTACTTCAGTCTGAAATGCACGTGGTTTAATTGATGGCAATGCATCGTGTGTTGGTACACTAGTAACCGGGTTGTCACCAAGTTACATTTCGTTGTGCAACACCACATGGTTTCTATATCGTGGTTACGACACAACTGTCTGCCCTCCTCAAATTTTGACGCATTCTTCGGTTGTGGAAATTCGTCCACGAAGAATGGAACCTGTCTTGCTCAGGTTAAGTTTTTAACGATTTTTGGTCAGTTTTCAGCATTTACTGAAGTGAAATTTCTCTACGCGCACTATAAACCTACTTCACGAAAGTTGGTGTTGTTTTGCATGAAAGGGATTGATGATCTCGTCAGTAGATAAGAGATGTTACACAACATTGGGAGTCAGTTACGTTGTGGTTATCATATACATCATTTAGCATTTATGTCGATTTTTAAATAATAGTTCCGTACTTTATATATGTATAATGCATGCTATTCTATTATCTCCATTAATACAGTATAATAAAGCCATTAATTCGATTTCATTACACTAAGTTTCAGTTGAGTAAATAGTAATACAAACGAAATTACGGGATTACGTATTTATGCCTTACGAAGTAAATAAGTAATCTAAACGAACGTACATCGAGATATGAAATGACTTTAGATTCAGTGTTTTCAAGTAATCTAGAGAAAATTAAATCTCGAACATTCACTTCATATTTCAGCTAATTTATAACATTTGTATCATACGTGAAATCTACATTAGAAATATCTGAAGCGAGGAATCAGAATCGAAGAAAATCCTTACAAACGTAATGTAGAGTAGAAATTAAATATGATAAAATTAAATTTGATTGTGTAAATATTGATGAAATAATATCCCAAATTTCCTACATTTATGTAATTTCGTTCATAAAATTTTAAAACAATAAAAGAAATTATTTTCAATGGGCTTAGCTGTTAGGTTAAAGGAATAATGATTTCTCATACTATAGAAGTTTTTCGTAAGGAAGATTCATTTCTGTGTTCGAGCACACACGTTTTTGTTCTCAGTAACATTATTAGTTCTGAAGCAGTTTGTCAACTAAGAACAGACTATTCACTGCTCAACCTGCCAGTCTTTGTTTTCTGTAGCCTTATAAGAAACGTTTAAGTGAAATGAATTGGATCAAAGATTTCGGATATGGCTGTGACCGAGACTAATATCCCACTTAAATTACCTCGATTTCAAACTGGGTAACATTGCAAAAACTACGGAAATAGTTAGCTAGAAAAATGCATAGCGAAATATTTTCTGCTGCTGCTTCTTTTATTTAAGAACCATTCGCCTTGAATGATTTAAAGAAACCATAGAAAACCGAAATCTGTATAGCCGGACGGGTATTCTAAACCGCTCACCCTCTATGTTCCGTGAGAGATGATTGGTTCCATGACTCTCTCTTTATCACTTCTCGTGCGTAAAAATCTAAACAACCTTCTGGCCCTGTGCTATCCTAAGTTTTATGTGTTAAATTATTTTAACGACGGTTACGGTAGTAGATTTGAAGTCAAATCGATGTATTAGAAACATCGATATCCCTTTCATTGCAGTTAAGGTTTAAAGGAACTGTTGATGCTTATACACTTAACTTAGGGTGCGTACATTGATATCGTCAGATGAAATTAAGAGGGGGAGGGTTTACAGAAATATCACGTCAATCATTTTAATTCCTTGAAGAACGGTTGATCTAAAATTTATGAGCTTATCAGCAGGGAGGGGGGGGGGCGGAGGGAGTCCAGATTTCCGAAAAAACACCTCACGTAATTAATGTACGACCCCTAAATCCTATTAAATAAAATGGTTACCGAACTATTCAGGATAGAATTCAGCTGTAGGCATACTTGCTACATCTCAAGACTTTTTGTAACGATAACATCATTTTTCCGCAGGTCTTGTGGTACTGCCGTTAGGAATTTCCTAACTCCACTAACGAGAAGTCTTGCTAGCGGGCTCGAGATATGTGGAACTTTTAGGGGAGGCCATCTCGTTACTCGAGGGCAAACTTGAGACCTCCACTCCTAGCTGAGTTCTGCGCCAGCAATGTCGTAGTACAAGTTACCTCAAAGGAGGATTTGCTCATTAAATATGTTTGGTTCGTTACGCCTGTTTGTGCTCTTCTAAAGAGACCTTTCTTCGCGGAAGGATTCAGTCCCAAGGATCCTTCTCCTTTCGGCGAAGGACACGCGCTTTTTCGTGGATTATACGTGTGCTTAATCCTTCAGTTAGTGGTGTATAAATGTCGGCAAAGTATATATAGCGTGCAGTAGTCATGAATAAGTGAGGCCGTCTATGTCGGAATTCGATGACTCTAAAGTACGTTTGTCGTCTAATAGTTCGATATTTCTTTGGACGTTAAACATAATTTGAATGTTTTATTCCATACAAGGGTGCAGAATATGTTGAAGAAAAAATATATTTCATAGATGGGTATATCCAATACGATATATAACATTATATGTAATTTAATAAAATTCAGAAGCAAGAGGTGCAATGTGTTTGATTGATTCTTATCTCAGTGCCCAACAGTTTTCAAATACCCAGATCTAGTATATGTCTTTATACACATCTCCTTAACATCGTTTATATTTTAAAATTAAATATTTTCGAGGCATTCTAATTGTGACTGTGGTGACTGCGTTTCCTGGTTTCAGTAAACGGAAATCGACATTCTTTATGGCAAAACGACTTTGTAGACTTGTGCACAGTGTATGTATGTATCTGCTATTACCTTCTGTGTATACTGTTTTTATAATTTACAAGTTCTAACAGGTATTAGGGGGCGGCTGCGTAGCTCAGTGACTGACTACGGTCAGGATGACCGGGATTCGATCCCCGACGAAGTCTAGGATTTTTCCTTAAAGCAGAACTTCCCCCAGACCCACTCAGCCTGCTATCAAATGTGTACCTGGAGGGGGGAAACTCCGGGGGAAGGTAAAAAAAATGGCTGACCGTGTCGTTGACCACGGCACGTCCACTCTAGTGCCTACGGTCAGGAAATAGGAATGCAGAGCTCTACCTCCGCTATTCATACGAGAATACAGCTTGAAAGCTGTGAAAACCCACTGCCTTTACCTAATATGTATTATGAAATTTGTTCTTTCTTGAAGTTCATCATCACTTAGGTATAAAGATAGGTCAATACAGAAGAAATGCTTATTTTGAGCAGGAAGTTCGCCACCATATCCGTAATCGCCTAAAAGCAGCCTATGGTACAGGTTAGCAGGCGGATGGCAGCAGGATTTTATGTATGTATGTAATGTGTTTTTGTGCAATACATTTTGAAATAACCTTCCGTAAGATAAACCAGGGTATTTTGCTTATGGATTTATGCCTTGTTGACATCGAGGTAATTAGAGGCGGTAAAGGATTGGGGAAAGGAACGTCAAGGAATTAGGCCAAGGTGTTATTCAAGACACCATCTCACCATTCGCATGGATTGATATGGGCAAACTATGGAAAGCCGAAATCTGGGTGGTCGTACGAGGATTCGATCACGCGGCCTTCCGAATGAGTTACCGCTCCCTACCAGTGATTAGGTGATATACACCTGTTGCTCCTTATTATGTCAACCCCTTAACACTATTTTAATTACACAAGTCACCCTTGTTATACTATAAGCTTCAGTCTGCAACAATTTAGGACTTGATTAATTGACTTTCGGGTTATGCCGCGTTGTTTATTTCATTACCTAAGCTTTCGGCTGGTATCCTCCAGCCTTCGTCAGAGATACTGAACAATAATAATGCTGAAGAATAAACAACGCGGCATAACCCGAAAGTCAATTAATCATGAACAAAGATGGCCGTGGAAGTCTGAGGAATAATTTAGGACTTCTGTGGAATCACTTTCTTCGATTCTTGAGACATGAGATCCCTATGTGCCCAATTTCTCTATTGCCATTCACCTTGCCTTGGAACGAAGACTGTATAACCCGGCTATATTCTTTTCAACCTCACCAGGAAAGCCAGATTATAACATTCCGATGATGACTTTTTTTGTTTTGGCAGGTTGTGCATATTAAAGTAAAGGCATTTAGTTGGATATAATGTTTAATAAACAAGAAAAACCACACATGCACCAACTACATGAAACGTTTATTCAAAACCAGGTAGTTAAAACTCACGTAATCTTAATATAGTCCATGCTCTCTTTGTTTCTCAGCGATTACACACACCTCTCTCTTACTACATATAATTTTCTTTGGCCGCGCCCGCTGACCAAAGATTATTGTCGCTTAAAATTAATACTTAAAAACTAGTCTTAGCGTGTATGTTACACCTGTCAATGCATGTTCCCATCTGAATATCTGAATATGGAAGGAAAGTACTTTATCTTCACTTTCTTGAGAATTTTAATTATGACATTTGAAATGTTCGATTTTTGATCGTTGGTTGTGTCAGCTGGATACCATTTCAGAAGTGTTGGTCTCATTTCTGCATTTTCATGACACGCGTTTAAGGTCGATTTAATGTTTACATCATATCTATTACAATAATAAATCTAAACCTCGTTGTCTGTAGCGAGACTTGCCAGATTACTTCCATCCCTGTTGTAAGAGTTTCAGTTAATGACTCAAAACACCTGTATGGTGGCAATCTAATCAAACCAGATCTACAGCTAAGAAACAGTTGTAATATACTTCATAAAGGTTGGTTAGCGAAGTTGGTAGGCAGACACTAACATTGGGTAGGGCCCCGTTTCTCTTCTCGTTTCGGGTATATAAATTCAAGTTTTCATGTTTACACTGCAATCGTATGCAGCTTTCCTTCATGTTTGTTGATCATAATCCTCCCTCGGTTCTAATGGTCTCAAAAATCCCTAGCTTTTATATATGTAATTAAAAAAAAAAAAATAGAAAAAACATTTTGGGGGAGGTGAATGCCATTTTTAAGTCAATTAAAAACTCCAGTGGGATTCCACCCAAGAAAAAATGTCGCCAGGCCACTCAGCAAGCAAAAAGAAAGATTGAGGACCAGTTTGAAGAACTAGAAGATCCAGACAGACCTTCATATGAAGCTGAAATGTACTAAAGTAAGAATAAAATCAGTTTTACTTAAATAGTCTTATCTCTATTTGCGTTTCCCCAACAACTGTGTTTTTGAATGGTTAGGAACACTTTTTCTCGGCTACTATTAATGATATCAACATGATTTTTTTAAAAATTGTTCCTTATTTGTTAGTTGTTGATTTAAACTGAGGAAATAATATCCTTTAAAGAACTATGGTATAAATTTAATTAATGTAAAAAAATTGCAGTATTTTTTATTTTTTTTTAAATATAAGTTTTTATTATTTTTTAGACTTATCAGTTTAAAATTAAGATAAATATGTAACTTAACTTAGTCCACAACCCGAACGTTGGTAGGATCCTCCCGAAGGAGGCATACTAAGCCATTGTGTCAAAGGTAGGACGCCCAGTTCCTTTCCTCTGGGACCTACAATTTAACGTGAAATCCGAACCACGGAGTGTCCTGGCATACCTCATATGATCAAACACAACTCTCAAAGTTCCTGCGCCTGCCGGGATTCGAACCCAGGACCGGAGCAGCGAAAGTTTTGAAAGCAAGCGCCTTAACCACTGAGCTACCAGAACGCTCTTAATAAATATGTAAGGAGCACAAAAAAAAACATGATATTATGTCAATTCATCATCATCATCATTAGTTTTCTGCCCTCGGGCAGGTTTCCACTTGGCTGCTCTCCATGATCTTCTATCTTCTGCCTTTCTCTTCAGAACCATGTAGTTGCCGTCTTCCTTGATGTTTTCTATAATTTGGTATCTCTTTCTTCCTCTTATTCTCCTCCCACAGACTAAACCTTCCAAGGCGTCTTTTATCAGGCACTCCCCTCTCAACAAGTGTCCCATCCAGTTTTTCTTTCTCTCTTTTATTACTTGGAGAATTTTTCTGCTTTCACTGACCCTGTCCAGCACTTCAGCATTGCTTATTTTATCCACCCAGCTTATCTTCTCCATCCTCCTCCACATCCACATCTCAAATGCTTCTAACCGTTTTCCATCCTCTCGTCTCAGTGTCCGTGTCTCCGATGCATAAAGAGCCACACTCCATACAAAACATTTACAGAGTCTTTTTCTAAGTGTTTTGTCTATTTTTCCCGTTGAGTAACATCCTTTTCCTATTAAACGCTTACTTCGCTACGGCAATGCGAGATTTTATCTCCTGATGGCACCTCAAATATTCAGTGATCATACTCCCAAGATATTTAAATGATCTTACTTGCCTGATATCAGCTTTTCCTAACTTAATATTTATTATATTCCTTCCTTTTCCAATCACCATACTCTTAGTTTTTGTTGCATTGATTCTCATTCCAAACTCTTGGCAAGCTTCATCTAGACCTTTCAGCATTCTGTTTAGAGTTTGTTCGCTTTCTGCCAACAATACCATATCATCAGCAAATCGTATGTCAATTGGTTAGGGAGAAAAATGTTCCTAAAGTCATATTACTTAACATGGCCGAGATAGATCCATCAGACTCCCCTTAAAAAGCACCGGACATTAGGTCACAATTACGAGAGAATGAAGCTCTTCTCGCATAGCACTTTTTTTTGGGCTTAACTTGAGTGATGACTTACCTCCCCTTTGGAAGCAGCTCGGATCGAGCGAAGAGCAAACTCGGCCAGCGGCCAATGGCGAGGCCGGAAAAGCATGAAATATTCAGCGTGTATGCTCTCCCGGCGCCTCCCCTTGCCTGGTAAAACTTTGGAAGAGTAGACGAGAGCGGAGAGAGGTCAGGGGATGCACGGCCGCAAAATAAATTTGAGAATCTCGTCGAGTTGTAATGAATGGAAAGCATAATCAGGCGAGCATAACAGGCTGGGCGGCGCAGCGCACAGCTCTGGTGAAGATCCGCATTACTAATGCATTGTGTGTACTTTGGTGTGGTAATTGGATGAGGCGAGCATCATTGAGTGTGCGGCTACAACACGCTTTGTGTGTTCGCGCAGCCACTTTTCAGCCCGCGTGTTGGTATTCGGACAGTATTTTGCGCTCGTTCTTTCCCCGTCAGTGCGCCGCGCTTTTGTACTAGCTTATTACCGCCCGGCCGTGTGTTTTATAATCTAAACACGGCCGCAGCTGTACGATACTCTGTTTTGAATTAATTTAATAGCGGCCAGATACAATATTTGAACTGCGGCTGGAACAAGCTCCGCGCCCCGGGCACAGTGTTCGTTAGAACATAAGCTTTTGCAATATCTTGAATAAATATTTATTGCGCGATGTAATGAAAACGGTAGTGAAGGGAGCTCACTGCGTTACATACTGGTGCTCTACCGAATGTGTAGCAGTTGAAGTGAAAGTGTGGTGGACGCACCAAAGGTTGATTTCGAATCTTTGCGTCCGGAAACGGGTTATGCCAATCACATACCGTTAAAGTATCTACTTCTACTGGTTTTATCAAATTTATCTTGTGTTACTGCATTCGTGTGGCTGGCTAACGACAGCAAATACTCGTATGTCTCTTAAGTGCAGATCAGGATGCAAACAGGTAGATGTTGAAATCTGAGATCTCCACTTAAGGATCACTCCCGTTTCAACACATCAAACAGGATGTCAGGTATAAGTCGGTGAAAGTATGTGTTCTATAACACATAAAAATTGCGTACTAAGTAATTACGGTTAGTCTTTATACGCCCTAAAAATTTCTCGTTATCTCCAGTGACAAAATTCTGAAGCTAACAACCAGTTATTTAAAAAACTTTGGTAAGATGTTGTATAAACACTGACAACTTATAACAAATTATTCCCTAACGATCAGGATCAAAACAAAGTTCTCGCTTTTCGCTTTTTGGAAACAATTAATACAGTTATTTTTTTTTTTTGCTTCTGGCTTATCGTCTCGTGGAAGTCATTAGAGGGGACTATTTTTTTCTTATGACTTTACGCCTCGTCGACGTCGAGGTAATTAGAGGCGGGAAAGGACTAGGATCTAGGAACAGAAAGAAATTTGGCCATGGCCTTTTGAATGAAGCATCCCTGCATTCGCCTGGGGGTGATTTGGGGAAACCATGCAAAACGCACATTTCGATGCCCGGAAGGCGATTGGAACCCACGCTCTCCCGAATGCGAGGCTAGAGCGTTACCGCTTACCCACCACTCTCGGCATTAGGGGCGGGAAAGGACTTGGGCAAAGGAACGGAAATGAATTCGGCTTGGCCATTTGAAGGAACCATCCGGACATTTATCAAGATGTACGAGAAACCATGAAAAACCCAAATTTGGATGACCGGACGGGGATTCGAACCCGCGTCCTTCCCGATGCGTTGCCAGATCGTTTCCGCTCACTCACCACGCTTCTTCTAAGATTGGTATTTAACCTGAAGGTAGGTTGGATCTCTAATTCTTAGTCTGGTACTTGAGGTAGGGTGGTCAGTTCCTTTCCTTCTTACTTAACCTAACCTAAATCGGTAATCCTGCAGGGTACAAGGCTCCTAAATTATTGTGGAATCTGAATTACAAGAAGTATTCTGGCATTACTTCACATTACACAGCAAGCTGTGCCAGAGGCGAAGGTCTGGTAATGGGTCCACTGAAAATACCCGCCGAGACAGGGATTCGATCCGGGAGCCTTTTGATCTCCAGTCAGACACCTTATAAACTGACCCACAAGACCGCGCTCACGATAAATATATACGTGTTTTGTACACGAATTGGAAAAACACCACTTTTGTAATTGTCCCGGGTATATCTGTCATTTTCGAACTGTCAACTGGGTATGAACGCTTCTTAATTAATATACGTTTATTTTCTCAAAAGTATAACTGTCGGTAAAAATATGATTTTAAAGCGAAGTTACAAAATCATTAATACTTTACTATAAAAATAAAATAGTGCTGCGAATATTGTGACTGTCTAGTTTCAAAGGTTTTATTATCATAATCTGGTAATTGACAAATTTCATAGTAATTTTGGACTGTTACCTATTCAAGGTATCGTATCGACAAAGGGGTACACAGTAATTGAAGCATATTGTTTCAGTTTTTATCATTACTTATATTGGACATATCGTCCTTCAAAGCTTGGCAAGCGTTTATTAAGATTAGTGCTGACTTTGAATTGTTTTATGACGAAGTAATAACAGCGAGCTTGTTAAAAACCGAATTATGAAGATCGAAAACCTATAAAATCATCAAACATTATCAGAACTTTCATGTTAATCGGTTTTATTTCACCATCTAAAACATTTATCGCAACGTTTCGATCAAATGAAGTGTCTAGATGAGAACGAGTTACTTAGACCATGTCAACACGGATTTAGGAAGAAGAGATCGTGTGAAACACAATTGGCCCTATTTTCCCACGACATAATGAAAGTTATCGATGCAGGTTCGCAAGTTGATGCAGTTTTTTTGGATTTTCAGAAAGCTTTTGATTCTGTGCCACACAACCGACTTTTAGCGAAGATTCGAGCTTACGGTATTTCGGCTCAGATTTGCGAGTGGATACGTGATTTTCTAACTGGTCGATCACAGTATGTCGTTGTTGACGGGGAAGCCTCTTCTAAGATAAATGTTACTTCGGGCGTTCCTCAAGGAAGTGTAATAGGTCCACTTCTTTTCTTAATATTTATAAACGATCTAGGTGACAACGTCAAATGCTGGTTGCGATTGTTTGCCGACGATGCGGTTATCTATAGGGAAATAAGGCGCTCCGACGATTGCTTAGAAATTCAGCGTGATTTGGATGCTATTTTCGATTGGTGCCATAAATGGCAGCTTACACTTAATTGCAAAAAGTGCAAGGCAATGCGGATAAGTAACAAGAAGAATTAGTTTGTTCACGAGTACAAAATAAACAATTCACCTGTTGACACGGTTGATTCCGTGAAGTATCTGGGGGTGATACTAGAAAGCCACATGAAATGGGACATGCACATAACTTCCGTCGTAGGCAAGGCTAATTCTAAATTACGATTCATGGGTCGTATTTTGAGGAATTGTAATGCTCAAACAAAGGAGATAGCGTATAAAACACTAGTGCGTCCGTATCTGGATTACTGTTGTGGGGTTTGGGATCCGTATCGCAAGGTTCTAATTGACTCAGTTGAGAGGGTGCAGAGGAGAGCCGCTAGATTCGTGACTTGTTGTTACAGCCCTTATGAAAGCGTCACAGAATTGATACATAGATTGGGCTGGGATAGTTTGGAAGACAGACGACGTAGCTTGCGTTCGAATTTATTGGAGAATATGCGAAAAAATTTACATTTCGAGTGCAATGAAATACTTCTTCCGCCAACCTATTTAGGTCGCAATGACCGGAGGGATAAGATTAGAGAAATAAGATACCGTACTGATACTTATATGTATTCCTTCTTTCCTAGCACTATTCGGGATTAGAATGGGCGGGTTTAGGATTGGTGCTTAGCACCCTCTGCCACCCACAATGATTGTGATTTGCAGAGTATGAATGTAGATGTAGATGTAGAAAGCTGATAGTCTTCTGCAGGGTACTAACCTCCTGTTGAGTCTGCTAGAGTCTCTACGCCGTCTTACAACAATAAAATCGGTTGAACAGTGTACCAAAACTCCGGACCCCGTGTAAATCCAGAAACTGAAATCCTGCATTAATTCTAGCACAGTAACTACCTTTTTCATAGAATGTAAACAGGCAAATTAGAACAGAATTACATTGAAGAATTCCACTGATGACGTAAAAAGCCCCCAGCACATCGATGAAAAACCACTGAATTATTATTATTATTATTACTCCGCGATTCACTAAAAGTGTGTGGCGGAGGGTGCATTGCACCTATCGAAAAGGGTTCGGAAGGGTTATAAGGAATATGGCAGGAGGCGCCCATGGGCTATTGTGAGGAACCATCCCCGCATTCGCGTGGAGTGATCTGGGAAAACCATGGAAAATCCAGATCAGGATGGCTTGAGTGCTTTATCGAAAGCTACTCCTGTCGGATTTTGAGTTTACTCGCCCGGTAAATCCTTTCTATTCCATTCCCTAATCGCTCGTGGGAAAAATAAGTACAGAAATGAATCGGTTCTGGCCCTGATTTCTCTTATCTTATTTTCGCGGTCATGAGACTGGTTAGTGAGAGGTACCTCCACAAGTTGGTAGCCGACGGCAACAGGAGGCGCCTGATATCAATTTGTGGATCGCTCAGCCGCAGGCCCCGCGCGCTATGATGAATGTTGGCCAATATCCGACATCTCCGGGCCCGGCGGCGCGTGAACCGCCAATCTCTCCGGTCGGTCTTCGCGGCAGCCGGCGGGCGCAGTGATGCGGCAGGAGGGTCGCTAGCGCCGGCCGCCCGCGTGCGGCTTATTGCCTACTCGCCCGCCGGCAGGGGAACTGCCCGACCGCTGTACAACTTGACTTATGGCTGCCTCCCCACATGATTGCGGCCAGCGAGTCGGCTGTGAGGTGAAAAAACTCTTCTCCTCGCTTAGGATCCTGCCTCATTGCTCCTCTCCTAAGACAGTTACTCGATGACGTACAATAGGGTGTATGAAATGTGTAATTTTCACTTCCAGATTTCAAACCAACAGGATAATGCAACATACCCTAACCTAAGACCGCGATTAGACGATGCGAGTTGACTGGAACGACAGTTGGCAGAAGCGTCGGAGGTGTGGGCAAGAGTATGAACTAGCGTGCTAGTAATAATTTGACTGTCATGGAAATTCTCTAGTCGTACCTTGTGATCTTCTTGAAAGTATGTCCATATTACAAGAAGAAATTAATACTGTAGCTGATTTCTTAATTATAACGTAGAACGATATGAAGAATAACTAAAGAAATTTCGACAATTGGTAAGAGACCGGATATCAAAAAGAAACGCTTTAAGTGTATCAGCGACTTTTTTGATTGAAGTTGAAATTGGAGATGTAAAAAGGTACAGAATTCATTTAAGACTAACTGCACCTCAATTTGAAGAGCATACTATATATATATATATATATATATATATATATATATATATATATATATATATATGACGCCGTTATTAGGCAATTTTTTTAGTAGCAACATCTCTAAAATCCTTGTTCTTATCATTTTTATTCTTAACATTCCACAAAATGTCTTTCCTTTCACGCAGTTCTGTAGATTTTAATGCCTCTGCTTCACTCCACTTCCTCGACTTATTAGCTGTCGCCATCTTTTTTGTTGAACTCGCAGGCCAAAAGTTGCTCATGAACCGAATCCACTATTCTCAGTCAAATGAATGTCTTGAACCTGTTGTCACGAGGAGAGTGACTATCAGGCGCTGCGCGCGCACCAAGACAGTACATTCGTTGCAGCCTATTAGCATCGTGTAAATGCGGCATAAGTCAAGCGTTATTTCAACTCACATTACTCACTTAACATTGATTGTCTTTAGTTAACTTCCGTTTCAATATAAGGAATAAATTACTACGATTCAAAAGAAGTTTGGACTAAGCGTTTGGAAATATCTTTTAATATTACTTCAAAAGTTTGGAGATAACAGTGCTCTTCATAATTAATTAGTCAATCTCTACACAGATAAAATTTTATGGGAGAAGGAGAATTCAATCTCAGACCTGTTAAATTACCTTTATTTCCATTATTTCTGCCATAAAAATAATATAAAAATCATCCTCTCCCTTCTTTTATGTCCCATCCACAACACAAGTAACTCTCTACTCTGAACACACATGCCATCACAGTCGACTAAATTTCCAACTTGGTCACACTTGGGAAGGTAAGGGGAAACCATCGCTGTCTATCTTCCCGAGGCTATTCTATAGATGGCTGACACCATTCATAGAAACGCCCATGCACGGTAACCATTTATGGCACACACTTTGATTTCGACCTTTGACCAAACTGTTAATCATTTCTGAACGTTCTTATCTGAGTGTCTAAATATGCAGCTCCTCTCTATATATGAAAAGTCGGTATGGAGATTTAAAAAGATTACGTTGCCCGAGTGAAAATTTCGCGAATGTTGTACGATGAATAGCGAGGTAGGTAGTTTGGGGTAGGACGAAAGAACAACAGGCTCATCTGTAGCAATTGTTTATTTTTCAACTGAAATGGGTACGTAGCAAAACACTTACAACGTCTTGCGAAACAATTAGAAACTACTTTTGGACACGTTAAACGTGAGTATGATATACTCTGAAGGTAATTTACACCACAAAATAAGACGTAGTTTACATTAAAATTTACATTAAAATTTGCATTTACATTAAAAATATAAATTACAAAACATCTTTGTAGACAATATTTGAAGGAAACATATCAGCAACCTTTGCTGAAATGTTTCCCGAAGAGAAACAAATATACAGGGATATCTCCTTAATCTAGAGAAAGAGTTAATCCATATATCGTGCTCCTATATGACGGTAATGTGATCACTGATCACTACATATCGACGCCAATGAAGCTAAGCAGCTTGACTCTGAACTATCACATTTTGTAGTAACAAATGTTGATTTGTCATTTGAAATATCGAGCGGTAAAGTGACCATGACCCAGGTGAAAATTTCGACTTACGATGCTACTACCTAGTGGTAATCGACGCCTGCGAAGCCTAGCGGCTTGACCATGAACTATCACATACGCGTGACCTGAATTGCTCATATTTTGCGATTTATGGGTTAAATTTTTTTTTAAATCCTTTATTAATTGATAATGTAACTAGAGTAAAGATTTTAATCTTTAAAATGATACTTTATTTATCGATTTTGGTTAAGTATGAGGGGTGCAATATGACTCGTCACAAAAAATCTTTTCAAAATAATATATATATAATCAATTTTTATAAAGGTTATCGAATCGAATTGAATTGAATTTTGTTTTATTCCTTGGGCCATACTAATGTTGCAAACTGAAAGAAAACAATTTTTTTTTTCAGATTTGTGAAAAAAACATGAAAAAAACCTACCACCCTTGCTTTTTTCTAAATTTGTTTTTTTTTTTTCAAAATATATATATTTGATAAATTATAGTTTTATTTATGGAACTTACATTTTACATGTGTGTTTTAAACCTTACTAAATCATATAATATCTTACATAATGATTCATAAATGTATCTATATAGGTAACATAATTTTTTATTCATCCTCTATGTCGGTACCACATTCACTAGTATCATTACTACCAACACTAGTTCGGTCGGAGTCGGAATTTTCTGTTTCTTCTTCTGTCCCCTCTAGATCCATAACTTCAGAAATAGTTACATTTTCTTTTACTGGTTGTATTGCATGCAAAAGCTTTTGAAATTGCAATTTTAAATTGTGAGCAAAGTACACACTGTGAATGAAGACTGCGCCGATAGTTCTGTATTACGGTCTTTTAAGTTTGAATTTAAATCTATTATCATACAAAATAGGAGCTTTATTTGTTTTCAATCGTTGGTTTACGCCAACGGTTGCAAGGAAATTATTAATAATTACTGACAATGATTTAGTATCACTATACGCTGCGAGTTTAACAAGTATACGAATATAAGGAAAGCACAACAAGTAATAAAAAGAGGCAAAAAACCGTAGTTAAATTTCATAATTTTTTGAAAAGATTCGTAGGTCTACAGACAAATTTGTAGGGCCTGGCAGCACTAGTTCAAATAGAGAGTATCAATCCAAACAATGGGGAACGGGGATTGCTTCTCACGCAACCAAGCCTTTTCGGGAAGTCCCCATTCGTAAAAGAAAACTTCAGTCAATGTTACCCATATTTTTGTAATTTTTTTTCTACTGAACCAGAAAAATATAGTGGATTTAAAAGTAACATAATTACTTAGTATAAACTCTAAAACAGTTATATTAAACGATAAATGCCTTAAAAATTTGAAATTAGTAGTTATGAAAAAAACATGCCCCAGAAAAAAAACATGTTTTTTTTACAGTTTTTTTTAGCATGTTTTTTTCACGTCAGAAAAAAAAACTGTTTTTTACAACACTAGGCCATACGCATTTCACTCTATTACCAGAGCATCATCAGTGACATTTGTGACTTTTTTTATTTACAACACAAAGAATAAAACAAAATTCAGTGGCATTGTCGTGTTATTAACCTTTATAAAAATTCTCGCATTCGGGAGGACGGCGGTTCGAATCCCCGTCCGGGCATCCAGATTTGGGTTTTCCATGGTTTCCCCAAATCACTCCAGGTGAATGCCGGAATGCTTCCTTCAAAAAGGCCATGGCCGAATTCCTTCCCATTCCTTGCCCCCCATCCTTTCCCGTCTCTAAAGACCACGTTGTTAAAAAGGGACGTTAAACTGTTTAAAAAAAAATATAAAAATTGATTAACTCGCAATTGAGGAAATGGCCCCCAACATCCAGTTGCTAATATATATAAATTGTTGTCCCTATGTCGTTCACGCATCAGTTGTCTGGATGAGGAGCTGCTCTGGCTGGGGAGTGCCCGCCGCACTGGCCGTGACGCGTCAGCGTGGCTCACGCCCCGTCACGGTGATATAGGGCCGCCTTAATTAAACGCATTAAGTGGCCGCCGTTTAAAGCGGCGTCGCGACGCCGCTGTCCATCGCGCGCCGATATTGGCGCCGTCCATCAGAGCGCGCAGATGCGGCTGAAGTCCACGCCACTGTGCTAGGGTCCGCTCGCACTTGTCGCAGGCTGGTGATGGCTGGTTTTAGTACCGCCATCCAATTTCTGTATAATTCAACAGTTTGGTGTATGTTAGGCTGAATGAACGAAAACGCTCTTTGAGCGAAGAAAACGTTTACAATGGGTTGTGGTTTGTTCAGAACGGCCTTTTTTTTGTTAATATTTTAGCCTCGCATTCACGTGGACGCGGTTCCAATTCCCGTCCGGCGCGTCCAGATTTGGTTTTACATGATTTCGCCAAATCACTCCGCGCAAATACCGTGATACTCGTAGTACCTTCAAAAATTCCGTGGACGAATTCATTCCGGTTCCTTACACCAAGTCGTTTTCCGCCTCTAATGACCTCGACGTCGACGAGGCGAAAGGCCAGAACCAAAATATATTTATCAGCAGGTGTAAAAATGCTGCCAATATGTAATGTTACAACCTGAGACGTTAAAGAATAAATATACGATGCGTAAGAGGGCAAAAGCGTCCGTTGTGGTTAACTGACTGTGGCATAATTATTATATTTTTAAATGATAAATGGAAACTGTATAGCTGCGCGTTGCAATGGACAGATATCTAAAATGCAGGCTGTAAGTACATAATTTCGTCATTAATGTTATTCGGTTTCATCGTTCAGGTGAAACTGATGCTTGCTGAAACTATGAAATGCCTCCAGTCTTGAGCAGAGTTTGACCAGTCTGAATTTCGTTCTTAGGTGGCTTGCCTGACACATCTTTCCCTATCGTGGTGCAATTTTCCATCTTCGCTCCAAATAAATTAGCGAAAAGTTATCTTAATATGGCAGCATTCAGCCTATTAAGGTGGTACGGATACAGCGGTTATTTTAATCCTGTGTTGAATTTGTAATTTTATTTTGCATGCTGTAATTATTTTAACCAGAGCAAAAGGAATAAGAAAAAACACATTCTACTTATAGCAGTCTTCATAAAGATGAAATTCTATATTTGTTCCTTTTCTTTTTTACCGCTTTTCTTTGGGAAGTTACCGTCTTGTGAAACAATGACAGGAATTAGTTCTTATCTAGTTTAAGCAATTTACAACCCCGTATTGCATTTAGAATCTACCTGCATAAACATGCACATAGCACACCATATCTGACAACGGAAATGTAAATGTAAGTATATTGCATTATCTATTTTGGCCAACTAATGTAATTTCAAAACAAACCCATGTATACAAAATATATAAACTAGAAATATATTCAAAAAAACTTTTATTATCTTGACTATTGGCGAAGCGAGTCCGAAGTATATAAATTCCAAACAACAATTACATTGGCGTTTTATTAAATAACTAGCTTGTTAAATAATGGGTTGAACGCAGTTATGGCAATTAATTTCTTCGAGTTGACTATCACATTGACTGAGAATATAGAGAAAACATCTACATCCAATATAAAAATAGGTATTAATCCCCTCAAAGTAACGAGTTCAACACAGTATTCTGCAATTCCTTTCCTCGTAGTTGTTAAATTAAACACAGCTATAACCTCAATAACCTTAAAAATGATGTAACAGCGATATCTCTGGATGGTGAAAATAAGAAAACATCTATATACACTGAATATAAATAAACAAAAAGTATCTAATCATTAATATGTTGATTTAGAAGAAATACACACTTTTATTTCAGTGTTCAGGTAATTAATTTCTTCGCAGTCGGTTAGCTAAATAGAATTGTTATTTAATAAAACTCATAACCTCAATTTTATAGTAACATCTTTGGCCGCTGTTAATTTGGCAACGAAGGCCGTGGCGTGACGTCAGCTTTACTGACACGGTGGCACGGTGACCAAAGTAGTATTTTATTATTAGTCATTATTGATCTTGACGACAGTGTTTATAATCAAACTGTTCATGATTATTCAGTTGTTTTTCTACCTGTATTTTTCTTCTTCCTTTTCTCTTCCCAAAACCTCTTCATACGTTCACTGTGTTCCTGTTTCCTTTATTCTATCAATTTTGTTCCTGTTTTCTTCTATATTTTGAATTTTGTGTTCATAATTTTGCTCCTGAATTTCCACTTTTCTATGTCATTTCTTTACTGATCCCTGCACGATTTAAGTCCTCGTCTATTTCATGGAGCCAATTGGTTTTCCTGAATGAGCTAATTATTACAACAAAGATCCTCTTTGTGAATCTAGTGTTGCTGATTCCCTGTAAATGTCCATACAAATTGAAATATACATCTTCTGAACACGTCTGTGAGTCTATGTAGTTATTTCGTTGTTCTTCTCATCCATATGGCGTCTTTATGTATTGCTCCAAAAACCATTTTATTGTTAGGAATAATTAATACCCACAGAGCATTGAGGGAATGTATTATGTAAAGGGTTGGCACGCGAAATTTGTCTCGATATTAGATTGTCTGCTGCGATTTTTCCGCCTGTCAGATTGGGAAAATTTGTTTGGGCAGTCCTTACGTTATCGTAGTCCCTTACCTGGTGGGGTGTGAAAGCCGACAGCTGGCGCGGGAGTCTGGATGGCTCATTAGGTCCGAGTCTTCCACGTGGACACCCAGCAGGAGGCCCTATTGTGGCCTCACCGGACCGAGCCACAGGACTTGCGTTACCACCTGCGCTTGTGGGGGTGCTAGTGACAGTCCGACATCTCCCGCCACATTGTCAGGAGCGATGAAAGTCTCCACTACTGTTGCTATCGCATCAATAAATTGACCTAAGTAATTGGTTACGGTTGCCGTCTGGTAGCTCAGTGGTTAACGTGTCTGACTGTACATCGGAAGGTTCCCAGTTCGAATCCCTGTATCGGTGAAAAGGTTTTTTTTTTTTTTTTTTTTTTTTTTTGCTTGGGGTTTACGCCTCGTCGACAGCGAGGTAGTTAGAAGCGGGATAGGATTGGGGCAAGGAACGGGAAGGAATTCGGCCATGACCTTTTTGAAGGAAGCATCTTGGAATTCGCCTGGAGTGATTTGGGAAAACCCAAATCTGGATGCCCGGACGGGGATTCGAACCCGTGTCCTCCCGAATACGAGGCCAGAACGTTAACCGTTCACCCACCACGTTCGGTGTGAAGATTTTCGTAGGATTCAACTTGACCTTCATCTCTAGTACAACTTGCTGTGTAATTTGAAGTATGCTAGAAAGATTCCGTGGTTCGCATTCCATTTTAAACTGTAGGTTAACGATCTGGCCTCGCATTCGGGAGGACGCGGGCTCGAATCCACGTCCGGGCATCCAGATTTGTGTTTTCCATGGTTTCCCCAAATCAATCCAGGAAAATGCCGGGATGCTTCCTTCAAAAAAGGCCATGGCTGAATTCCTTCCAGTTCCTTGCCGCCAGTCCTTCCAGGCCTCTAATGACCTCGTTGTCGAGGAGGCGTAAAGCCAAAAAAATACTAATAAACTGTAGGTTTCCTTTTGCCGGTAAGATTACTGGTTTATGTTGGGTAAGGAGGAAAGTTACTGACCACCCTAAATCAAATACCAGACTAATTATACCTGCTTCGGGTGGGTCAAACCAACATTCGGCTTGAATACCGAGATTAGCTTTTTAATTGGAAAGAAAGTAGATATACGCAATAAGAAGATTAACTTAGACCCCAACCCGGAGGTTGGTTTGACCCTCCCGAAGGAGGCGTTACTTTTTTCTCTGGGACCTACGTTTTAACGTGGAATTCGAACACCTGAACATCCTGGCGTAGCTCATTTCAACAGAGAAAACCTGTAAAAAATTTTGACCTTAGCATTTTGAAACTATGGTCTCTCTCTCTCTCTCTCTCTCTCTATATATATATATATATATATATATATATTCAATGCATAAATAACTCAGTTTTCCAATTAATGCTTCGTATTATCTCTCTCCCTCTCTCTTTTTTGTACGTGTTTCTGAGCAAAGAGCACCAAGCCATGGGGTATTAATTAGTCCGTTACCCTCACTGAAATTGTTACTGTTCTTTGAAATTTCCACTGTCTCTTGCACTCGTCTAGTTCACCACTGGTATTTCCTCTACAACAGCCTTCTGTCTTTAAATTAAATCCCATATCAATTGTAACTTTTAAGAACCCTACCGCATGGCAGCCGAAAGCATGGCGCAAGAAAAATCGCGGCATTACCCGGAAAAACCTACAACTTCAAATTGCTGCAACTCAAGATCTGAGCTACTTAGCCCAGACAGTGCTTAAGTTGAATCCGATGACGGTTAATTCAAAGCCACCTTAGAAACGGCCATTTGGGGACCGCTGGATGAGCTGGAGCATGCCATTAATCTCGGAAGTTCAGTTATGGGAGCGCAGTACGCACAATTTCCGGAGCGTAGCTTTGCACCATCCGCTATCTGTTGCTGTCCTACTTTTATAGTCTACACTATGTAGTTCTAGAGGCATTTCTATATCCCGGAAGTAATTGAATATGGTTGTCCAGGTTGATTAGACCTGATCACCAGTCAGCTTTCTACATTTCTCTGATTTCAAATGACAGGAACTTTTTTTTTTTGCTTTACGCCTCTTTGACGTCGAGGTTATTAGAGACGGGAGGGAACTAGGGACAAGGATCGGAAAGGAATTGGGCTATGACCTTTTTAAGGAACCATCCCGGGATCGGCTTCGAGTGATTACGAGATACCATAGAAAGCCCAAATATGCATGGCCGGAAGGGGATTTGAGCCAGAGTACTCCCAAATTCCAAGCCAGAGCGTTACCAGTTTAATTTTCGGAAATTTTAATATGACGAAAATGATTTATGACAAGCTAAGGGGTATAGATAATGTTTGTTTAAGTGTTTTATTTCACATTGATCAGTAGAGTAATTTAAATATCTACGGATATTTCTGTAGCTATATGACTGTTGAGTCTTCACATACCAGAAATTGTAAAAATTAAATAGTATATTGTTAAAGATCTCTCGTTAGGTTACTAGTTTATCATCTGAAGTAAAAGAACGTACCTCGTTTAACGTTATCTGTGCAATTTGATTTCCATTGTCAATTATCTTCGTCAAAGTCCAAGTAAGCGGAGATGTAATCTTATGGTACTGACGTTATTTACATTCTGAGTTTCATTCTATCTGATTCCATTGAAAGATTGTTCAGCAGAAGCTTCACTTTTGTTATTCTTCTAAAAACTATAAACTACTATATTTTTTTTTACTTAGAGAATTACGCCTCGCTGACGCAGAGAGAGGACTGGGGACATAAACGGGAAGGAATTCATCCATAGCTTCTTTTGAAACCATCCAAGCTCTTTTTTGAAGGATATGGCTACAAATTAGCTTCAGGTGTTTATATGTTGTAATGATGTAATAGACACTCATAAAAGAGTTTGTTGTCATTAGGTGAACATTTGAAATAAGTACTTTGTTAACTGGTCTTTGAATGAGATAAATGCTGAAAACAGTTTCAAAAGATAATATGTTGTGTAAAACGTTGCTAGATGCAGCAATGTTACTGTTAGTTATATTGTCATCTGTCCTAGACCGACGATGTCTGATAAGAAGGAGTGTTCCGAATTTGAGACAGGAGCCAAGCTGGACATGAATATGTAGCGTGCTGTTAGAAGCAGAACAGATCTGTGAGCCCCTGCACAGCCCAGCAGATGTCATGACACGCCGTGGACATGCATATTCATCGCCACTCCCACTTACACTGTCTTCCAGATTTTCCATGCTGCTCAAAACACCAGTTACCATTCGTCGCATTCACTATTACAGCAAATAGACTACATAATTTTCAGTTTTACTATTGAAATAAAAATGACGATGTCAAACCTTTGTTAAAACTTTGATGTTTCCTATACTACCGGTACATCGTTTCAGTGTCTTTTCAATACTTTACGTCACTTAATACTGGCCAGAAATTCTACATATTTTGCAGAACGAATCATCAGGCTCAAATACAGATCAGATTTTGACCCTAAAAGCTCGATTTCCCCAAAAAACTTATTTTTTTGGTCACTTTTAGTTTGTGTGCAACGTATTTTTGTTTTAAATAGATGTAAGGGGTACAACAACGATCAGACTCAAGAAATGGATCTGATCAATTCACTAGGTAATATCCTGTGAATCAATAACTCAGAACCTGGAGAAATTAAGTATTTACTAACCGAATCTGTGGGAAAACTGGGAACTATTATATCTGCAGATCCACGGTCGTCGTCTTGCATCTAGTTGCATATATGGTTATGAATTACAGTATAAGTTATTAAATTTAATGTGGGATATTAGACGTTCTTAACAGTTTATGTGTTGTTTCGTTGCCAGTATGTTGATTCACCAAAGATACCATTGCGAGATTGTACATTAACAGCTGCCAACACATAAATTTTTTTTTTCTAATTCAGAGCGATTAAAACATGATAAAATTAACGCAGGAAATATATTAGGTAACCAAGTTAAATTTGTACATCTTACGTGAAATAATGCATGAAAATATGTGACGAAAGCGAGACTCATAATTAAAAATTTTCAATACGTAATATCATGATACGCAGGGTGCAATCTTTGTTCTAATTTAGTTGCTAAAATTTCGGATTACATGTGTGAGCGAATCTTAAAATTCCCTCTCTATTGGTTTAAACATCAGTTTCAGATATTAACATCCACCTCTGTCAAATATTTTACTATCGCCCGGTAGTATACTAGTGGAATTCCGGTTTTCTGTTGAATGATCTTTTTCGTATACGGGTTTCTACGTGGACCATAATTGCCTCGGCTAAGTGACATATGGTTCAAATCTGATACTCCCTTTATTAGCAGCATAACCAAACGCATTTTGTGAAAATGACTTGAGAACATCTCACTACACTGTCTCGTTCTTGTAACATAAGTTTAGTGTATTGTAGACACTCTGCACCTCTAAATACAAAATTTGGAAGGGGGAAATAAATTGATGAAAAAGCGTTAGTATAAAATTTATCAGAACATCAGACACATCGCGAAGATAACGCTACGATTACATATGTAGTTTACAGTGGTATAGCAGCATTTTTGAAGGATAAAAGACTGCGATAAGATTTTGGCCTCTTTGATCATAATAGTACAAAACAGTCCACAGTCACATTATCGTGCATTATCATCCGGAAACACGCCCCTGACGTTTATAGCAACGTAACAGTCCGGATGATTCGCTTTCCTCATCGACTCCCCTGTGAATCACTCGATCCTCTGCACCCCTCCTCCAAATTTCGTGCCTAGCGGTCGTCGGATGTGTTTACACAGACCCCACTCGTGTGGAGGGCACTAATTCCTACGGCGGCAGGAAGCAGCGGCAATTTCCTCCGCGATGTTCCGGGGAAGGGAAGACGAGCATGCAACACCACCCCAATTCACCCTGGACTGAAACTTACACCCCGCTAACAAGCACGACACCCGGCGACGACACCCGGTGAGAGCTCGGATAGCGCGCGGCTTGTTGACTCTACGCTGGCGTTATCTGGTGGCGCAGCCTGGGAAGCTGCACGTGTGCGCGCGGGCCGCCAGGTGTCTCTGCTCCCAGACAGCGGTAGCGCTCTGCAAACAGGGACGCGGGCCCGTTCGACGCGGCCTGTTAATTTTATTAACACATCTGCACGCCGTAATCGGCCACTAGTGGTTTCACTTAATTGTCGTGGAGTCCCTTATCTGGCGGGTCTGATACTGCTTTGTGGCCACAGGTGGGGTCGCTTATTTGCCCTATCTCTGGCTCGGAAAGTGACACATAGTGCGAATTGGCGGATTTCATTCTAGACTCCTTTTTTCAGTGTTCTGTACATCCATTCGATTCCATGTGATCACTTCATCTCTCCTTGAATACCCACTACTGCAAGATCAATTCACCGCGGTATTTTCTTCTATTATTATCTAACACAGGATATGAATACCATTGACTAAAGGTGCGAGGAACGGAACTGCTCTTTACGAAAATATCTCGGTCTCGGCAACTGGAGAGGCGAAGAATTTAAAAAATATTGAGACCAACACTATATACTCACAAATACTTTCCAAGCATATTTTATAGCTGCACCCGCAACATTGCCCAGCCGAAATTTGAGATTTATACTGTTAACTTAATCAAGAAGAAAAAGACCTATTTTTTCCCCCTCTATTTCTTGGTTCTCCTCCTTTCTTTTTGAATTTTAGTTACATGAAAATGATTTAAACGTGTTCATACCTTACATTTGTTTCAACTATATGTGGAAGCAACCACTACTTCCGGAGGTTTTGTTGTTGGTACTTCAGTATTTGAGTTAATTGTATCGCAAAAACAATCTATTCTAGTTTGAATTATTTTAACACACTTTTACTGTGTACAAGGCCAATGTTGCCCTTTGTTGGTATACTTCGAAGTATGAGAATTATCAACCTAAACAAAGATAAGAACACCCACATCGAGCGTAGTGGTTGAGCAGTAACTGTCTGGCGTCGCATTCGGGAGGACGCGGGTTTAAATCCGCGTCCGGACATCCAGATACCTTCTATTCAAGACAAAAGAGTCGCTTTTCAAGTGATCTGAATTCTTTCTTATGTATTTTGGGCGATTTGTCTAAGATAGGAACCGTACCTCCGAAAACCTGCTACCGTATATCATAGACTAGGCGGGAAGTAATAGTATCCCAAAAGTTCAGTCCTCTCCAGGTTGCCAGAGTGTTATCATTGAGTTTCCCCTGCTTGTTGTGACTTTTCTTCCGGTCGTGTAGTCGCAGCTATCGGTCTCCGGTTGGACTAGCTCTCCCTCGCGGCCGATACATCACGGTCTGCCGTGACTGATGTGTCCGAATTAGCATCGCGCCTGCAACATCTGCTGCCAGCGCGGCAAGAAACGTGGCGCGCGCCTGCCGCTTGTTTTTCGTTTGGTCGCTCTTCTCTGACGATCATTCACAAACACGCCACTGTACTGCCTGCCCCAGCAGCTACTACTTGTTTCAGAATTCACCGCGGTCTCTTTGCGAACGGAGAGGGTTTTTGGCAAGAGCGCTGATGAAAATCAATTATGGTATAAGTAACAAACCTCGTGATCATGGTGTCCACAGTAACTATTCCTGACATTCGAACACAGATAGAAAATTTATCATCTGATGTGTAGTCAGCAGTACCCAGATAGCACAAGTGGCCTTACACAACTGCTGATGACCAGGTTG
>JARYHS010008074.1:89892793-89953552 GCA_031002005.1 Vandiemenella viatica | reverse complement strand
AAATATGAGAACGTCGCAGGTCGACCACTTTCAACCACCATATCTCCCACACCTCCATCGCTACCGATATCTAACCACCATAGTGCACGATGGAAGATTTGATGCTACCACTACACACAAACACCAATGGTCTATCCTATGTAGTTGTGGCAGCAAAGAGAAATATAAGTAGACACATGTCTTTGGTCGAAATATGAAAATACTCTGCAACGACCACTTTTAACCATCATATCTCCCACAGCTATCGGCATTCGGCCAACGTTGTGCACGATGGGAAACGCCATGCTACTTCCACACACAAACACCAGTGATCTGTGCTAGGTTTTGGTGGCTGAAAAGTGAAATATACGAAAACACATGTCTAAATATATATATAGATATAAGATAAGATTTACGAAAAATAAATATATTAAGCTTATAGTTACGAAAATACACAATAAAGCCATAGTATTTTACTGATTTAAAATTAATCTTTAAATTTTTGCTATTATTAAGGCGATTTTACATTTTTCTGCATTTTACAATTATTTTTGGGATGGTGTCGTTATTAATCCATCGAGAACCATTTTGATTACCGGTCTGCGAATTTAAGATGATTGCAAACGGCTAGTTTCTAACTAACATAAAAATTCTCATTTTATGTTTAACTTTGGATATGTAATCCATGCAACCACTTCAGGGATATCTCCCAGAAAAAAGGATTTTCTCCTGCCATTTAACTAACGGTATTTTACGTAAACTTGTGGCTAGTTTATTTTTCTGTGAAACGGCAACAGCCGACTATGCAATCAATGCCTGAGCTGATACAGGAATTCCCTCCTCGGAAACATTAAAATGCTAAAATCTGAAAGCAACAACCAACGATCAATTAATTCAAAGAACAGTTTGTATAAAGACTGTATCAAATGATACATTTTGTGTGAATATGTCGTTGGTGATTGTAAGGGGAAAATGTTGGAAAGTTAAGTATTGCATAGTTACGAAAGACATTATTTGCTTAATGTAAGATAGTTATGGTAAAGATGTTAACTCCTACACTGAACATTTAATATGATATTAATTTTATCGAAGGCAGAAAATTTTATAAGCAAGTTACGTACCTAAAATTTTATTACAAAATGTACACGACTGCTTCGAACCGTAAACGCGTCAGGCAAAAACTAACTGATTCTAACGAAACTGCACATAGTGATGTGACATAAATACAATAAGAAACAAAAATAATAAAAAAATGTTCTGTTAATTTAATTGTTGTGTAATAGAATCTGGCATTTAATATCGTATGGGCCAATCCTTCTAGCCGTAGAAATCAGATTCAATGTATCACAGTTTATATACATACAAACAAAGCTATGTATTTGTACATACTTCAACCATTGCTTACAGAGAAGAAATCTCAACGATACTGTAGCGTGGCTTTTGGTCATCTACAAGCATAAAATCTTCCAAACTTGGAGGAAGTTTCAAAGGGTGATTGAAACAAATGATGGACACAAACTGTTTAAAACATTTACATATAATTTAAACTTTGACGAGAGGAGGAGATCCAAGAAAGTGGGAAAAAGGGACTGCTGCTTGACTGTCTCCTAACCGGTCAACTTTTGGTTGATAGTTTATCTGTGAATTAGCACGTGAACGAAGTCGCAGGCGAAGCTAGTTCATAATATGAAGCCGAGAAATCAGTTCCGTACTTTATTATTTGTGAGTGGAAGCCGGGAAGGTTATTACAATTTAGAGCAGTAGCTTTTTAGTCTTTCAAAACTTGTAAATGCAGGATATATTAACGGTAATGAAATCACTCATTACTCCGTCTGTCTTTTACGACCTCGTAACGGCTAAACCATTTTCTCAGAAATTTGCAAATAAGCACTATTTTAGTTCTTACTACTTTGTACAGGATTATAACATAAAATTAGAAAAAATTAAAGTTTAAAATGAAAGCGGATAACCAGCTGACTCCGAAAACGTTTGGATTTATCTCTGTTATTCCACAATTTGCAAGATTTTTTTGCGAAAAAATGTTATAAAAGTATCTGTTTTTGTCTTTTCATTTTATAAAATGTTGATCCGAATTTTTTTATAAGTTACATTGAAATGCAGTCCCTTTAACATTATACAAACACCATAGTAATAGATCTCTCAAAATAATTACATCAGTAATTTTATGAAATTTGATTCTTCACTAGATAATTCTTTGACAGAAAATCACATTAATCATTCGGTAGAGAATTTCGTTAACGTGTATTAAATATACGTCTAACAATTTTTTAAGTCATAGCTTGATTTATATTAATATATTTACCAAATTATTTTTCTGTGACTTGAATATGGAACCATTAGTAGTCGTACAGGTAGGCACTTTTTTAAATTTATGAGCAATTAACTTTATTCCTTATTTCTCTTTATTTGAAGTCATTGGATAGGCAATAAAACCATTCAGTGACAATAATCATGAAATTGAGCGTTGTGGCAGCTCAGTGGTTAAGTTGCATACTCTGGGAATTCAGGGTACTGAGTTCAAATATTGGTACGGTTGGTCAGATGAACTGCGCCAGGGCCTTCGATGGTTGGATTGCTGGGTTTAACTGAATGTCCAGCTGTAACAGTGGCGGAATGCGCAGAAAATCGAAACTGTCACCGGTTCACAAAACAACACGAATTTATCAGTAAACTAAAGAGAATATATCTTATTCCAGAGTGTGTTACCTATCTATAAGATTTCACTATCTCTCCTACCCTACCGGCAAGGTCCTAAGAATGAATTTTTTTTCGCCCCCTGGACCCGAACAAGCTAACCCTGCGTCAGCGCCTAACACCATCACAATGCCGCAACCAACTGAGCCAATGCTCGTCCAGGCCATAAATGCACCGTTACTTAGACGAAACGTCACCTCTCGTGAAGGTTTGGTTCGCGTGAATTACTAGTTGACACTGCTGGCTTCGCATACCATGTAAAATTCAGTATTCAGTTCTGAGTCAACCGAACACATAACAAGCCTAACGCATAATGGTGTCCGGCGTTGATACGGCTTAGCTGGAACCGAATGAAATTTTCGTCACTAGGACTTGTCGGGAAGGGTAGAAGAGATGGTGATGCATAATTCCCAATCACGATAGTGTGCAGCTAAGTCCTGGGTTAAATCTTAAACCTCTCCGCAGTGTATATGGAGTGACGGCATATGGCATTGTTGATAGTGACTTGCTGATCGGATGGGGACGTTAAGCCTGGCGGTCCCTCGGTGTCTGTAGGAAAGTAGGCCTGAATGGCCCGACAGCGGGTTTCGCGCTCTCGCTTCTTTCATCTCGCATCCACAACACAAACAACGATGTACATTGAAAACATACATCATCACAGTCATACCCATACACAAACACTATCATACCGAGGAAGGCAACGGGCTGCCACAACAGTTCATCTTCCTCGGGACGTTACCTAGGAACGTAAATATCTTCCATGGTAACAGTGAACTCTGCGATACGGATATGGCACTCGTATAAGGACAAGAAACACGTAACAGTCTGAAACTTATTCCGTTTAGGGGGCGTCCATAAATTACGTGTGGTGAAGTAGGAGGGGGGGGGGGTCGATGACCCGTTAAGAGCTAAAGGTCTATGACAGATGGACGAGCGTTTTTTTTTGTCCTTTGGGATACAAAATCCTAAAATTCAAAACTCGATCACAATTAAGATAACTACCATTATTATTTCCTAAATATTCCTTAAGGAGTGCTTATCATCGTTCTTACAACAATGAAATAATAAACAGGCATCTTATGACATGAAGCAACGGCTCTGCGATGCATTTCTATCCGGCTTTTTATTAAACTTATGGCTTTACGCCTCGTCGACGTCGAGGTCATTAGAGGTGGGATGGTAGTTGGGACAAGGAACGGGAAGGAATTCGGTCATGGTCTTTTGAAGGAAGCCTCTCGGTATTCGCCTGGAGTGATTTGGGGAAACCATGGAAAACCCAAATCTGGATGCCCGGACGGGGATTCGAACCGCTCTCCTCCCGAATGCGAGGCCAGAGCGTTAACCACTCACCCACCACGCTCGGTGAGTCGATTCAAGATTTCTTCGCGACTCACAAGCACAGTTGAAATCTACTCAACTCTTTACCCCATGGTTTGCAATGGAATAGTTCACGCGATACTAATATTAAAATACCCGCCGAGTTGATTATAGGAGTCGACCCTTGTCCTTGAGATCATCTGGGGACACTGCCGTTTCGACTAATACAGCTCCCACAGCGTGGTGCGTGAGCGGTAACGCTCTGGCCTCGCATTCGGAAGGTCGCGGGTTCGAATCCCCGTCCGGCTATCCAGATTTCGGTTATCCGTGGTCTCCCGAAATCATGCCGGGCGATTCATTTCCCGCCTCTGCTTCACCGTAAAGGACGGGTATAAAAAAAAAAAAAAAAAAAAAAAAAAAAAAAAAAAAAAAAAAATCTTGCTCCTAACAGCATGCGAATTGTAGTTAAATTTCCCTCTACTAAAAGATCTATGTGTTAACTTTTTCCTTTTTATAACTACCTGGAGTACCGTTTTCTAATTTACGTCTTTTAGAAGATACCGCAGCAAGGTGTGAAAGATTCCAATTAGTCGCTTGGAGATTACTGGAGATCGCAGTACCGCTAGGAATTGTCATCATAACACTGCAATATTCAAACGCATGACATCGCTAAGACGTACTTTCCGAATTAGTATCATGCTGGTCGAGTGTGTATGACATCCTAATTACTCCTTGATAATAACTGTCGAGGATGTACTACAATACTACATCCTGATTACTGTTTGGAAATAATACGTCTTGGAGTTGAGTACCACATTATTTTGATGTCATTAGTCAGCGGGGAAAAATACATTAGTGCTTAATCTCCAAAGCACTAGATTCTATTAATCATATTACGGCTACAATAATTTACAATTACTGCAGCTCTCCGTAAGTAGAGAGATTTTTGAGGCTTCAGAGTTTGTCGATGGCATTCGGGAGGAAGCTGTTAAAAATTCCTGATCGGCCATCCAGAGTTCGGTTTTCCATAGTTTACCAAAATCGATCCAGGTAAATGCCGGGATATTTCCTATGGCCGAATTCCTTTCCGTTCCTTGCCCCCAGTTATTGCCTGCCTCTAATGACGTTGATGTCGACGAGGCGTAAAGCTATAAAGCGAAAACACGGATTCCCGAGGTCATTAGATAAGGGAAAGGGCTGTGGTCAAGAGAGGGAAGTAATTTTGGCACGGCCGTTTGGAGCAACCATCTTAAAATTTGCCTGAAGTTATGGCTGTATGACCTCGAACTAACTTTCTCGGAATGCAAGGCCCAAACATTACGCGCTCACAGATCTTTCTCCACGCGACTATGCATCTACATATATACTGTGCAATTCTCAAAATTGTGGGTGGCAGAGAATTCTCCGCAGCAAAACTAATCTTTTCTCTGTGCATTCCAATCCCGAATGGTACGAGGGAAAAAAGAATTCATATAAGCATCAGTGCGACACCTTATCTCTCTATGCCAGGGATGGCCAACCCGCAGCCCGCGGGCCGCATGCGGCTCGCCTCGAACATTTTTGCGGCCCTCGAGATTCATCACACTTTTACAATATATATTTATTTTATAATGGCCAAAGTAGTGAAAACCAATGTATCAAAAAAAATTGTTTTTACATCCATATATTGAAAAATTAACTGTTGAAATTATGAGAAAAATTAACTTTGATTTTAAGATAATTATCTTGTGAATATATGACATGTTGCCTGTTTTATTTATGAGTGTACAGTTATGAGTTCGTAAAATAATTAAATTATATTTACTCCAAAAAATGTGTATAGTGGGTCTAACTCTAACTTGGGACATATAATTTTATATGCCGCCAGCGAAGTTATGACGTATTTCCAAAATGGCCCGCAAGATCATTTGGGTTGGCCACCCCTGCTCTAGTCTATTCTTTCCTGTCATTGAGACTCAAGTAGGTTGGTGGACGAAGTATTTCACAGCACTCGTAAGTGGGTGTATGTATGATTATAAATAAGTTGAAAATAAACATGTGTCATCTATCTACTAGAGACTCCCCGCCCAATCCACTAATTAGTTCTGTAAGCAAACGGTCACGAATCGAGCGGCTCTTCTCTATACTTTCAATGAGACCTCTTACGGAACGGATTGAAAATGGCACAACAGTAGTCCAAATGTGGAAGCGCAAGAGATTTTTACGCTATCACCTTTGTTTGTGCATTATAATTTTTCGAGAGGAGCGGACTGGTGACTCAGTGGTTAAGGCGTCTGATTGGAGATCGAAAGGTCCCGGTTCGGCGGGGATTTTCAGAAGCGCTTAACCCGACTTTCACCTCTGCCACAGCTTGTTGTGTAAAGTGAAGTACGCCAGAATGCTTCTGTGGTTCGGATTCCACGTTAAACTGTAAGTCCCCTGTACCCGGCCGGATTGTCGGGTTAGGTTAAGGCGTCTACCATAGGGGCGGAATTCGCAACTAGTAAATACCCTATCTCCAGGTCATTACGACCACACGGAATTATTATTATTATTTTTCAAGATTCGCTATATGAATCACATCCTAGAATTAGCCCTACCAACGACCGAAGTCCCATTATCATGTTCCTTTGTAACATTACGCCCAAATATTTCACGGGATCGACCATACCAATAACTAAACTGTTTACTTTATATTTCTAAACAAACGGATTCCTTTTTGTTAGTTATGCACATTGCCTAGCACTTTCTACAATTTCGTGTAAGTTGGCATTCGTCGCACCGTGCCTAAATAACATCCAGATCACGCAGAATTTCTAAGCAATCGGCCTAAGGCAGATGTGTGTTGTATATTAATTTCTGTTTTCGTGAGCAAGTTGTAACGAGACCATTCGCCTATTTTATATAGCTGTTAAACTATCTCTCTCCTTCATAAAAAAAATTTCTTGGCTTATTGTCTAAGATTTAATATTACTAGAAAATCGTCAAATTACAATTCAGAGTGAATTAATCTGGAGATATCTGTAAAATATATATGCATAAGCTCAGACCACATCCAGAAAATAACCGATACCTGATACCAAAACTGATGTTTCGCAATTATTTTCTTTTTTTTACATAAATCTAATAAAATGTAGCTAATACGCAAATGTGGTTGTGTGCGTTAAGGCGTCACCACAGTGGATCGGAGAGACGCAACGGGACCAGGTTTGAGTCCTGGACTCGGCGTGACGGCCGTCGTTGTTGCGGTTTTTAGTATGTTTTCCGCAGTTACCTAGTGGAATGCTGGGATGGTCCACAAACTCTGCCTCATAAACTACCCAAATCAAAAACAAAATTACACATTTCATAGAAAACATAAGCTTCCCCAATTGCTTCAGTGACAACCCCTGGTTCTAGCTACATTTGACAAATTCTTAATTTTAAGTCATTATCACCGCATTGTGTGAACTGAAACAGCCCATTAATAATAAGTAATAAAACTTAGTTGTAACTACATCAAACTGCGGAGTGTCTTTTAAATGATATATGTTGTAGACAATATTATACTCTGTGGCAAAAGAGAAGCGGTTGTTTATAATCATTTTTATCATTTTTTCGAGTAACTCCATAATTCATAGTATGCCTATAAAGTTTGTACTTCTCCTCCGGGCCAAATACTTCTCAGATTACCTTGTATAATTCACAGAACCGAGAATAAATTAAAATATAAAAAGGGATTCGCAATTAAAATGAACCAGATGAAAACAATATCTTGAAATTTTTGTATGTCAGCCAATTTATTGAAGTCTGAAATTTGATGATACTCCACAGATTTCTTTGATTTTTCATTGTTGAGTAACATTATTCAGAAATGTTACTTACATTAACTAAAAATATTATTATGGCGTAAATATTGTTACGAAATTTAAAAATGCGGTAGGTACTCAGCAATAACTTGAAATCTCTCGTGTGTCTAACGCAAAAACCGTCTCTTGTAGTTAACATTGGCTTACATAATTATTTTCTCAAGTCTACGTCAGTCAAATCCCCGTACAAAAACAAGCCCTTCCCATGTTTTAGATCTTGAAATCCTCTTATATAAAATGCTAATCTGGAGACTGTGCAAGTCGTCTATAGCTATTGGCTAGAGAACGGTCACGTGCCAGCCTTCACTAGCCAATCAACAACCACCATATTACATTCGTTCCTTCATGTTGCTTTTTGTTTATTTACGACAACTAGAGGCAGAAATTCGTGTAAGGAGAAGGATATTCAACATTTGCACTATTTTATCTGTATCAGTCATAAGAACTAGTTTAAACCATAAACTAAGAATTTTTTTGGCCGACCATAAGAAACAATAAAGTTTATTAAAAACTCTGATACATTTCGCGATTACGTACATTCTCTATCAAATAAATAACAGTTATCCGTTTTAGAAATTATAGTCTCCGTCATCTAAAGTAAAATGCATTTATTTATGTAAAATCCTAACCAAATATTCTGATAATCTAATCTGATATAACGAAAGATATAATTAACAATGATTCTTATTCATTTTTCCTTACAAGCTTTTCCAGACTAAATTCCTACTACCATCATAGATGATACCCTTAGTATTTGATAAAAGTGTTAACTAAAATGAGGTTTTACCTTTTTATCAACTCAGTTTATAAATCGCAATTCACAACGTTATTATTGCAACTAAATAGTGGCGAGCAGAGATATTAGAAATTATGTGCACAGTTTAATAAATACGCAACCGCTATGAAATTAATTGTTATAATACGGGCATTATGTCTGATTTTCGAAACATTTTATTCTTAAAAAAATGTGGAAAAACATTTCGGCTGAAAAAATGTGAAACTACGAGTATTTTTCAGTAACATGTCGGTAACCAAAGTAAACTTTAATTTCTCATGCTGTAAGGTAGCTGCGTTGCCAGATAAAACGTAATATTCTGTTTTGGAAGTAACTGTATAAACATACGAAGAGCAGCGATAAAAGAAATTAATGCGAGGCAATCATACTTTACGAAGTTACAATTGGTACGTTCGTTTAAATTTACATGTTGCTTTTTATTTATTTACGACAACTAGAGACAGAAATTCATGCAAGGAGAAGAGTATTCCATGTTTGCGTTGTATTATCTGTATCAGTTGAAAAAATTAGGTTAAAACCTAACTTAGGAATGTTTTTGGCAGAAGATAAACAATGAAGTTTATTAAAAACTAAGGGAAAGTTTACACGAAATGTACGAAACGTGATTGTATCACTCAGATATTTTACTTTCCACCATTTAAAGTAAAATGCATTTATTTAAACAAATCATAGTCAAATACGCCGATCATCTAACCACAGTATGATACTCATATCACGAAAATATCACTAAAAATTATCGTTATTCGCTTTTCCATACAAGCTTTTCCAGAATAAATTCCCGACTACCCCCATAGGTGATGCCCGTCGTTATTCATATGAGGGTAATAGAAGCTATGATTTTCAAATGCAATATTAGTGGAGGTTGCGACTAAGTTGACCAGAATCGCAACTGACACATTTTTTTTGTGGCATAATTCGCTCTGAAATCAGTTTTACAAACCATTTAAACTGGTTTCATAAGCACCATGTTAGTAAAGGTATTAATTAATGCGGGTAAAAGTAGTTCTATACGTATCGTGCAGAATTTTGCCTGGACCAGGAATGAAAGTGCTATTACATGGTAGCAAATTTTTTCGGGATTCCTAATTTGTTTTTAATTTTATTGGTTCTATACTTCCGTCGTCATTAATTCAGTAGAAGTTACTACTGTATTGCTACGAGTATGTAAACTGCAAATGAAATATGTAGAACATTACAAAACCATTAGCCTTATGTAATAACAATTCCGTGTAATTAACCAATCGCAAAACAAACAAAAAAATAAACAAAAAAAAAAAAAAACAAAAAAATTAACTGCCAAAATATTGCGTTCAAACCATCATTTTTGACGGCCTCGAAGATAGTAGCTACATAAGTGATTAGTATATTTTATTCGTCCTCGCCGATGTAAATAACAACTTTTTTGTAAAGTCGGTACTTCAGTCTTGTATATTACAAAATTGACAACTGTGAACATCCGTACGTATTTTTCGCAGCAACTTGGGATCTATTACGCACCATATTTTTGAGATGTCCCTCTTCACATATAAATGTTGAGGGATAACATGCTTAATCACTATGCAAAATTTTAATTAAGTCTATTTGACTTTTTTTATATACATGATCTATCCGTAAAATATCAAAGGAATCTCTATTTTTTATTTAATATCTTCTACAAAGAAAGAGGGGCAAAATTCTTTATCACTTCCTCCAATGTAATTTTCTTTATATCTAAAATAAAGCAGGGATTGTAACTCTACAGTTGGATAAGGTTTGTCTGCATCCTGGCGCCAAAATTAACTTCACATACATCTATCTGTTTCCTACGATTAGTATCGTGATTGAATGTAACAGAAAACGTTTAACGTAATCCTAATTGAAATATTCACTGATCCTACACGTACCTGGTATTACAACAGACCGAGCGTGGTGGGTGAACGGTAACGCTTTGCCCTCGCATTCGGTAGGATGCCGGTTCGAATCCCCATCTAGGCATCCAGATTTGGGTTTACCATGGTTTTCAAAATCCCTGCAGGTGAACACCGGGATGATTCCTTGTAAAGGCATGGCCGAATTCCTTCCCGTTCCTTGTCCCCAGTCCCATTCCGCCTCTAATGACTTCGACATCGGCGAGGTGTAAAACCATAAGCAACATATATACAGGGTGTTACAAAAAGGTACGGCCAAACTTTCAGTAAACATTCCTCACACACAAACAAAGAAAATATGTTATGTGGACATGTGTCCGGAAACGCTTACTTTCCATGTTAGAGCTCATTTTATTACTTCTCTTCAAATCACATTAAACATGGAATGGAAACACACAGCAACAGAACGTACCAGCGTGACTTCAAACACTTTGTTACAGGAAATGTTCAAAATGTCCTCCGTTAGCGAGGATACATGCATCCACCCTCCGTCGCATGGAATCCCTAATGCGCTGATGCAGCCCTGGAAAATGGCGTATTGTATCACAGCCGTACACAATATGAGCTCTAACATGGAAAGTAAGCGTTTCCGGACACATGTGCACATAACATATTTTCTTTGTTTGTGTGTGAGGAATGTTTCCTGAAAGTTTGGCCGTACCTTTTTGTAACACCCTGTATATAATTCCAGTGTGTGTGTGTATATCGAAGAGGCAGTAGTATTGATTCCTCCGACAGCGATGGACTGGTAACGTCACGGTCGGTGGGTCTCGTTTGGGCTGCTAATCGAAACGCTGGAGGTGTTCCGTGCCTGTTATCAGGCTCTGCCCGGCCGTGTATTTACGAAAGCAATCCCCAGCGAGCAGGCGCGCGTGATGCAACCTGGCGTGCACGCACGGGTCACGAATAATGCACGATGACACTGGACAGCGCTATCGACTGCGCGAGCTGACGAGTTTGTCGCTACACGCTGCGGGCAGGCCCGACACCAAACACGACACAAATGAATCACTAATCAACCAACCAGAAATCGCATTATCTTAGTACAAAAGGAGAGGGGGGGGGGGGAGGTGATACAACTCGTTCAAAAAAATGTAAAAAGTAAAATATCCAAATATCAATTTTGATAGAAATTTGAATATGTGTTCATTAAAACAAATAGGAAAATATTGTTTACATATGATTTACAAAACATTAACCATTCCCTC
This sequence comes from Vandiemenella viatica, assembly GCA_031002005.1. Lineage (NCBI taxonomy): Eukaryota > Metazoa > Arthropoda > Insecta > Orthoptera > Morabidae > Vandiemenella > Vandiemenella viatica. The sequence continues at coordinate 89,941,803 of JARYHS010008074.1, read as the reverse complement.
CTTTCCTCCCTCACACCAAGCGTGGTGGTGTTACGGATAGCGTTCTGCCCTCGCATTCGGGAGGACGGTGGTTCAAATCCCCGTCCGGGCATCCAGATTTGGGTTTTCCATGGTTTCCCAAATCACTCCAGGCAAATACCGGTATGCTTCCTTAAAAAGGCCATGGCCGAATTCCTTCCCATTCCTTGCCCCCATCCTTTCCCGTCTCTAAAGACCTCGCTGTTGAGAGACGTAAAGCAGTTAAAAAAAAATATCCTCCCTCACATTAATTCCTGTCAATGCTGTTGTTACAAACTCACAGTTTTTATCCGATTTCGACAGCAGTTAGCACAGGTATTCTTCGAAACAAGGACGTCTGGTATCTCAGAGTTTTTTATCTCTGGTTGCGGGTTCAAATCCCGTGGGGAGCAGGAATTTTTAGGAGTTTTATTAGACTGTATGAGCTACGCCGGGACGTTCACTGGTTCTGATTTCATGTTAAACTATAGATAGGCCCTTGAGGAAAGAAATTGGCCTTCCTGCCTCTGACACAATAGCTTGGTACATCTCCTTCGGGAAAATTGGACCAATCTTCGGGTTGTGGACTGAGTTAGATTTTTGAAGTGAAAACTTCTGTAGGCACGTTGGACGATTTTTGGATGGGTAAAATCTTATAAGTTCGGGTCACCAACATTCTGTAATGCAGTATATCTGTAGCTATAAGTATGACGTGTTGAGCTTAGACAGCAGTGAAATTAAAGATTATACTTTTATCTAGTATACAGAAATGAATGTGTTTTTTTGTTTGTTTGTTTTTTGTTTGTTTGTTTTTGTTTTTTTGTTGTTGTTTTTGGCGAATGTTCTTTGTACAAACACATAGAACACATTGTTTTTATCCGATTTATATAGAACTTTGCAAACGTATACTTTAAAACAAATAACAAAAATACTGTTTACGTTTTATTTACAGAAACCAAAACCCTTTCCCCCTCACCTTAGTTTCTGTCAACGTTATTCTTACAAATCCACAATTTTATCCGATTTTGATAGTACTTACCACACGTATGCTTCAAAACTAGGTGGTCTGGTTGCTCAACGGTTAAGGCGCTTACTTCCGACAGTTTCTGTCTCTGCTCGCGGGTTCAAATCCCGTGATGAGCAGGAATGTTTAGGAGTTATATTTGATTATATTAACTACGTTAGGACATTCCGTAATTCTGATTCCACGTTAAATTGTAGGCCCTGCAGGAAAGAAATTGGTCTTTCTGTCCCTGACACAATAGCTGGGAACGTCTCCTTCGGGAAGATTCGACCAACGTTCGGGTTTTGGACTAAGTTAGATTTTTAATTTTTGAAGAGAAAACTTCCTAAGGCACGTCGGGAGATTTTGGATGGGTAACATCTTATGAGTTCGCGTCACCGACATGATAATGTTAACAGTATATCTGGAGTTATAATTATGACGTGTTGCGCGTATGATATTCATAGTTTTAAGTTTTCACTTCTTTCGGCAGTGCCCAATCACTGCCAATTGTTCTTTTTATACTCTAATCAAGCTTTAAATAATAATATATCCGTCTATGTTAACATACAGAAGCTTGACAAATAATTTTAACACTCTTTAATCTGTAGATATCAACGATAAAAATGAACACACTTTAATAATGGATCGTAGGGAGAAGAGACCAGTGGATTTAAAATATAAAAGAAAAGCATCTGGAAAGAAGATCCATACAGTTTTAACAACAATTCGGAAATTATTTGATGTATTGATATACATCGCTGAAAATGGCTAAATTGAAGACAAAGTGAGCTAAGATCAGAATCCTCAAACTTATATAGGAGATATATGCACCATTCACAAAATCTGCCTAAAGAAGCAACGTTATAACCAAGCATAGCTTTAACTTAATAACATGAATATCAATTTTCCACTGAATCCAGCTTGTTTGAACTTTATAATGCCTATAGTAATGGAACAATGTTTACGTTACAAATACTTGGCATCATTAAATTTTGATTTTTCTATTTCAATAACGTTTTTGTTTAAGCCGTTTTACAACAGAATTTTTCCATACACTTAATTCTGAAGCAGTCCGTTTAAGAACGTAATAGGTATTACATTTTGTTTCATTTTCATATAAGCCACATTCTTCTGTAAAAATCTTCAAAAGCACGGCTAAGCCTTTTCAGCACATATTCTCTGAAAATGTACCAAGAAAACTGACGAAAATCAGGCAGATCCACAAAATAGTCTAGTTCCTGGTCTTATTTGTAGCATACAATCCCGAAACATTTTGATTTCCATGCTAACATACTAGTCATGCCACCAGCAAAACGTAACATCTTTTATATTATTTCAAGGAGGAGATTTTATGTGACCAATCCTTTTTACCGCTTTACAAATAACGAAAATCGATACATTAGGTACTATTTAAACATTTAGTTCTCCGCTTACGAATAATTGTTAATTAGGGATTGACCTTATATTATTTGTTCATAAGTGGAAAATTTGGCACTAGATTTTTTTTCTCTGGATGCGTCGATATGGTACAGATGTCTTGATGTCTTTTTCACGGCTACTCAATTCAGCATTTCAATTAATACCCTATATAACTAACTATAAGCAACGTATACCCTATTCTGAAGTGCAGAATTTCTGTACACAATATGCAAGTGACCTTCGTACAGAAAACTAATTTTTTCTGCAGTATTTATTGTACGATCTTTCATTTTAAAAATCATCACAATAGCTTGACCATTTTAATCCCAAGCCACCAACCAGTTCGTATCTCGTCATCGGCGTTTTCTGATTGTATCTGTAATCTAGGCGAGCATCATAAAGCTTATACAGGGCAATATTGTCTTCCTTCCTTATTCTTTTGGAATAATTGGTCCTTAATTGTTCGTGGAATGTCGGAAGAACTTTAAAAATACAATATTCCACTTTATACACCGATGGCTTAAGATTAATGAAGGCTGACAACAACCAATCAGATTAGCTGGAGGCGTATAAGTGATAGACTATGGTTAGTACGCCTGATGTCAGTTCAAATTCTCTGAAATACCTGAATATTAGCCACACTACAGATCTCGGCGAATTCTGGATTAGTAGACTATCCAATTTCAGCATCAGAAACACATATTTCGCAAACATAATAAAACCAAACAGTTGGCGAACCGTACTCACGGAGATCCTCTACCACTGAAATTTGTGGTAGCATACTGTATATCTCATAACGAACAAGAGAAAATATAATTCCTACCAAATATGGGTGTCATATAACCGTTAAAATAAGATAACAGTAAGGAATGCTGATTCTATACTTCTCAGAAACAGATTAATAACTTTTCGTAAATTTTCATTTTAATGAACGCCCGCTGAAAGTAATTATTGATTTGATGTCAATTTTATGTTCATCTTTAGAAAACTTAAAACAATTCATTTAAAATTTAATTGAAATTGCTTATGAATCAAGAGGTAAAGTTCTTTCAGTGTGTGTTTATTTTGTTTTCAGAAGTGTAGAAACTGTAAATCAAAGAGTATTGATAGGTATTCCTTACGAGGAAGAAATCGTTTGAGAACATCTGTTAGCTAATTTACCGGATACCAATATATTACATTAATATATTTTTGGCAGATCCCGGAAAATTCTGCTGTCAGCGACAGTAAAAATATATTCGAAGAAAATTAATTGTAACTGAGAGGAGAGAAAGATTAGAGATTAATAAGCCCTGTTGCTATTTTCCTCTTGCATTTGGTCTTTATTCTTGCTCTTAGATGCTTTCACTTTTTAGCTTGTGATTTTAGCCTTTGATTTGAAAACCGGGACATTCTGTCATTGTATTTAAATTGGAGACTGTAAAATATGGTATATAACAATTTTCTTACTGAAAAAAAATTTGAAATGAAATTTCACAATGGGGCAGTAAAGCAGAACAGGTTAATCAAAACGCAGTTATTATAAACAAGCTTTATTTATTTGACAGGCATAACTGAGTGATTAATTAATTGTGTTGTGGATACAGATTTATGTTGAATGACATTTTAAATCTTATCAACAATATTTAAATACATTTTAAATACAGCAGGACAATACACATCGATTATTACATATTACAATAAGAAATTTTCTAAGTTATACATCTATGGAATTAAATGGCACAACATGAACACGGGCAGGAAAGGAAACCTGGCTTAAATTAGACATTTGTACAGAAACTTTAGATAAAAAATGATAACATACATACATCTCCCGACAAAGGACAGTTAGAGTTAAAACATGTATTCGAATGTCCAAACAAAAACTTCATGAAAGCTTCAGCTGAATAAGTTCTTTCACCTGGAATCTGATATATCTTTGGATCAAAAAGAAAACTGAAAGTTTATTTCCCATTCATTTTATCTTAGGACGATGAAAGTAAAAACAACACATATATATCAGAGTTTAAGGCAAACCCATGTATGTTTAATTTCACCAAGTATTTATCTCTGATATACATTATAGAACTTTTATCAAGTGACTTAAAATGTGAAATAAACCATAAAAACGTAATACCTGGAGACCAAGTTCCGTTCTTAAAGTAGGGTTTCTGTTTTCGAATGATATGTAACTGATGCTAGAAAAATGGGTGATATGTCTCCAATTTACAGTTTTGTGCTTTGATATGTTCACGTTTTTATACATAGGTATTGAGTCATTAATCTACTGCCAAGTTTTAAAAATAGTCGAAGGTCCTCCACATGTATGACATTACTTGTAACGATGACAATATTTTACTATGCTTTTATTACATTCTTAATAGAGAAGGGTCTCAAGATATGAAAGCTAAATCAAGGGGTTTTTTGTCTTGGAAGTTGGTGTTATTTCCAGAATATATTCATCGAACCATAATTGAAGATGTGCGGAGGCATTACAGCTTTAAGTGATTGCAATGAACAAAATTATTTTTAAAATATTTCTCTACTGAAACTATAGTATTAATTATTTCAGTTCAAAACAGCATTCAATGATTTTATTGTACAATCAGCAGAAAACTTATGTTTATGTAACATGTAAGAAGAAAACTTTTTTCGTCGATTTAGATCAGAATATGTGTGATAAAGCAACACTGTTCTATTAATCTTGGTGAAAAAGGAACTTTAAAGTGCATTAGGGGTGGGTCAACTTTTAAGGTGAACCGTATTTAAGCCTAACAATAGTATATTTAAACCATATTAAAATATTTGGCTTTAAGAACTTTTACCAGTGTATAGTAATAAAATGGCATTCTAAGTACTGGTACATACAATGGTAACTTAAATGTAAAATATTTTCATGTACTGAAAAATTAGTCCGGCTTACAATACAAGATGCGTCGTTTCAATCCGGTGCACTGTTCCGGCATTAATCACTTATTAATACTATAATTAATGTAGCCAGTTTTTCAATAAATAAAAAGTTTCGTTTTGAAACAATGTCCCGAATCACTACTTCACAGCGCTACAGATTTGTACGTTTATGGAATATTTTTAAACTTTGGCTCTCTATCACACATTATAATACACCGGTTACTTTAACAACCAGAACGTAAAGCGTTATCACTATGAGTCACCCTACCCGCTTCCTACTCCATCACCAACTGCAGTTACTTTCTTTGAGATAAAGCTGTCACACTTGTGCTCGAAAGTTGTGCTACTGAACACTTGTTTCACAGACGGCTGTGCAAAGTTAATATTTTTTTAGGAACTATGCGATGAGATTTCTCGTTTTCAGCAACCGTATAACTGCCACCACTGCTAAGTCGAGACCTCGATGACTTCGTGTTCTGAACAGTTGTTGTTATTGGTGGGCATCTCCTCTTTGATCGGAGTCTCTGTCTTCACTTTGACTTCGAAAGATACGGGTGTCTGCATTTCTTTCAGCGGCTCGTCCACGGAACGTCCAACTCTGGTGGTACTACAGTCTTCGGCGGAGGGAGATTCCGCGTTGGTGCGGTCTTCATCGTCGTGATCCGTATCTCTCTCTCTCTTGACCACAACATCGGGGACGACGTGCAGTGGGCGGTGCAGCTGTGGTGACTGTTGATGGCTCATGGTTGTAGGGGGAGGGCCGTGGTACAGATGTGCCAAGTGGGAGTCTCCAGGTACCTGCGATGGTGGAGGAAGAGGCGTGGAATAAGCGGCCACCTTGCCCATGAAGCTGCGAATCTCGTCAAAGCACGCGTCCTCTCGTTCGTTCTCGTTGCTATCTGGGCTGTCAGCTACTGCGACTACTCCGCTACCGTCATCAGCTTCATGCTTCTTCAGGTGCCGATCAAGGTTGGTTTGCTGCCCGAAGCACCGGTCGCACAGTGGACACTTGAACGGTTTCTCCTTGTTGTGAATATTGCGCACGTGCCGCTGCAGGTTTGACGAGATGCTGAACGAACGCTCGCAGTATTTACATTTGTACGGCTGCTCGCCCGTGTGCGTCCGGAGGTGACGGGTGAGATTGGCTGATCGTGGGAACACTTTGCCGCAGAACTTGCAGCTGTAGCGGTCCTTCATCTTGCCGCCAGGACCAGTGGCACCAGAAGACGCTGCGGAGTTGCCAGTTCCACCAGCTCCACCACCACCAGTGCCGTTGGCTGTAGTTGCAGCGGTGTTTCCAAGTGGACCTCCGCTGCCGAGGACATCCGGATGAAACGACTTTCCTGCGCCCCCAAAGCTAGACAGAGGACTGCGCAGCATGTCGTAAGGGTTCTGGCGGTTAGCCAGGAGATGGTGGTGATGTCCGTTGGCAATGCCGTTTGCTAAGGGATTCAAGTACGGTGGAAATGCCCTGCTGAACGGACTGGGTGGCGGAGGCGGTGGTGGAAGCAACCTGTCATGGTGCGGTGGTGTCTGGAAAGGTGGGAAAGATGGAGAACGGTAGAATGCGTCGAGGTACATTGGGTGTAAAGGACGAGGATACGCCATTGGAGGTAACTTGGACAAATTGGGAGTTAAAGACAGCATCGATGAAGAAGAAGTTCCCTTCTCTGCCTGCGGTGACAGTGATGGTACCAATGCTCTGGGTGCGTGTGGAGGACTCTCTCTCGTTTGTGGAGGACTAGCTGTGGGTGAGAGTCGCTTCTCTGCAGAAACGGGCGTTGGCGTTCTCGAGGATTTTTCCAAACGATCTTTGGATCCCCACATGTCGTGGCGAAGAGACACCAGTTGCTGGTGCTGTGGCGAAGGTGTTGACGGACTCACGGTGCTGGTTGTAGATACGCTCGAGGAGAATGACCTCCTGTCTTCAGCTGTCGTTGCTGCAGACTCGGTGGTGGATGGTTTGTCGTCACTGCAGCGTCGCTTCTGGACGCGCAGGTCCAGTGGTTGCTCGCCGCGCTTGCGTTTCGACTCGACACCGCCGTCGTGCTTCTGAGAGGATTCATTGTCGGCTGCGTCGCTGGAGGTGGGCGACTCGGCAGAGTGTCTGCGCGTTCCCGGAGACCCGACAGAGAGGTCGTGCGGCTGCATGCGATCGTCGGCGACGTCATCCTCGTCGTCGGAGTGTGCGTCGCTGTTGGAGTCGTCTTCGGACATTCGCAGTTCCCTGGCGGGTGGCAGAGAGTCCCGAGGGTCAGGATACGTGGCGGCCAGTGGAGGACGAGCGGGAGACGGTCGCAACTGGGACACCGCCTCGTCACCTGAAGGCGGCGACACCTGTAACAGCAGACTTTCTTTGAGAAACCTGATCATACACTGAACACAAAATTACAAACCGTTTTGTTCAGTCTGATTTTTCTTTATATGGAAGGAAGGAGAAAATTCGTATTCTGAAGGTGGATTTAAAAAAGGATAAATTAAATAAAGTTAGGTCGTAAAACCCGTGGCAACATAACCTTTCTTTTTTTTTTTTTTTAATTTTATTTACAAATTCTCTGAACCCCTTGTTTTCGTGAAACGTTTAAATATTGACAAAAATAAATGGGAAATAGGAACTCTTCGTAATAAATAAAAAAGAAAGGCAATGTATACCATGTGTTTTAGGAATGAATAAACTTTGTATATAAGTCTAGTAAATAAGTTTGTCACTAAGTAAGCGAAATGACAGACTGAATGTGGGAAAGAACGAATATAAGACTGAAGAGGAGGGAGAATACAAATACTGTAGTCTGCATACGCGAGGTTTGTGCTACTATTCAACCCAAATAAAAAGTACATATCATCTCCAAATGATAACTGTTATATCTAATACCAAACCGACAAATTTAGAAATTTTATCAACTGAAAGGTAAAAAGATTTTCAGTAAGAATGTGTTCATTGAATAATGTTCTATGTCTATGAAGAAGTTCTTTCACAAATATTTAGAAATCTTAAAACAGGAAGAAATATATTGAAATGGAATAAGAAAACCAGAAGAGGCATAATGATTCAAATTTAAACGAGGGGCAGTGGAAACTGTTATGTTAAACTACGTATAATTACCGAAAGAGTTTTACAATATGCCATCTACCACGATCATTTTTAGTCCTGATAACAATTATGTCTTCCGCCAAAGTTGGTAAAAACCAGATATATCAGATACTCGAGAAAGGATATTCACAGAAGCCATTCAATATCCGTACTCGACACCCATGCATGCTCGTTTGTCAATTTGAGGTATTTTAACACAAACGAAAAGCATCCTCGATCAATCATGTTAACATGGTTTGCATTGAGGTATGTCTAAATGCAGCAGTTCATCAAACTCAGGAACAAAGTGTTCTGTGTGAATTAGGAAGCATACAGCTGATGAGAAAACCACTTTGTCAATACGCTTTCTTCTGAGATACCGTACAGTAGTTCATCAAACTGAGAAACGGAATTGTTCTGTGTGTATGAGTCAACAGCTTAGGAAGTATATGATTGTGCGCACCTTGACCTTGCCGGCGCCGGCGGTCGTGACGGCGACGGGGGCGGCTGGGGGCGGCGTGGGGGCCTGGTAGCCGCTGCCATTGACCACGCCGCCTCCGCCTCCAGAGTCAGGCGAGTCCCTCGTCCTGGCAGCAGGTGGCAGCAGCTGCGGCAGCGACGCTCGAGGTCTGTGTTCCTCGGAGAACGGCACCAACTGACGACTGCCCCCGCTGTTGCTGTCGTCATCCAGCCTGACAAAACAAGGGCATGCACTGAGATCATTCATTACACTAAGAGCTACTATAAAATTTTCTTTCAACAATACGAAATCGCGACAGCTGCCATTATGCTTGTATTAAATCTGATGCTCCGAATATCAGTGGGATAATCTAGAAGATGAAATTTAAAACCACTGTGCCGTAGTATTACATCCAAAGTTATACACTTGATTCACGTTTTTATTATATTTAAATGAAACTCCTTAAAACCTGCACAGAAATATAGAAGTCTGCACGTTTTGTGTGTTAGAGAAAATCATATTACATTGAACTACGTGTCCTTTACTAAAACTTCGCGACTGAAGAATAGCGAGATAGGCTGTTTTTAGTAGGATGAATGAAGAATCGGCTCATTTGTAACAAATGCTTATTTGTTAACTAAAATAAGAACATAGAAAAACTTTTACGTCATCTTACCAAACAATCAGACATGATGAAATGTTTCCCTAACAGAAACAAAAATATACGAAAAGTTTTTTTACATTAGGTCACACATACAGTTTATATGTCAGTGGTGTTGCTATCTAGCAGTAGTGGGATCACTCCTTATCGACGTCAGTGAAATCCAGCAGCATGACTCAAAACTATCGCATACCAGTTTCCTTGATTGTTCACAATTTTGACATGTCGGGGATGAATTTCGAAAAAGTTCTTTTATTAATTATTTTATGAAAACGGAAAATTCAATCTCTAAAATGAAACCTATTTTTTTTTTCTTATGGTTTTACGCCTCGTCGACGTAAAGGTCATTAGAGGCGGTAAGGGACTGGGGACAAGGAACGGGAAGGAATTCCGCCATCACCTTTTGAAGGAAGCATTTGCTTGGACTGCTCTGGGGAAACTGCGGAAACCCCAAATCTGGATGCCCGGACGGGGATTCGAACCGCCGTCTTCCCGAATCTGAGACCAGAGCGCTAACCCATCACCCACCACGCTCGGTCAAATGAAATCTCATTTATGGATTTTGTTTAAGTATCGCTCGTCTCAAAAAACACCTACTAGAAATAATTTATATAATTGGTGAAGCAGCTCACTGTTCGCGGATTCATTTCTGATTAATTATCGGCATCAATGATAATCTACAACCATATTAGGGTTGCTGGATTATGGATTCATTTATATAGAAGCAAAACTGTGTTAATTGGATTATTATTACTGTGTCTTTGGCTTTGGAGAAGGCAAATGCAGAAGTAACAAACGCCACGAACAATGTTAACCCGATTTCAGTACATATGTAAATCGACAGCAAATGGTATAGACCAAATGACATTTATTTAGATGGGGCAAGCAGTGTATAAACTAAACAGATATACAACATAGCACTGCAATAAGGAACTGCCAATGGAGAGTGTGTTCCATTGTATTTACAGGGTGTTACAAAAATGACCGGTATATTTGAAAAATCAATAAAAACTGAACGGCAGCGATAGAAATACACCGTTTGTTGCAATATGCTTGTGACAACAGTAAATTTTCAGGCAGACAAACTTTCGAAATTAGTTACAATTTTCAACAACAGATGGCGCTGCAGTCTGGAAAAATCTAAAGTACGATATTTTCCACATATCCACCATGCTCAGCAATAAGGAATAAACCATTTTTTCACGGCAAACTTGCAAACTGTGAACAGCACACGCTTACAACAGAAAGACGACTTACAGAATGGCGAACGCACAGACTGCGTTTACTTCTATATCTTTCAAATCGCCTGCAGCGCCATCTGTTGTTGAAAATTGTAACTAATTTCGAAAGTTTGTATGCCAGAAAATTTACTGTTGTCCAAAGCTTATTGCAACAAACGGTGTATTTATATCGCTGCCCGTTTAGTTTTTATTGCTTTTTCAAATATACCGGTTATTTTTGAAACACCCAGTAAATTAATAACGATAATCCACAATATTGACAGTTCTATCCAATCTTAATCCTGTCAAGAAAGGTAAAAGAAGAGTGATTTAACGTATTTAAAACATTGTTGCATTCCTTATCCCCGTACTTCTGCGTCTTCCGATTTATCCCTTTACCTAGAGAAGTTCTTACTGCTTCTGTTTGTAAAAATCACACAGGGAAAATCTGACCTCGGAATGTTCCATCGGTTAGAGTACCTCTAGACATATTGCTGCCACCCAACCAAGCTATACTGTATTCGGGCATTCCACAATACCTGTTCATAATTATGAGCGGGAAGGAATTCGGCCATAGGCTTTTGAAGGATCCCTGCCAACATTTGCTTGAAGTGATTGCGAGAAACCATAATCGAATCTGGATGGTGGACAGTGATTTGAGCCCTTGTCCTCCTGAATGATAGCCCTGAGCGTTTTCCAGCACTCACAGACATTGCTGCCAGCCACTTGGCTTTGAATATCCGTAGATGGCAGCTAAAATTTCCGTACATTGGGTACAAAAATCCGGAGACTCACTAACTAAAAGACTGAAACAATAATTATTGAAGAGAGAGTCAAACTTAAGAATACTTTTTTATATCCAGGTCTTTAAAATTCGAAATATAAAATAATATTCTACATTGAAAGTAAGATCCTGTTTTATACATCGTCACTTTCATCGCTGCTGCTGCTTTGAGTACTCTTTTTTTGGGTGGGGGGGGGGGACTATAAAGTATCTATTTTCTTTGTTGACATTAAATTTAGTATATCTTCAGTAACAGGAAATGTTAAATACTACGAACACTTTGACTCTCGGATATTGGTTAATCCTTCTCGGAAGGCACTGCTTTGTGTCACCGTGCATAAAGAGTACGCCGATAGTTCTGTATTACGGTCTTTTAAGATCTATATAATCTATAATCAAACAAAATATGAGTTTTATTTCAATCGTTGGTTCACGCGAGCGGTTACAAGGAATCGATTGACAATTATTGACAATTCTGTAATGCATTAACACAATACGCTCAAAGTTTAACAAATCACGAATGTAAGAAAAAATCAACAAATAGCAAAAATCCATAGATCTACGGATAAATCCATGGAAATGGCAGCACTGCTCACAGAGCTCCCAAAACATTATTCCTGTGCGTAAAATTAATGGTACGAGCATACAGACGAACCAGATACATGTTGTTAGTCACTGTGCTGATGCGGTGGTGAGTTACCTGTCTATCCTGTGGTGCTGCGGGAAGAGCAGAGGGTTGGCGACGAAGGACGGCGCCGCAGGGTAGAGGGCTGGGTACGCGGCTGCGGCGGCGGCTGCGTCGAGCAGGGAGGGTGCGTAGAAGGGCCGGGGCGGGTAGACGAGGAAGGGACTGCCCAGGTGCGCCACCGAGCCGCCGGCCCTCCCGGGGCCAGGCCCAGGGCCCGTAGAGTCGCAGTACCGCTTGTGCTTCGACAGCGACGTCACCGTGCTGAACGTGTCCCCGCACTTGGCGCACTTGATCTGCATGCGGCAGTCGGCGTGCATGCGCTTGTGGCGGCACAGGTTAGAGAACTGCGTGTACGCCTGCAACAACACAGGTTGCACGCTCCATAAACAACCTGCTCACTGCAGGCTACAACCTATATTAAAATAACTAGATGACTCGTCAAAATAAAATACGATTAATAACGAGGTAGGTGGTCTGTAGCAGAAAGAAGAACCTGCCCCTTCTTATCGATAATTTATTTGACAAATGAAATAGGTACGTAACAAGACACTTACTACCTCCCCACGTAGTCTGACATGGCTTTTGCCTCTACCCCCCCCCCTTCCCCCCTTCCCACCCCTCCCTTAACCCCGCGTGGCACGTAGCTTTTTACCTATGGATTCCAAAGGCCCAGAAGTATTTTTGTACTGTTTTCTGTTTTCAGATGATCATAATTACATACGGAGATGGTTAAATGACGGATATAAATATTCACATGTTCTTGTGTGTACTGTACCTTATTTTAACTATGACAAATAATATGAATGAAAAGCAACGTGGCTTCGCTCCGAAACCCTACCCCATCGCCCCAAGTACCCTACCATAGCTTTCTACTCAACACCTCCCCCCCCCCCCTAGACCGATCCATGGGTAGTTTATGGACGCTCCATTACTAAATAAAACGAAAAACGTTTGGAGGCGTAAAACACAAATATGACACAAGCTAGCGGTACTTTACATTACTTAACAGAAAAAATATCAGTACTTTCTGTAAAAACTCACACAGTTTATCGATATCTCTGTGATTATCTAGCTTCTATCTAGCGGTAACGCGATCAATCCTTATCTTCGGCAGCGAAGACTAGCGGCATGACTCTGAGTTGTTTCATACGCGTGACCTTGATAGTTTATACTTTGCCCGAGTTGACTTCCGATGAGCTCCTGTCTAATTTATGATCTTACCCATGTGAAGACCTTAATATTTAAAATGATACCTTATTTATCAATTTAGGTTAGGTATGAAGGGAGATAAGCGGCTAGTCACAAAACATAAATAAAAAAGTAAACACAAAAATCAACTTTTAGAAGTGACGAAATTTTGCCTTTTTCAGGTCGAATTCCGAAACATTCTTTTCTTAATTTTTATGTTTACAAAGCGTAGACCTTAATCATTAAAATGATACCTCATTTATCGATTTTGTGTGGTTCGATGTAAAAAAAAAAATTTAATAGTAATATATATGATAATCTCCAGAAATTTTGAAGGTGATAAGGCAAACGTTGAGATTGCACGGTAGACTAGCTGCCAGTCTGTAAAGCTACAGATACAACTGGGCTATATCTGAACCGTCTCTGTTGCTTTTACTCATACATTAATAGGACAGAAGTTATAAATCGTTTACAATTTAAAATTCTACCCTTTTTAGCCCATGAATAGTGATAGCGTCAGGGCCGGCGTTAGGTGGGGGTAATCGGGTCAAAAGTACCCGGGCCCCGCCGAATGATGGGGGGCCCGATCATCGACTATAGGGGCCCATTTTACCCCGGGCCCGAAATTCCTAGCGCCGGCCCTGGATAGCGTCCCCAAGTCTATAGAATTAAAGGCGTAGGAACTGGAAATAAACAACAAATTTTTAACCCCGGAGTCGACGACATTACCATATTTGCCCATCTCTCAGTTATTTCTGCAATTGATATAAGAGATCAAAATTATTATTAGTAATCTGAGTATGAATTTTCTTTCATTTATTCATCTGAAGGAACGAGTTGAGACAGTGTCTTTGAGCTACGCATTGTAGACGGAGGTGCGTTGTGGCTCCGCAAACAATATAGTCCAACGGTGTGACGCTCTAGTAAGTTACAAAAGCAACCGCCGCCATCTTGTTGCTCTCATTCTTTGCAAGATCATCTTTGCGTCACCATGCTACTACGCTACTACGCTACTACGCTACTTCCAAGTAAAAGAGATGTAACTAACTTGTTGCCTCGTATGTTATTCGTCTATTCATAATTATTATTATCCTTTATGACCGTTCTAACTTTTGTATGATATTATCATCAACATGGTCAGTACGATCAACTGGCTCGACTATTTATACGCGTTTCATTGATGCTTATATTCAGAAGTTGCCGTGACAGTTCCTCTTCGTCATAGTGATAGCTAGAAAGAGTGGACCTGCTATAATCAGAGTGATCTTTTGAATTAATAATACTATCATGGATTTAGTAGGTGTTAGTGCCTCGTTCAGCTCTGCACACTAAGAATCAATGACCTATATCCTAACTAATATACTGTCTTGTAAAGAATGCTCATTTAATATTTTGTAAGATTAATATTCCAATTGATTCGTGGTTTATTCGCAAGAGGTATTAATATGTTAGTTTGCCCATCTTACCGTCTGGCTATTGTCTTTCGGTGAGGAATTAAACATTTAGTTAATAATAATTTGGGCCAGAGTTATAATTTAATAGGGTACGATTCTTGGCGTCTTTCATTAATAACTACACTGTCAGTAATGAATAGGAATATTAGTTCAAGTGATTATAAATCCTAATTAACGAGTAGACGTCTTGCTTTTGTGATATCTGCCTGTTTTGTTTATACAGGGTGTCCAGAAAAGGACTCCCTGATTTCAAAAATTAAATATCTCGAAAACAAAGATCGATAGAGGAATGCAGTAAACGGTATGTTTATTGTGACAGCTGTAAGAAGTGTATACAGTAGTGTGAAATAATAGTTACAAAAACTGCTAACAGATGGCGCTGTACGCTGTACAGCTCATATCAGCATACATAAGTGAAATAATCGTATGAAAACAATCAATGGTGTACATGGTTTTAAACTCTTCCTTCGGTACGCTAACCTCCTTTCACGTTTCAATGGTGGAACTAATCGCCCTGAGCTTCGGATCACTATTTAGGCATTACGTATGGCGATTACAGCGCCATCTGTTAGCAGCTTTTGTAACTATTATTTACAGCTGTCAAGATAAACATACCGTTTACTGCATTCCTCTATCGATCTTTGTTTTCGAGATATTTAATTTTGAAATCAGGGAGTCCTTTTCTGGACACCCTGTATGGTGTAAAGTGCTTGAAACAAACTCCTCCCCGGAATCCAACCCACCTTGAGGCAGACTTCACACTGGAAGGGCTTGACGCTGGAGTGTATGTGCGTGTGCTGCTTGAGTCCGGACGAGGTGGCGAAGGTCTTGCCGCACTCCGGACACGCGTGCGATCTGGCGCCCACGTGGTGGCTACGTATGTGACGCTGGAGGTTGCTGGGGTCGGAGAATACCTGCGGAAAATGCAAATAGTAACATGATTACACTAGCAAACACCCTTAAACATTTCTATAACAAGGAGTCCTGTACGCTACAACAGTGACTCTCACTCATATTAACGAATTATGCGTCGAAAATTTGATATATTTATTTTAAATTACATGTATCTCCTTCTAGTTTATACTGGCTGTTGCAGACAATAGTTTTCTGCCACCCTTTATAGCCTTATTTTAGTAGTTTGAGTGAGAGCATATTATTTGATTAAGTATGTCAGTTTTCGGTCAATAACCTGATGGTGTTTACACTTTAAGGGGCCATCCACAAATTACGTCACACGAATTTCATGATTTTTGGATCCCTCCCCCCTCCCATATCACAGGTTGTCACATTTGTGGGACCCCCTCTTTCCCCTGGTGTGACGTCACATATTTTGTAACTTTAACTTATAAATTAAAACTACACTTCCAAAATGATTTATGTATTTCTAGTTAAAAAATCTTAACAACAATAAATCAAACATTCAAGAAAATATAAAAAAAACATAAAAAATCGAATTAATGATACAAAATTGAGTCATCATGTGTCCATGGATTTTGAACCCATTCCTTGATACTGTTTATTATTGGCATAGTAGTTACTTCATTCTTGATTTCGATAGTGTTGGGAACATTCGATGTGTCAACATCACCTTCATCCAACCATAAAGCATCGTTTAATAAGAAAAGAACTTCCCTGTTTCTTCTAGCGGCAATGCTTCGTGGACGAATCTTCATGATGGGGAAAACCTCTAGTTGCCTCTTATGTAATTGCTTATGTTGGTTACTGGATTTGTATGATAAAAATATAGTCCACAGATGCCACATGATCGTTTAAATAAGTATGCCTCGACACTGGGGCAATACGAGCCAAAAAGTGATACAAATTATGCATGTGATGTCACAAAGTTTATGACACTCCCCCCCCCCCCCCCTACCCTTGTCACACGATGTCACACTTTGTTGACCCCCTCTCCCCCGCCCCCCTCAAGGTGTGACTTAATTTATGGATGGTCCCTAGTATACGTAAGCACCTCATTTACTTCACTCAGACTTTTAGTTCTCAAGTAATCTGAAAAGCAGTATATTTGAACTCACTACGGCCACTAGAGATAAATCGGTAGAGGAATTGCGCTGCGTTCCGAAAAACGTTTTTGAGTTCAGTGCAGAAACGTTACTGGCTGGGACTTCAGAAGGTAGCATTTCAATTGTAACAGGGCAGCGAAAAAGAAAATTTATACCCTCGATTTTCACGAACTTACGAATAGATCTGTTGCATCCAACTATAAGGATATTTCCATGCTGCCGAGTAGGTGCCACGCCATGGTATTCATTTTTCGGTCGAACTTCTTTTGGCTTCTGCTACGACAAAACTACATTTAGATGTGTTTTACATGCTCTACTAAGCACAACTAACGATCTTCTGGACGGTGTGAGTGGTCCGATTGCTCAGGTGTCACGTGGTTGGGTGACTCGGTGGGGGTCGCGGCATCAATTGTTCTCACCACTGAAGGCAAGCCATTGAATACCAGGTCGCAGTACCATCTCAGGTGCACGGAAACTATTTATTCAAGCCGCGGAAGACTTCGATTGCATCAAACTATATGGAGTTACTGTACCTTAGAGCAATTCTCGCAGGCGTATCTCTTAAGCGGATCGGCGCATCGATGCAGCAGTAGCCGGTGCCTGGACAGGGCCTGCCGACTGCCGTATACGACGGGACAGAGGTCGCACTTGTGCTGTTCGGCAGGGTACGCGTGTACCGACAGCAAGTGCTCGTCCAACCTGCAAGTAGTTCCAGAAATTAGTTCCCACGATACAATAAATTATTGTATACGTGATTAAGACAACTTGGAGATCTTAAGAATGGTCCAACAAAGATATAATGAAGTGATAAATACAAAGTGTTCCTGAGTATTTCTTTAACGTCAATATGATACATAAGAATTCTGGAGAAGTTATTCATTTAGCCATCGAGCCGTATCCCTTTTTCCTGTCGAGTGATGTAAACAGTGTCCCAAAACCAAACAACCTTACACAATTAGCAGTCGAATTTTAAATAAACAGCAGAGCCAGCATATCAAATTAAAAAATCTAAACAATTGTAACCTTACTTAAAAACCTAAACCGAATAATAATAAAACATTTTCATAACGGGCAAGTTTTGAAGATTAATCTGACGATTAATGTGGGAGCTAAATTGTGTTACTTTGTATAGAGGTATGCAACAGGGTGTTGCTTAGTGTAAAGTTTGTTATCGTTAATTGGAAACATAGAGAGTTGTTGTAAACGCTTAAAGCGATTTCACAAATTTACTGTACAGTAGATCTGTATTATCATCACAAAATTTTACAGCCATATAAAAAAAATACATTTTTTTCATATAGTTACAGATATTTATAATTTAATGGTGGAAAAAATGAGAGCAATATTTTCTATAATTTTCCTAAAACAGGTACCTCAAGTCAAAAAATATTGGAGGTGACTGTACGAGTGCCATTTTCTCAGACACGGTCAGTATACTACGTCACAGAATGGAGTTTAACGTATGACACTAATGTACAAAGTTTCAGTCTTTTATGTTGTATATGCGGCCTCACAGATATTTTAAAGCTACTAGTGCATTTTCGGTTACTTCCCCATTAAGCAGGGGACTAAAAAACCGATGGATCGGTCGTGGTGGGGATGATGATCAGCAATTTCCATCATGGCCTCCAAGCTCTCCCGGCTTAACCCCATTTGATTCCACCGACCTGGGAAGCGATTATCAAAGAAACCTCAAACTTCCGTGAAGAAATTAGGTGGTGCATCGTCTTGCTGGTAGTAAACCATCCCCTTGTCGGTCATCTTCATCGATCTGTTGAATTAAAAAGTTTTCAAGCATATCCGGATACACAATACCAGTGAAAGTAGCCATTTTAACTGTGCACTACGCTGGCGCTCCTGGTGTCGGAATGGTGTACCAATTCACTTCGTGCATCAAACTTGAGGTTGTTTGTTTCAAAATGACACATCTACCGATTCTCTATCTCACCAAATTTCTATACGATTCCAAAGTTGTAAAGTCCTTTTTGAATAACCCTTTAACGTAGCTACAGTAAATTTGTGAAATTGCTTCAATAATAAATGTATATAAAGATGAATGTATGTATGTTTGTTTGTTTGTTAGTTTGGTTGTTCTTCATACAAATCCACAGTTTTAATCCGATTTCGATGAAAGTTTGCACACTTATCCTTTGACACAAAGAGAAAAGTACTGTCTACATTTGGTTGAAAAATTTTATGTATAAATAATACATGTTGTCTTATAATTTCGAAAAATTACTAAACGGTGATAGACAGACGTGTAGGATGTGTAGGTCTCTGTACTTTTTTTAACTGCTTTACGTCTCTAAACAGCGAGGTCTTTAGAGAGTCTCTGTACTACCTTTGCATGTAGCGGTCTGGTAGCTCAGTGGTTAAAGCGCTTGCTTACTGCTGTTTGGATCGTGATATCCGCTTCAATTCTCCGTGGAGGCCAAAATTTAAAAAAAAAATTGTTTTTGATCGTAAGAGTCACGCCTGGACCGTCGGTTATTCGGATTGAATGTTAAACAGTAGATATCACAGATTTAGGGATTCAAACCGAGGCAAATCGTAGGTAGTCTTGCAATGCTATCGGTGTACACTTTTTTACGTTATAATGATCCCTCAGGAGTTGTTCGCGGTCAGTGTGTGAGTGTGACCTGCAGTAATATTACTATAAATCCGGAAGTAAGTCTCTGTCTTTTTGTTACGTTTTGACGACTAAATGACCATACCGATATTGATGAAATTTGACAAGAAAATCTGTAGGGAGGACACAGGACATTTTTTCCGGTATGATTAACAGTTGTAGTCACGAAATTTTGAGAACTTATCGAATGGTGACAGAAATATGTTGGAAATTGACTATTTTCATTAGACAGGTTTGACGGTAGAATGATATTGTGAAAGCTTTCCTGTTATGTTATGCCGACTCGGTGTTGTTTGGAACCAATCCTTCATTACCAACAACTTTCTATATTCAATTCTGGCAAAGAAATTCTTAATCCACGCGTACGAAGTCGCGGGTGTAAGCTAGTTTATAATAACCCTGTGGAACGTCTCAGTTCGTTCCATAGTCAAAGTATTTCGGAAAAGATTGCAGTGTGTGACTAGTATTCGTCTAAGTGCTGCTTGAGGTTAAGTTTGGAGATTTGAGCTTAATACTAATCATTCTCCGCCGGCGGAGGGTTTGTTGGTTGTAATGCGGTGCTAACGGGAAAACAATTCATAGGTTGGGGTGTCGCGAAGGGCAGGGGTCGGGTGAGTGTGTGTGTCGTGTCAGGAAGGTGAGAAGGGACGCTCAGCATGCTGGGAAAGCCGCAGGTGTCAGACACCCTGCCTCACAAACACGCCAACAGACAGCTCGAGAAACCACGTCTTACTAGTATTGCAAGCAAATCGCTTGTGGTAAAAGGATGAATCTTTCCTTTTTTGTTTTATCGCTTTAAGCCTCGTCGACCGCGGAGTAATTAGAGGCGGGAGAGTATTGGGGGCAAAGGACGGGATAGAAAATGGGCATGGCCTTATGAAGTAACCATCACGGTATTGGCCTAGCGTGACTATGCGAAACCATATAAAATAAAAATCTGCAGAGCCGGCCGGGAATTGGAACCAATGTCCTTTCGAACGACAGGCAGGTTTCAACTGTGCATAGTAAAATGGAATCCGGAATAGCAAATTCGTGTAGTAATATTATTCTCGGACAGGTTTCCGAAACTTAATATTTCAGTTTGACCTTATCGATTAAAGATTTATAATGTCTCAGCTGATTCTAAACCTTAAAAAGCCAGTAACAATGTGCCGTCTAACTGTTACAACCTTCAGTACAACTAAAAGAATTTTTCCGGAAACCCAACAAATTTTTTTTTTGTTACTATTCATTTTATTGTTAGCTGTTTGCATCAAAGACCTGACTCGGAAAATCTGAAACCGAAACTAATTTCCTCGGATAATACATAGGTAGTCAGATAAAGAGGCTATCTGAAATATAGCGGCGATAGAATACAGTAACATCAGTTACGAACACAGGAAATAATCTTTTGAACACTTCTTATGTATTACAGGACAGACATACTACCTCGGAGTAATATTTTTAGAACATTGGTACAATTGCAAGACAGGTAAACTGGAAGCTATGAAATGTCGAAAAAATGACGAAAGCGAGACGCAAGTATTGAAAAGGCCCATTTCCACGGCGCGTGGTCGGCAGTACGCGCCTTTCATCTTTTACCGCCTGGTGGTGGGTCGAGGCGCACCGTACCTGCTAGCATATGCGGCAAAGATGAGAGGCTTCCCCTAACACGCGCTGAGGGACGCGCCGTGGATACGTACCTTAAGACGGAGGAGTGTAAGGAAGCTCAGTATCTCTGCTGGTTTAAGCAGATACTGAAACACGTAATTGGAATAGTAAACTATTACAATGTTATTAATTTGTAACTGCTGGTAAGGTAACTAAATCTTATCGATGGCGTCCGGGTATCTCTTTCCCTTCCTATACAAAATGCTTCAAAAAATGTTAAAAAGCTGCATCACCGTTCTGTACTTCCAGAAATTCTAAGTGTCTCGAAATCACGCCTCTTAATTTATTTGTGGTCACGGTATCGGTTCTTCAGCAGAGCAACAATTTTTAAGTGTTCAATTCCAAATTCACTTTGTTCGGCGAAATTGAAAAATGTAACTATGTATGTTGGAAAACTGACCACAACTTGTAAGTTTCCACTGATGAGATCTTATGGTCTCTGTCAGTTCTGGGAAAATCTGTCACATTTGGCGTTGGCGGGGGAATATCCCACGTTTCTGCCTCAAATAAAAGATTTTTTTTGTGTGTGTGCACAATTTACTGAGCAAATACGTCATATACTTCCCCTACCTTAAACCTCATCTCATATCATATAAATTATATTTTCAAATACAACCTGTTTATACAATAAATGCCAGTAAAAGAAAATGCCATGCAGTGTATTTACAGAAACGATAAAGTCTTGGTGTGACAGCTACTTTATAAACGCATCTTCAGATTTGATACAAATCTGGTTATAGGCCATTTCCTGTCGCTTATTTATAGATAAAATGCCGTATACAAACAATTGTTGTTTATTACCCAGATGCGTTTCGTCCTTATGGTGTGAGATAATCATCAGTGGCTGTGACTGTAAGCCGCCATGTCAACATTATCATCATACCCGTACGTAGTATATAATTGTAACGATACAAATGTAGAAACATACATTTAAAGACACTGATGATGCTCCCCCCCATAAGGACGAAACGCCTTTGGGAATATATATATATATATATATATATATATATATATATATATATATATATAAAGTTAGGTTTTTCAAAAAACGGCCAGAACGCGAAGTACGCGTTTGGTCCAAGTCTCATTATTCACACATGAAGACTCACTGCACCGATTCGTCGTGAACACAAAGAGATACTGACTAGCCAAAACGTGCTGTGGCGATTTTCAAGAAACCAGTACGTGTTGTGGACGTTATTTTCGCTCAACGAGCGTTTTGGTCTTTGAGCCTAAAGTATATGTATAATTCACCGCAACAGTTGTTTGTACATGGTACTTTATTTATAAAAATCTATTCAGATTTGATAGTTGCGTTTGAACTTCCACACCTGACACCAAAAGTCATGAATATAATGTGTACTGAAACAACTCGTCTGAAGATTGACATTTACTGCCGATGGTTCGGGTGCTTGCAGGCGGTAGCTGAGGTTCCCCCCGCCGTGCTAATAGTCACCACTTTGGAAGGGGAGGAGGAGTTTAGGAGGGTGTCGGCGTCGCGTGTCCGAGGGCCATCTGGCGGGCAGCGCGGCAATCAATGGCGCCGAGCACGACGCCCGGCGACGCTTCTCGCTGCTCACTTGCCGGCCCATCAGCTTACAAGTTCGCGTGGCGCGCCGGATAGCCATCGTCGCGTGAGCCTCTGATGTCACTTACTACCTGCACCGCGTCACGAACCTGCGAGGGGCCCGACACCGAAAGCTGAGACCCAGGTTAGATGAGTCACCGCAAGTGGATATCTCTAAAGGCGCGTGGTTGTGGGCGCCTTTAATCTTTGCCGCATATGCTAGCAGATAAAACGCGCCTACACCCACCGCCAGGCGGTAAAAGATGAAAGGCGCACCACGCGTCGTGGGAATGCGGCTTAACAGATGCAGTGCCCATACAGACGGGGGTCGGCGTTTGTTCCTTCCTTGCCCTCATCATCAGCCTATTGAGTCATGCAAAGATGTAGTTTCCAAGATTCATGAAGCAAGATACGATTTCAACAATTTTCTCCAGATCGGACAGCAATCTTCAATATTTCTCACGTCTATTTGATGATCTTCCCTTGGTCGTTGTCGATCTCTTGGATTCCAGTCCAATAAAGGTTTTCCTGATCTGTCTTTAGCAACTCGAGCGGTTTGTTGCAATACACAACTGTTCGTTCGACCAGCTTACTTCTGATTATGTCGCACCCAAAATATGTGGCTTTGTGGTCGAAAATTTACTGCCACTGTTACTTTTATCGAAGAAAAGATAAGTTAGTTTTTAATGAAGACAACTGTTGTACATTCTTTACGGCAACACATATTTCATGAAACGGAATGCACGTGGAGAATATCTATATCAAGAAACAACTAGTGAAATCTTACTAACTTAGAGCCTCTTTCCTAAGTCTATAGAGAGCATGGAGTAATAAGGTACTTAAAAATTCTTCAGAAAGTAGCTGTTCATTTTGTCATATAGAACTGACTGCCTTTGTAAAGAACTCGAAGTACGTTCCGTACAGAGGCTGGGGTGGGGACATCATTGCTTTGATTGGCCACTGGAGTGTTTATACTTTAATTGGTCGAATAAAGCATAGTAAGAACCTTAGACAGAGCAGAAGTGTGGATGCTCGTTTCCAGTTACGTGTGGGAATAGACTGACCTTAAAGCAAGCTGGCTTTCAAGATATAATATTACTAATGTCTTATAGCCTTCAACATGTGGGAAAAACGTGCTTTCTTCAAGATGTGATTAAATTTTACTAGTAAATCTGATATCAGTTGCCCATTTCTTGCGTTCATTGTAAAACCAAGCATTGACTTTCTCATGTCAAGGAATGAATCTAAAGTCGCAGTTACTAGCGATAAATATGGTTATCAATGATAAATATGGTTATCATTGATAACCATATTTATCGCTAGTAACTGCGACTTTAGATTCACTCCTTGACATGAGAAAGTCAATGCTTATCATAGTTGTCCGAACATAACGTGAAATTGATTTAAGCAACTTTGTATTTAATCTCAGTTAACTTCATAATATGCAATACCACTCTCTCAATAAAACTCCAGAAACCTCCGGAGCATCAGATTCAAAGCTACAGTTATCCATAAATAAGCCTGAAACTTTTTAAAAAACTCGCAAATCGAAACAAGTTTTTACCAACAAAACAGCTGTTATAACTGTCTTGAAATTACGTGTCTATGTCTCGAAAAACTCTATTAAATCTTCTACACTAATAAATAAAACATTCTGTTATTTTTCATTTATCATTTGGTGAATCGAGTAAGTTTTTCCAGCAGCCATTGTGTATGATAAATAATTACATGTTCTATTACATGCCAGAGCTCCTTCAAGCGAGCACCATAGCACGTTGAGAATGACTGTATACATCTAGAGCATAACTTAAAAATGAAAGCAAAAACTTTCATAATGTAGTAAATAGCGTCTAGTGGATTTGTTGCAACTTTGCTTTTATAACCTTAATGAGGAGCAAGAGTGGAAAGCATACGTTTTAATACTTGGAGGATCAAGCGTATTGGGAGATAAAGGGAAACATTTTCGATATGAATTTAGGTGTTACAACCGAAAATCTAGCCTTGTAAAAGCGCTTATTTTTAAAGGTCCGACACAAGGACATTTGACTGATTATTTAATATAACGTTTAAAATAACTGTCATCAGC
The DNA here is from genome assembly GCA_031002005.1 of Vandiemenella viatica. Lineage (NCBI taxonomy): Eukaryota > Metazoa > Arthropoda > Insecta > Orthoptera > Morabidae > Vandiemenella > Vandiemenella viatica. The sequence continues at coordinate 89,917,014 of JARYHS010008074.1, read as the reverse complement.
AATAAACGCACTGACAGTTCTTTGTTTACTATTTTCCTTCGAATTGGGTCCTTTATGCCTGATCTTAGTTATTACATGTAATTTTAAAATGTTCGCTAGACATCTATACAGACATCATATTTCTTGCATCAACGTCTCAAGAGTAGAACAGAATAGAAGTTTAAGTCACTTTTGTATACCAGCCTACAATCCCGTAGGAAACGTAGTGTTCTCGCAAGTCATTTGTTCAAAGATGCTTAACTAAACAAAATTGTTATAAAATAATACTTAACGCAATTCCTCGTGCTTTATGGTGTAATAAAAAGTTTCAGTTATTATCGTGGTACAGATTGCATTTCAACCTAATCACAAACGGAAACTGTGACCTCAGTTATATGGCGCCAGTGAAAGGAAAGGAAATTAAAAATAAATCTTAACAACTAACGTAACAAGGCGTAATAATAGTTTTAATGAAGTTGTAGCCGGCCTCGGTAGCGGGGGGGCTAGAGTGCTAGCTCCACGTGCCGAAGGCCGCCGGTTCGAATCCGGCCGCGGGCATGGATGTTAAGTGTTGTGTGTCTGTGTGAATGTCTTGTCCGTCCTGTGGCGTCCATACATTGGAAAAAATACACATTGAGCTGGCTGTATGGCCTCCGTTGCCGAATGCCATTAAAAAAAAAAAATGAAGTTGTAGGTCGCATATATTGCGATCAGTGTAAAACTACTTTCATTAAAACAAATTAATGATTTCAATAACATGACGCTCATGAAAGCAGTTAAAAAAATAATAATCTGAGATAACTCCTTCCTTCTGCTGTAACGACTAATATTAATATTTCTGCTTTAAGATGAAAGATTTCATTGCACGGGAATTAATACACTTATTACATGCGATATAAACGCATTTCTTAACCTACTGTAAGAGCGATTAGAAAATAAAAACAGAAAGCAACTGATAATTAATATGTTGATAACCAGTGTCCCTGTTGACTAATAAATCAGTTAATCTTATTTCTACAGCAAGAGGGTCACACTTTTGAATTTGAAAAAACAACCATTTTAGCCCGGGTCAAAGATTTTTGGGCCAGCGTTACTACCGAGGCTGTAGAAAAAAGATTAACTGATTTATTAGTCAACAGGGACACTGGTTATCAATTCAGTGCGGCCTGGAACCCGGCTATTAAATTGCTGAAACAGTTTCGCGTCGGTAACGAGCAGAAGAGCGGATGACGTAATCGCGTTGTGTTGGTTTTTGTCTTCCACCGTTTCCGTAGCAGCGGCTGAATAAACAAACAGTTAACCATTGACATTTGGTTGAGAATGAAGGCAGAGATGGACGCCTTCGAAACGTCCCGCAAATGTGACATCTTAACACTGCTGGAAGCCCGAGAATAATATATTAATCTCTGGTCGCTGTTAATCCAGCAGCGAAGGCCAGGTGCATGACATCACAGCGTTGAGGACACGAAGACCAGGCTCAGCATTTTATTAGTATAGATGGCACTGAGCGAACTAGACTCCCCAAGTAGCAGCTCGCTAACGGTAGCAATCCGTACGAAAGCTAGCAGCACTGGTTAAAGAGCACAGTGCATTGCTCCCATGCTGCCTAAATCAAACGAGAGGCGCAGTTAGTAAAGACAGGCGCGTGCCTTGGCGAAAGCTTCACTCGCCGCTTGTTTATATTTACGACACGTTCCGAATAGACTCATCACCCAGCGGTGACGAATGTTGAGTTGCGCTTCCGTCTCTCTTCTTGTATGCTACCTCTTCCTATCTTGTGCTGATCTGTATGTGATGATCACTTATCCACTAGAACCTGGATCCTTAATATTCCATGCTTTACTCATTTCAGTCTCCATCTACACTTCAAAACTAACAAATTTATCTACCCTGACGGGTCACCAAGTGGTAAAAACTCGCATTGCCGTAGCGAAGGAAGCGTTTAATAGGAAGAGGCGACTACTATCTGGAAAATTAGACAAAGCACTAAGGAAAAGGCTTGGCAAATGTTTTGTATGGAGTGTGGCTCTTTATATGGAGCAGAGACATAAACATTGAGGCGAGAAGATGAAAAACGGTTAGAAGCTTTTGAGATGTGGATGTAGAGAAGAATGAAGAGGATAAGCTTAATGGATAAAGTAAATAATTTTGAAGTGCTGTATAGGGTTGGTGAAAGAAAAATACTGCAAGCCATCAAAGAGAGAAAGAAGAACTGGATGGGACACTTGCTGAAAGGGGAGTGGTAGCTAGAAGACGCCTTGGAAGGACTAGTTTGTGGGAGGAGAATAAGGATGAAGGAGGTGAAAAATTACAGACAACATCAGAGAAAACGGCAACTGCATGGACATGAAGAGAAAGACAGAAGACAGAAGAGCATGGAGAGCAGCCATGATGATGATGATGAAGTGTCACAGTATATGATTGAAGAACCATTCTTATTTATTAAAAGATTTCTCCCTTTAAGTCCCTCTATAGACATCGTTTTCTTTTCTGGTTCTGGTACGTATCTACACAATTAGTTATTATCCTTTAACATCATCGCATAGCAAATGCTTCAAATTTATTTCTTTGTCGCCTCTAATACATTCACACTTTATCTCCATAACATGATAAGCACAATGTGCACGAAAGCCGTTTGGAATCCTATATCAACTAAGTTTAATTACTTTCAAAACAAAAGAAAAGTTCAAACGCGGGACGTAAACGAAAACACTGAAAAATTGGTGAAAACATTAGCGTGTCATTATAATGCATCGGAATCGAAACTGACAAAACGAAAATTTGAAAATTAAGATACTAAATGGGTTTTATTTTTAGCTTAAAACACACACACACAAAAATGTTATATCGATGTTATTTTCATCAATATATTTCAGTCAGAGGCGGATAAAACTAATGAAATTATTCCGATATTTTCAATAGTTCAAGCAACCGTTAATGAATATGTGTTTCCACATAGCTGCCGTGTATCTTCCTTGAAGTTATAATTACTTGTTGGGGCGGCATTAAAAAAAAAGAAATATATCTTCACTATCAGACCATAAGCTCACTTCCCGAGATTCTATCGACATGGCCAAATAAACTTACGCAGTTAATGCTTTATATGATGAAACAGAGACTCCTTCATGGTGCTCGACTTGTTGTTAGTCGTTACTCGGGATATGGGAAGCAGTTTTCATTAACAGGGTTTTGGAAGCAGGGTATGAGAGGTGGAACTATGAAATTAATAATCACCGGGTCGAGTATCAAAAATTTTGATTACACTTCAAACTTCTCTTTAGTAATGGTGATACCAATTAATTAACTTTGCTGATAATTATTTGACCGACGGATAAGAACGTTAAATGTGGTGAAAATATATGCAGGCACCGAGTTTTACCTCCTTCCTATCTTACTCTTCATACGATGCACGTAATAAACATTTACCATAATTGCAATCACTGTAAGAAAGAAAGAGAGAAAAACCCAGCTTCTCCATTTCTGAGAAAGATTTTCCGAGTACGTTTCTTCAGATGGTAACCAACAAAGCGTTGCCTAGCAGTTTTGCAACTCTCATCCTATCACAAATAATGACGTGGGAAAACTACTGTAGGATGGCCATTCATCGGACTAGTGTACGTCTCTGGTTTCCGTGTATTCTTCTTTCTATTTGAAGATTACAACAGCGATCAAAAGATAAAACAAAACAAAAAATTAAATGAACGAAGCGACGAGGTACCATTACCCGCTAATGGATTCGCGAGTAGTTCTGCCACGTTCATCGATCCTTCCGAAAAGTTTGTGTTCAAACTACGAGAAGTTCCTGATTTGGAGCACGTATATAAAGTAGAGGTGAAGAATGTCACATAACTCTGCAGTAATTCTACATGTGATGTTTCTGAAATCGCTTCAGTTGTTAATCTTACTAGTAAAACAGTTATTGTGGAGAATAGGGTCGTCGGGGTGATACTACCGATCGTAGTAGGGAGTTGTTTCTTTAAACCTTCTGCAGTACTGTCAAATCCTTTAATATTTTTTATTGGATTTTTCAAAAGACGACATATTAAGCCAGTTTGTCAGAGGCAAACGGTCATTTATTTTCCATCGAGACATAAAAATTCACGTGGAATCCGAACCACATAACGACCCCGGTGCACATGTAATATGTAAATGTAGTGTTGTAAAAAAAAAAAAAAAAAAAAAAAAAAGTTTTTTTCTGACGTGAAAAAAACATGAAAAAAACGGGGAAAAACATGTTTTTTTTTCTGGGACATGTTTTTTTTCATAAGTACTAAATTTCAAATTTTTAAGGCATTTATCGTTTAATATTACTGTTTTAGAGTTTATACTAAGTACTTATCTTACTTTTAAATCTACTATATCTTTCTGGTTTAGTAGAAAAAAAATACAAAAATATTAGTAACATTGACTGAAATTTTCTTTTACGAATGGGGACTTCCCGAAAAGGCTAGGTTGCGTGAGAAGGAATCCCCGTTCCCCATTGTTTAGTTCAAATAGTGAGTATCAATCCAGTGCTGCCAGGCCCTACAAATTTATCTGTAGACCTACGAATAATTTCAAAAAATTAGGAATTTGACTACGGTTTTTTGCCTCTTTTTTTATTACTTGTTGTGCTTTCCTTATATTCGAATACTTGTTAAACTCGCAGCGTATAGTGATACTGAGTCATTGTCAGTAATTATGAATAATTTCCTTGCAACCGTTGGCGTAAACCAACGATTGAAAACAAATAAAGCTCCTATTTTGTATGATAATAGATTTAAATTCAAACATAAAAGACCGTAATACAGAACTATCGGCGCAGTCTTCATCCACAGTGTGTATTTTACTCACAATTTAAAATTGCAATCTCAAAAGCTTTTGCATACAATACAACCAGTAAAAGAAAATGTAACTATTTCTGAAGTTATGGATCTAGAGGGGACAGAAGAAGAAACAGAAAATTCCGACTCCAACCGAACTAGTGTTGGTAGTACTGATACTAGTGAATGTGGTACCGACATAGAAAATGAATAAAAAATTATGTTACCTATATAGATACATTTATGAATCATTATGTAAGGTATTACATGATTTAGTAAGGTTTAAAACACACATGTAAAATGTAAGTTCCATAAATAAAACTATAATTTATCAAATATATTGTTTTCTGAAAAAAAAAATTTGAAAAAAACAAGGGTGCTCGGTTTTTTTTCATGTTTTTTTTCACAAATCTGAAAAAAAACATTTTTTTTAGTTTGCAACACTATGTAAATGGATAAGGATCAAGATAAAAACTTTTAAAAACTTGTATCAGAAATCTAAGCGGGAACCTTGATTTTCAAAGCAGAAGCTTCAAATGAGCGAAGCTAACCGGGGTTAAACGTTCCCTAAGCCGTTTGTCTACTTACTGCTCTGCGTCAGGGAAGTCTTTGGAACACACAGGACAGCGGGCGTCGATATCGTCGTCTTCGTCTCGTTCCTCCTCGACTGTGCCGGAATGCTGCGACTCTGCAACACACAATGCGCAACAATTGAGGAGATTTTGTAACACTATTTTTGCAGTTCTCGTCATATAGGTAAACACAAAGTGTGTTACATCACTTTGTATATTAACTAAAGCTACCAGCGTAGATTTCAAACCTACGTCATCAATTACCAGCAGAAATAAGTTCTAGAGGCACCTAAATTCAAAAGAGTCATCACGAGGACAAGCAATTTTCTCAACAGCCTCCTCAGACTAGATCGTGTAAGTGTTGCTAATTTTTTTAACTGTTTAACGTCTCTTAACAGCGAGGTCTTTAGAGACGGAAAAGGATGGGCGACAAGAAATGGGAAGGAATTCGGCCATGGCCTTTTGAAGGAAGCATCCCGGCATTTGCCTGGAGTGATTTGGGAAACCATGGAAAACCCAAACCTGGATGCCCGGACGGGGATCCGAAGCGGCGTCCACCCGAATGCGAGGCCAGAACGCTAGCCGTTACACCACCACCCTCGGTAAGTGTTGATAAAACTTCAATCATTATGTACCTTCATAAATATAAGTTCAAAATTGAAAATAACAACGACATTAATGCAAATTTACATTTTAACTTTCTGCTTTTCTGAGATACCACATATTTATGAAGATATTATTTAATATACATATTATATGAAAGATTTGCGAAGTCAGAAAGAAATTGTACCCTCCAGAATCAAGGTAATATGCCGCAACCAGGTTCAACATTATTTGCAGGTTTTACTAATTGTCATACTGTACAAAATATTACAAGGTTCTGAGAACATTTCTGACGCATAAGAAAATCAAAATTAGTAAATTAGCGGGGGGGGGGGCTGTATGTATTACATGTCGAGCTCTTAAAATCTATCACAGCAATTTTTGACTGTTTTCATATTTTTATCTACAACCGTAAAAACTAATTACCAGACGATACTCAAAAAAGATTGGAGACATTTAAAGAAATAGACTTGAAACATTATCCCTATTTTATGAATTACGGGGTGTCCATTAATGGCATGAGTTCAAAATACGGAGGGGGAGTTTAGCAAAAGCTCACCAAATTTCATTTTATGGGAGGGGAATCAATAAAAATCTCATGTCTATTTTTTAAAATTATATTTATTTATTTGACCTTAGATCTTGAATGTGCCATACAGTCAGCCTGGTATAATTACAAGTTAATAACAAGTGCTTTTAAAACTTAAAAATAAAAAATGAATTACATATATATAAATGCATTAAATAAATATGCATGTCAGTGTCCTTAATATATTCCTTAAAGATACAGTAAAGTTTGTTGATATTTGTAGCGAGTAAAATGATCTAATTTTCCCCAACAGCAAGCACCTTTCATCAAGCACAGCAGCCACTTCCAACCAGTGTTACAATACGTCTATTTTTTTAGATAATTTTTCTCCTGTTATTTCATAGAAAAAAATCTAGTAGGCCTACATAGAAGATATCAGTATTAACGCTTAGGTATTTAATGGCATGAGGCAAAACACATGAACATATCCAATTTAATTATTCAAAAATTAAAATTATAAGGGATATATCGCGAGAAAAAAGCGGGCGGGGTCACACCACATCTAACCTAATCTTACCAAGGGGGAGTTCAGAATTTAACAAAGAATACCTGACGTAATTAAAGGACGGCCTCTTACCATGTATATATGTATAACAGGTATTTGTGTAATGGATCAAAAGATTGAAAACTTAACTGCGGAAAGAAATAATCAAAAGGGAAACCAGCAAAAAAGAGGCCACAGAAGTAAATAAAGATTTCAAGCACAGTTTTAGATCGGTTTGTTTCATATTTCCTTCCCGAAATGCAGTCCAGATTCCTTCACGAGAGACTTCATCTTTATATATAAAGATGAATGTTTGTTTGTTTGTTTGTTCTTCATACAAATCCACAGTTTTCATCTGCTCTCGATGAAACTTTGCACACTTATCCTTTGAAACGAGGAGAAAAATACTGTCTACATTTGGTTGAAAAATTATCTGTATAAATAACACATGTTGTCTCACAACTTCGAAATACGGAGATAGGCAGACACGTTGGATGTGGACGTCTCCAGACCGTGTTTCCGTGTAGTGAACTGGCAGCTCAATGGCTAAAGAGCTGGCTTACGAACGTCGTGGCCTCCGGTTCAAATCTCCGTGAAGGCTAAGATTTTTAAAAATTGTTTTTCATCGTAAGAGTCAGGCCTGGGCCGTAGGATATTTGGATTGAATGTTAAACTGTAGATATTATAATGTTAGGGGTGCAATGCGAGACAAATCGTAGGTAGTCTTGCAATTTTGTAGGTGTACACTTTTTTACGTTATAATGATCCCTCCGGTGTTGTTCGTAGTCAGTGTGTGAGTGTGAACCACAGTAATACTAATATAAATACGGAAGTAAGTCTCTGTCTTTTTGTTACGTTTTGACGACTATATGGCTATATCGTTGTGATGGAATTTTATAAGGAAAGCTGTATGAAGGGCACAGGATATTTTTTCCAGTATGGTTAACAGTTGTAGTCACGAAATTTTGAAATCTTATCGAATAGTGACAGAAATATGTTGGAAATTGATTCTCTTCAAGAGGCAGGTTCGACGGTAGAATGATATAGTGATAGCTTTCCTGTCATATTATGCCGACTCGATATTGTTTGGGACCAATCCTTCGTTAGCAACAACTTTTTATATTTAATTCCGGCAAAAAAATCTTAATCCACGCGTACGAAGTCGCGGGTACGAGGCTAGTATGTGATAAAATCAGCGAAGTTGCTTGACACGCAATTTCACCCGGATCAGAACAAGTGGTCTTCTCAAACACTCTGCAAACGTCAACCTGGACTGTGGCGCGATAACGGTAACGAAGTCTCTCCATCAATTATTCCATTAGCGCCACACAGCGGAGACCGAGGCGCGACCTGGCCACAATGGGATGTAGGCGCCACCATCCATCTTGGCCGCCAGCGACCACAATGGAAGGGAAGGAAGGCCGGCCGATACGGTGACAACGGCCGCTTTCTTTGTCGCCGGCTGTCGATAGTCGATATCCCTTCTCAGGATGGTCTGCCCATTGTGTGTGCTGCCCCGGCTTCCGATGCGATCTGCTTGTACTGCCATCCTATACCCGCGCTGCCACAAGAGGATATTCGTCTATGTCACCGGAATGGCTACCTAAGGCATATACAGCCTTAGCTGGGAAAGAAGCAGAATCGATTAATGGTCGCAAAGACACTTTGGCGTGATACGTTTCCTTTTATCATGTAAATGGAAGAGACCATTTAATTAACTTCCGTGAACTTGACACTCATGAAATCAACACCACTTCAACCAGATGACGACAATGTTTCACCGATGGTGATGATTAGAGTTTTAACGGAAATCATCTTTGTGGATGCGGATTTTCCATACTTGACATCCGCGGATGTTTTACGGAAGCGGATGCGGAAGTGTAAAATAAATTATGATTATTTAGAGTTTAATATTTTACTAAAAAATACTTAAAATCAAAATTAGTATATTTTTTATGCCAAATTCTGCATTTTTTCATAAGTGATGTCTATTTCCATATAATACTGCCTCATCTTTTAACAACAAACAATGTGCGATGATTTCACAAGTGAATTAAATTATTTACATAACTACACAAGCGTCTAAAAAACAATCTTTGTCATATGAACTTTGCAGAGTTCGCAGATCAACTAATTCAAGCGTCAAGCACAAGGCGACGCCACCGCACATCTCCGTGCCCGCCACCCACCTTTCCACCGCACTAGCGGCCCATTCACAGTACAACTTGTAGGACCTACGTTGATCCGATTTTAGATAAGGAACTCTTGATTGGTGGTGAAAGATGTTAGAGAGCTACATGCAGGACGTAATTAATGTAGTTGGACTCCAAAACAACCAACACGGGCCCTAGCTGTCCAAAAAGCTATGGCTTTGGAACATGATTGGAGGAAACATCGTATGAGTGTGCGATAAGGACACATGGTGTGCCGCGAGAAAGTACAAGTGGAAAGGATTGTTTGGAACAGTTTGTTGGATCCCCTTTATTAACTTGAAAGGGTGAGCACATCCTATGGTAGTTTTAAGGAGCATTCCCACGATCCCTTGTAACGAAGGCGAGACGGGACGGGACGGGACAAATACTCAACCACACGCCATGGGAACAGGGCCGACTCTGCTAGCGGAGACGAGACGCAGCTACCCACTCTGAGTCGGTAAACATCACAGGCGTGTGTAGCGGTGCGCTGTTGCCGTCGGTTTGCAGCAGCGGTGCGCACCCCTTCTGTTGCTGTAAAGTGCTCTGTGCCAAACGACTCTAGGCAACGAGGTGCGGAGGTGGTGGCAAGGTAAGCTAGGACTAACCTGCGGCCCGCGGTCGTCCCTACACTTCGGCTAATGAGGTCCCGTCCCGTCTCGCCTTCGTTACAAGGGATCGTGGGAATGCGCCTTTACACGGATCTCCCGTAAATTGGGCCGTGAAATAGGCCGCTTTACTTTACATGCAATTTCAAATTTGTGAATTCGTCGCTTATGCGCTTATGTAAAAACACCACTCAGTTCATTGTTAGTTTTATTCCAAGACCGCAAAAAAAAAAAAAAAAAAAAAAAAAAAGACAATGGGCAGAATCTTGTATAATGAGAAAGGAATAATATATATTGCAATGTAAACAAAACATGCGGATGCGAAATTTTCCTTGGTTTCCCGTAATCACTCCGGCCGAATGGAGGGGACGGTTCGTTCAGAATATCATGGCCGAATTCCTTCATCCTGACTTTCAGTTACATTGACGTCAACGAGCTTTAAACCCCTAACCAAAAATAGTGCTTCAACGACGCCTCCAAAATAAATACTTGATTCGTTTATTTTTGGTGGCATATCTTTACTTATTTTTGGGACTGCCCGCCAAAGACTAATTATCGGAGCTGATGATCCAAGAGTCACTGTGGTACTTATGGAACACTTACAATGTAGTGAATCATCATAACATTGGGCAGAAATGTGAAATAAATTGTCGAAGATGACAACGGGATAGAACCAAATCCCTTAGGACGGAATGGTATCTTCAGTATAACTTACTTTTCAGCTTGGTTAACCGGGTGTAAATCTTTGACTGAAAAGCAGAACCCGGGAACTGAAAGTTTCCCATAACGTAAATTGTAAACATTCTTAACGTGTGTACTGACTTCGATAAAGCAAATTTCGGACAAATGATTTTGCATTCATTGGTCGGCCAATAAACACAAACCTTTCACTATTTTTACTCGTCTAGGCACAATCACTATGCATATTTCAGCTTCTACAACTTAGCGAAGAATCATATAAAGTCACGAACAAATCAACGAAGTAGGAGGTAATAACTGACTTAACAGAAAATTCTACCAACTGCGATATAGTAACATACTCTTCTAGGAAACCGTAGGGTCACTAATACATTAATAAATCATAGCTGTTACTAAATACATTTGCAGATTAATCTTCCACTAAGCTAATCACATTTGCCAGTTTCGTTCATTCATAGTCACAAATGAAATTAATTAATAACATATTCGTTGAGCATGGAACATAAGTATCATATTTAATAAACAAAAACTGCAATTGGAAACCACAAATTCAAATCGAGCGTGGTGGATGAGCGATAACGCTGTGGCCTCGCATTCCGGACGACGCGGGTTCGAATCCCCATCAGACTATCCAGATTTGGATTATCCATGGTTTACCCAAATCATTCCAGGTCAATGCTGGGATGGTTCTTCAAAAAAAAAAGTGTCATATCTGAATTACGTACCTCTAGTCCTTTTCCGCCTCTAATGACCTCGACATCGACAAGGTTAAAAGCCACAAGCAAAAAATTAAAAAATAGAAAGCATATACTCAATCAAATGTGTAAAATATATAAAAGCTGAAAAATTGATAAACTGCTGACTTTTATATCAGGAAAAAATGTCGCAGACATATTCAATAACGATTGCCGATAATCGTCTTACAAAAATTTTTGTAACACTACTTATTATGAATCATAATACTATCAATGGTGTCCATTAACTACTCGTTACTGTCACGGTTCGAGTGAAATATTTAGGTAGAGATAACTGAAAAAGTCACCAATTACAACCAAACATATGATATTAGAATACAAGTTTGGTTATAAGAATCTTAACGTATTGTTACATTTTAGCAATAAAACATTAAATTCCACAACAGTTTGACGATAAACAAGTGGAGTTATATATAGCGTGAGTTTTTCATTGTGACTGACGCGTTGCTGGGATGCAGGCAGGGACTGGCGTCGCAGAGTGCTTATGAATTTTTCATCCTGCGAGGCGGAGCGACGTCTCGGCTGGAGGGAGCTGTCTGCAGGAGGAGGCGTGACGGAGCCACTTGTCAGGAGTCACTCAAACCACCTCAACGAATATTCACGGATACTCTCTCAAGCAACCTCTACAACTCGATATTAACCAAAATTGTAAATCCGACATCTTCCGTTACGCGATTGGCACCAATGTCCTGCTAACTTAGAAAGTGGGTCCATTCTATCACAGAGCGCACGGAAACAGTCATGCAGAAAACTAATTTCTTCTTCTCCACCAACTTTTCCCAACACTAGGGGGTCTGCTGCCTTCAATTAATTTTACTCATCGTTGGTATGGTTAAAATTGTAGCTTTGTTTTTATGGCTGCCAGATGATACTACGAACTAATGAACCAAGTGAAAAGTTGCCATCTGTCTCCGAAATGTGTAACTATTTTCTGTGTGTGATAATGGGGCGTCCATTAATTATGTGAGCTCAAAAAGGGAGGGGGGGAGGGTTCGTCACCACGGTGGGGGGTTGACAGAAATCTGACGTCAATTTTTATTTCAAACAACAGTAGAGATTTAAAAAAATAAAATAAGACTCCGGGAATTTAGAGGGGAGGGGTTCAGATTTACGAAAAAACACCTCACGTGATTAATGGATGCCCCCAAGTGTATTTTAACTTGTGAAAATTTTATGAAATGTGTAAGCGGGTGCCTGGGCTCGTGTCCAGTCCCTTTGTACCTCCCCGATCCAGTGTGCGGCGCATCAGCGCACTGAATCACACAGAAAACTAACAATACGACATATTTGAAAAATTACTGTCTTTGATTCAGATTACTACTTCAAAGTAATTCCCTTTTAGCTTCCACATTTAGCCCAATGGTCCATCACCAGCTTGATGCAATTCTTGGAGACCTGCTTCCTACAGATTTCGCGTTGATTCTGATTTACCGACCAGCAACCTTCCAATGAACCTTCAGTGGAGACAATTGCGGAAACAAAGGGAATCTGGTGAACGAATAAAATTCTTTCTTTCTCAGGAAACGCTGGATCAGATTCGTCATTCGCGAAAGAGCGACCATTACATTTTTATTACTTTCCAAGGGAAGAAAAATTAAAGCCTCGTTCTGTATTGTTCTCGAAAGCTGCGATTGTTGTATCTAAATTTTTAATTATTTTTCTTTGGGGGGGGGGGGAATTTTGCTAGAATAAAACTGTATGTGAATAATATGCACTGAGAAAATTTTAAAAGTAAGACATCAATCCTGGAGAGAAGACAGTTAAAAATTAATGAAAAATTTTCTCCGTCATGACTAAATTTGTTTTTCGTCAGTACCATTTCATGTTACAATATCAGCAGAGTTGCAGAGCTGACAACCAAAAATAAAATTTCCTTTATTGATTGAACAATGTCAGTGAGATTATTCACAAAATCAGCGCGCTTTAAATGAAATATGTGTTCTATAGGATTTGAAGTCTATACGCTGAGAATAATTCAAGAGAAAAGTCAATAGAGCGATAACGAACTATTTTACAATTGGCCACAAACCCCACTAGATTTTTGGTGAGATTAACTAGTTTTAGTCCTTATACGTCCCTCTCTCAAAGTGTTTCTGAGGTCTGATTTTGATGACATCTCAACTTTCGATATCAAACATCATACTTTCTGTATCAAAAACAAGCATCCTTTACATACTGGCGTTCATTTCTATTTCTGAGCCTCAAATTCAGAATTCATTTCACTGATTAGGGAAAAGAAAAAGACATTTGGACATTAGAATAATCTTTATTTTACTACGAGACGAACAATTATTGATTGATTATCAATACAGATCTGAACTGATAGAAATTTTCGTCACTTATAAATAATTAAAAGTTGTAATCACGAGTGGCCATTATATCGTTCTTCAACTGCAATGGGTTTACTACTTCTGCAAATCCATAGATATACATTTATTTTGTAGTCGACTGTTACAGAAAAAAATCATTTACGCTGTGTTACACTTAGATTTAATATATACACGGTCATTGTGCAGATTAAGTTGTCACCCACATAAGCTGATTCGAGCAAACAAGAATGGTTTTTGAACACACAAAATCAAAATAGTACACAAAAACCAACAACTACATTCACTTCCGCTTCATAACGATAAATTAGTTTGAGTAGATACAAATCAATGGTTGAGCGTTGACGGTAGGTCCTACATCGGGAAGGGTCAAATACATGTCATGTTATATAGCCTTTCAAATACGAAGGCAAAGATTCTTCACAAATCCTATCCCATGGCCGGTTTATTTGCAGTTATTTCACAACAAACTACAAGTTTCACACCTAACGTCGATGACCAAACATCAAGATGTTCTCAAGCCGCAGAGCTCAAAAATCACTACGTATCGAACTGTTAGTTGTTCCTCATTTATAGGACTACTTAGCATACACAAACCCAACGAAAACAAATATACATTGGAAGTTGAGAAGACATTGCGGTTCACAAGACAGATTCAAGACTACAGCAGCAGGATAGAGATGGTAAGTTCAGCTCTACACTCCATACGTTCAGCTTCGAGAAACAATCCTCGTACTAAATGTAATATGTGCCAGTATCGTCCATTTCAGAAGAAGTCGCTGTGCTCCAACTCACCACAGGAGTTAATTTATCAACCCGGCAATTTTGATAGAACCACTTACGCCTACAAGCATGGCGCTCAGCCTGGAGAATTATTATTGAGCCTTGAAGTTAAATCAGCCGACTAATGACAGGCTTCAAAGTTGTCGCTGTGAGTGGAGACATTTCTTGGCCATTGTGCTGACAAAGCGACCTCCCTAATGATACGTCCCGGTATCGCCTCTCTGCACAAATCCAACTCTTTAATTGCTTCCAACTTTTCCATCAGCAATGGCGGATCGGAGACACGAACAATGTAATTCTTTTCTCGTTTCCGCTCGACTCGTATCTAATTTAATGGAGAGGGGAGAAAAATGAAGAAATAACGATGGAACGTTACAACTTTACTCGCCAGATCACTAGAGTGGAAAGTTTCGAGTGTTCTTGTGCGCGACTGATGAATATGAATGAATAATGGATGAAATTTTTAAAAATAAATTCTGAATAAGTTTTCGCTGCACCGCTACGCTACGCTTCGTTTGCTGAGAATCACTATTTGATGTACTACAAGGAAACGAACTGCAAATAACTATATCAGCACAGTTTTAAAGACTGTTCGGCTACAAAAATTTTAAAAAATAAAAAAATTAGATGAGTCACTCAAGATTTTTTTCCTTAAAAAATCATAAATCATTCTGGAAAGAGTTGTGGTACGAATAGCCAAAAAACGATGTTTTTATAGGAATATCTTGGCTCAAAATTCCTTATATGTAAACCGCTGTACTCTGCAGTAGTCAATTTATTACCAAACTATTTCACTTCTAATTACAATAATAAATTCATTTACTGAAAGTCCAATAAAATATTGTCGTGTGCATGACTCTCCTGGAATTAATTAATAACTCGAATTATTTTATAAGTCTGTAGCAATTTAAAGTAGTTCGTTCACACTCGTTTTGTCGTTTAAAGAAAATAATGCCACCTAGCTAAGCAGCTCAGCGGTAAGTTTCGGGCAGATGTGGGTTCTATTCCCAGTGGTCCAGATATGTAACTTTTGGTTTCTCTATATCTTTCAAAGCGAATGCCAGGACGGGACCTTTGAAAGTTCCTGGCGAAACTCCATTCCATTCAGTGCTTATTACCTTCTCCCAGCACTATTTAGTCGGCAAACAGAAAGCGAAAATGACAAATTGTTTTTATAAAAGAATGATTGATTGTGCCGCTAGAAGGCACTACGATTTCAAAACTTAATCTTAAATACTCGAATGGACCGTTTGGTTAAAATAATGTAAAAGATATTTGCAGTAGGAATAATCGATCTTACGTTACAAAACTAATTTTCATAATGATATAAATGAATGTTGTGAGGTTCTTTCGTTCGGGCTTAAACACAAAACTAAAAAATTAATAACATAATGGAAGGTGCAAGTTAGTACCATCCGATCAAATAAAACTGACTAAAACCCTAAGAAACAATGCAGATACCAGTTGTTACATGAACATAACCAATAGTATTGACTGTATTTCACGTAAATACAGCAAATGATACGATGTAGCTCTATTGTAAACTCATCCAGACCATCAATCGGGTGAGTGATTAACGCCTAAGCCTGCCGCTCGGTAGAACGTAGGTTCGAACTCCGGTTTGGTCATTGTGACTTCGGGTTTTCTTGGTTGTTGTTGTTCTTTTTTTTCTTTCGAAATCACGCCAAACGGTATGGTTCTTCCTATCCGTTCCTTGAACTCAATCCATTTCCGATTCGCATTATCTCGACGCCGAAGAAACATAAAGCCCTAACCAAACAAACTCCGCATGTCTTTTTACCTGAAGACGGCACAGCTTTTTGGAAGTCTTCATAAAACTTCAAAGAACAACCATGCCATTTCAGATTGTGGAAAAGAAAGTGATTGCATGGGGCTAAAATGTGGAGTAGGTAGTTTATTCAATACACAAATGTGTCTCTTGTCAAACAGTTCACTAAAGCTAAACCAAACAATTGTACCTAATTGCTTAAAACAATAAGACTAAAATTCAAATCCAATACCCTTCTAGTATTTATAGCCCAGGTGAATACACTGATAACCAATCGGTATTTTTAATGATTATGACACGTTATTCAGCAAACCTTTAATAGCGGAGAGCAATTGTATCAGTTCCAGATAGCAGGAAAAACCGATCAAAATTCCGAATTTTTTGGCGACATCAGGGTGTAATCTACACTTACAGCGTCGTTGACATTTATCGAGTTAAGCCTCTGGTCTCAGCAAATAAACCATTAGAACGACACAGTTCAAACCATAAAATGTTCACCAGTTAAGTTCACCACCGAGATTTCTTTCCACACTACATTTTTTATGACAGATTCTACTGACCATGAGTGACAAAAATTTAACATACAAGGAGACGTGTGTAATACATACACTACATTATTTGTTATGACATACCAGGCAGAACCCTGTAAATGCCAGAAACATCAGCAACTCAGCTATGTATAACGGAGGTTCCGCGATAACCCAGACTTACATATATGTGCGAACACTTCTACAGAATTAAGATACAGTGGTGCTATAAAGACCTGATACTGAATGTGTGTCTACATATAGGATAGGTAGGAAGTGCCGTGATCTACTTGTGCCGGTGCTGGCCACACGCTGTCGCTACTACCTGTTGTTGGCGCCGCTTAGGTGCTGTACCCACGCTGTTGCGAGGGTGAGTGCGGACGATTGGTGCGTGGTGCAAGCACTGTGCATGCAGTGGTGGGGCTGCCGCGACGCGCCTTGTGGAGGGGGGTGCCATCGACGGTGAACGTCGCGCACTTCCGGACTCCGGAAGCTCTCGCCAATCCGACACCTGCCGCGTTCTACAGCCAGTAAAGTGTCTGCAGACTGCTTCCAATGTCTAGGAGCCTGGATACTTGCAGTATCTCGTAAGAAACACCTGTTGCCACTTACATAAAATTATGACCGGCTGGTAGTAAGAACGAAAGACTCCCCTCAATATACGAAGGCTTTCCACAAATATACATCCCCAAACAATTTTCACAGCATTGCTGCAGGCCTATAAGCAACGTGAGTAGATATCACTAAATATCATTTACATATTTATAAAGGTTTCTCGGGAAACAAAACGATTAATATCATTATTGGTACTCAATATTTCGGCGACGCATAACTCCGTCGCCATCTTCAGGTGCAATCGTCTTGAAGTTTGCCTTGAGCACGTTTTTTACGCCATCTTCACGTGCAGTCGTGAGACTTGAAGTTTGCCACGAGAACGTTTTTTAAACAACGTGCTCAAGGCTAACTTCAAGACGATTGCACCCTAAGACAGCGACGGGGTATTATGTCGCCGAAATATTGTATATCAATAATAATGTTACTTGGTTTGTTTCCAGAGAAACGTTTATAAATAAACAACACCGAAAAAAAACTGCATTCATTCAATCATTTATATACTTTAAATTAAGTTGTTATCATTCAAAACCCATTTGTATGATTCTTAATATGAATTTTTTAAGCCTTACAAGTTACATACTCTGTTATCTCCTTCCTATATTCTAATCTCTGTCTCTTCCTACAACTCTCATCTTTGACTGTTCCCTCCACTAACAAATTAACCAATTCTGTGTGTCTTAAAATGTCGCTCATCATCCTGTCTCTTCTTTGTGTAAGATTCTTCCACAAACTTTTTTCCCCGCCTATTATTTCCAAAACACGTTCATTCGTACTTTATCTGTCCACTTAATTTTCAGCATCCCTCTACAGCACCACATTTCAAATGCTTCAATTTTCCTTCCTTTTGATATTCGTAAAATCCTGTTTTCACTACCACAAAGTACTGTGCTCCACACATAGAATATTTAAAAAGTACTTTCCGAGTCCTAGAAACTAAAATAATTCTCTTTTTCGAGAAGGCTCTTTTCACTAGTGCTAGTCCGCTTTTTTACATAATTCCTGCTTTGGCCGTCAGTTGCAATTTTACTTCCTAAGTGAGAGAATTAACTTACTTCTCCTAATGCTTCCAATCCTATTTTTATATTAAATCTGCTATTATTGCTATTGTTTCAATTACATTTAATCACTTTTGTCTTGTTTTGGTTAATATTTAGTTAAATATCTTCCATTAGTATTTTAATCATGCCGTTCAATAAATTCTCAATATCCTCAGTCTAGTATGCTAACAGGACATCATTAGCAAATTGTAGCTTACTGATTTTTTCTCCCTGAACACTTATGACTCATTCAAATTTTTCTTTTACATCCTTTACTTCTTCCTCTATATAAGAGTTGAATATTAATTATAACCTTGTTTATCTAATTATCTACTTTTAGTATAATCACTTGCTTCCTGTATATAGTATTTTCTTCTCTGTATTTTATTCCTGACTTCTTTAAAATTTTGAACATCTTGCTCTTGCCTCATCTAACATTATCAAAAGCTTTTTCTAAATCGACAAATGCCATAAAGTATCATTGTTTTTCTTGATCCGCCCTTCAAGTGTTAATCTTACAACCAGAACTGCTTCTCTTGTACCGCGGTTTAAATAAATCCAAACTAATCTTCACCTACGATATTTCCTACCATCCTCTCTATACTTCTTTTGTATATTACCTTGGTCAGTAATTTTGAAGCATGCGATGTTAGACTTATAGTGTGATAATTCTCACATTTGGCAACTTGTGCTTCTTCTGAAGTGTGATGAAAGTTTTATTAAACTCAGAATCTCTCCTGTTTCGTACCTGTTTCATATCAGTTTGAATAATCCCTTCTTTTATTGTGGATTTCAGAAGTTTCGCAAAAATCTCATCAATTCCAACCGTCTTATTTGATTTCAAATATTTTTGATATGAATAATACCTGGAAACCGATTATCAAGATTTAGGTTCCTTTTCAGAATGAAAATTTTTAGGTTCCCCAAGCCGAGAAGTTTGGTAGATCTGAATCTTGGCTAAATTTTTCCAAGCAGTATTTTGGATTAAACATAAAGCCACTAAAACATTAACGTAGGTTTGGTATTCTGGTTTTGAATCAAACAGTACTATTCCATAAATTGGGCCATGATTTTTTTTCCAACGAAATATGATGCAGAAGAAGTATATTTGGCTGGAATATTCAAACTATCATAAAACTTCCAAATTACATATTATATTTACTCACGGTACCTGAATTTTCTGATGGTTTTTTTTTTTCGTATCTGAATATTAAACGACAGTTATCGATGAAACATGCTATGACTCAACCATCAAAAAAGCTGGAACTTCCAATGCAGTTTGACATTAAAATATTATTATAAGCATAATTCCGTGTTTTTTTTGTTTTTAATGTCACGTTCTTGTATATCATGTGGATAGAAGCAGCCTCATTCTCTGGCAGCTTGTTGTGTCATCCACAAAAAAATTTGTTTCGAAGATAACTTAGTTGTTTTAACTAATCTGTAATTATTGGTTTTAAACGACAGAAAATAACTAATAACATGTTTTTTTTTATGAAAGTCACTGAATCGATACGGTTAGTGTCTTCTCACTACAAAAGGGTAGGATATATTATTTCAGCTATACTGCACACACACACATATAATCTGTTATCATTCGTGAGTGTGTGTGTGTGTGTGTGTCCCAATTGGCCGTGGTAACCGCGCAACGGGTATGTCGCCTGCGATGGCGACTGCCAGTGAATCACGCGTGAGCCGCGAGCCCGTGTTTGCACACGTGCTGCGGGATACGGGCAGATAACAAAAACTACTGAAAACAAACCGCTCAAACGCATCCGTCACGCACGGTGTATGCCCGGATATTTATGCAATACAAATATGATACCCCACATAATTGTTTAATCTATTATACAGCTTTTTCGGAAGTGGCACAGCTCACTTGTTCTCAAAGTGAATTTCTTGTACACATAATACAAAATCATAACAACAAGAAAGAAGAAATTACTGTTCGCTGTTGATGTCAATGATGATCAGTGATTATTGTTTTATCCCAAAATATAATATTTTTCAGTGGAAAGTTTGCTGAATTCCTAACTGTACTTTGGAGACTCACAACACTTACAAAATCATCATCATCATGTTTTCTGCCCCCGGGCAAGTTTTCACTTGGTTGCTCTCCATGCTATTCCATCTACTGACTTTCTCTTAAGGGCCATGTAGTTGCCGTCTTCCTTGATGTTATCCATAATTTTGTACCTCCTTCTTCCTCTTATTCTCCTCCCACAGACTAAACCTTCCAAGGCGTCTTTTATCAGGCACTCCCCTCTCAACAAGTGTCCCATCCAGTTTTTCTTTCTCTCTTTTATTACTTGGAGTACTTTTCTCCTTTCACTAACCCTGTCCAGCACTTCAACATTACTTATTTTATCCACCCAGCTTATCCTCTCAACACACATCCACATCTCAAACGCTTCTAACCGCTTTTCGTCCTCTCGTCTCACTTTCCATGTCTCCGCCCCATAAAGAGCCACACTCCATACAAAACATTTGCCGAGTCTTTTCCTGAGTGCTTTGTCTATTTTTCCAGTTAGTATCCTCCTTTTACTATTAAATGCTTCCTTCGTTACGGCAATGCGAGTTTTAATCTCTTGGTGACATCTCAAATCTTACACAATGAAGAATTAAAATTATAAATGCCTCAGAAAGGTTCCTACCAGGGTCCAGTGAATTGTTCCACTCATTTAAGACAGTTACAAGAAGGTATAAGGTACAACTAATACTGAAAAAATTAAGAGCGAGCCAAGCTTCGCGCATTTAAGATTCAGTTTTTTAATGACCTAAACACATATCTCACATTCGTCAGTGTACCGGCCGTACTGGTTGCGTATTTCAGGTGGTTTCCCGTAATCATTCAGGTCAGAGTATTCAGTTAAGTCTTTAACCATACCCATTGATGTGACCGCGACTAGGAAGTCGTCACGACTGTAAAAGAACACGCGACTGGAGTAGCCGCGCGCGACTCAATTTCTATGTAAAATTACTGCGCAATGCACAATGCGCGACTAGCCGCGCGCAACTGACCACCTTTCACGTACAAAATTACCCAAAATGCACGTAGCTTACGCTATCTATAGAAAAATCTATGTTTGCGTTTAAAGCTCTGTGAAACAAACGCCATTTATTGGCCACTATGCCGAATGTACACTATGTATCGCCCTGCACTACACAACCTGTAGTTAAACACTCTTTTTTGTTGTTAAAGTTCACTCACTATCAGTTAGTTAGAAAGCATCATTAACGACGAAAACATTTTTTGATGTAATTGGCGCACTTCCTGGAATATTTAGTTCGTTCTTGGTCAATTATTTTTATAGAATGTATTATCTCTAAATATAGATGCGGCACAGCATTTTCCGTAATCTCCGACGTCAATGTAAATAACAAAAGATGTATCTAAATCTATTTTTTCGTTATCTTTTTGCTAACGTCATTTATTTCCTCGGCGTCCATTTTGAAAATGAGCTGGTTTATAGAACACGGTTGCGTACGCTGTCCCTATAAAACTAGTCGCGAGCGACTTGCGTTTGCCCGCGACTAGCTTACTATTGATTTGATTAATATATATAAATTGTTCAATATGTAATTCACTTTTAATGGTTCATCGTAATTTGATAACTGTGTTTTCGTTACAATTCAGTATATGCTTTTAGATTTATTCTGCTATAATGGTACAATACAATATGTCTCAAGAATTAATAATATACGACACATTAATAAAAAAAAATCAGTTGGGCCGTAGAATTATTTTTTACATCGGGTAAAAAATGTTTGAGAAACGGTGGTACGGTCCCCAATCTTGCCTCATAAACTACACATTACGCAAACAAAAATACACTTATCACACAGAGCAGGAGTTACAAGTTTCGCAGAAGGTTGGCAACATAAACATTCATCCTGCAGGTTAATTACACCGGGTCTTACAAATCAGTTTCTAGTTCGGGTTTTTTTTTTTTTTTTTTTTTTTTTTTTGTAACAGTTTAACGTCCCTTTTTAACAACGTGGTCTTTAGAGACGGGAAAGGATGGGGGCAAGGAATGGGAAGGAATTCGGCCATGGCCTTTTGAAGGAAGCATCCCGGCATTCACCTGGAGTGATTTGGGGAAACCATGGAAAACCCAAATCTGGATGCCCGGACGGGGATTCGAACCGCCGTCCTCCCAAATGCGAGGCCAGAACGCTATCCGTTACACCACCACGCTCGGTTTCTAGTTCGGGCAGGACACAGGTCATCCTCTCATCGTCCCCCCCCCCCACCCATGATTCGCACTGGCTGCCTGTGTAAAAACAGGGGGCCGGCATCGCGTAGTCCTTAGATGGCTCTTTCGAGAAAAATAAAACTACAAAATAACTATAATGAGACGTAACGAAACTAATCAAATGATTAATTAATTGTGCCCCGGCACGAGGCGCCATGAATCGTTCACCAGCTCGCAATGTTGCCAGGTTCAGCTGTAATAATGATGATTCAAGTTCTTCAATCAAATTGTTATCCTTGCATGTTTGAAATTAAATCTGGCTGGTAGGTTGCTGCTTACAAATAATGATGTCGGTGGTTGATGAAGTTATTCTTCATATCGTTATATTGTCGTTGTATTGTGTTACATCGGAACGGTATGATACTGAAGATTTGATTCAAAGCTTATATTAGTACAAACTTTAAACATATGCAGAGGCATGTTAATATGTTTGTATGAAAATTACAAATTATTCAATGAGCAGACTAGTTGTTCAAAATATTCGTTATTACAGACTCAGTTCAGCAATTTTTTTACCGTATAGTTACACCGCTAGTCCACTATCGGACAGAGATAACTATTTTTAACATTCTTCGTGTGTTAACTACACGTAAGAAGTACAATGGAATGTACAGGATCACAGTTGGTACTATTTTGGCGTAGCACGTACTTGCGGTAATTTTAATCTGGAGGTTCATAGCAATAGCAGTTACCACTAATATGAAGGGGATATCGAAAATCAACTTCATTTTTATCATTCCTTTTAGTCAACACATTAGCAAAGGAACTAGACGTTAAAAAAAATACTCCTGGGATCTGTTAATTTGCGTCAAACTTTAATTTTCATTGTTACAGAAGTACTCCAAGAAAATCGAAAAAATATCACAAAAATCAAGAAGGCGCCTAATTACACGCGTCACTACAAAAAATTACGTAGACTTAAGTTAACAATCCTCAGCTCGAAACCGGAGTGCCTCGCATTTTGTCTTCTTAGCTAACGTAACAGTAATCCACAGATCTGTCCAGACACTTACTCCTTAAATACCCATTCCGATAATTAAATCATGAGACAGCACTTATTTGTACAATCGAACTTGTGGTGTGACAGTGTCACCCACAATGAATATAATTAAATTATTATTAATTATATTCATAATTCCTTTTTTATTATATTCAAATTTATTAATTATTTAGTCCTTGCAACGTGTAATTAATTGTAAATAATGAGGGTTGTCTGGATAGGTTAAATGTATGTTTAAAACCAGGGCGGCCAAAGGTATATTTTAATTGTAAATCAATTTTCTGTAAACGCATGGCTCAGAAGGCTGAATATCGAAGGCTAGAAACTGCCATTTCGGCGGTTGAGAGAGGAACAATGGAGCAGGCGAGGCGACTCGATGGCGCCGGGACAGCCCGGCTTGAGTCCCGTTTGAAATCGGGCGGTGACCTACCCCTACCCCGCTACTACCCCGAAGGCCACGTAGGAAACGCGCGAAGGAGGCGGCGAATGCGACGCATGATATTAAACACGTGACGACGGAAATGTGTAGATAGCCAATCCTGAACATTTATTGAGGTCTACAATACTAATTCCGTGGAGTTCTTTTACATGTGGCGAGCAACTA